>SRZU01000104.1:0-314511 GCA_013183765.1 Fusarium xylarioides | reverse complement strand
ATAAAAAAAAAAAAAAAAAAAAAAAAAAAAAAAAAAAAAAAAAAAAAAAAATTAGTTAAATAAGAAAGTAAATAATATTTTTAAATTATTAATTTTATAATAAATTAGTTATTTCTTACTCTTTAACTTTTAAGTTAAATATATATTAAAAAGAAAAAATAGAGTTACTAATAAACTATTATATAAGTTAGTAAGACTATTTAATTACTTAAATATAAAAGTTAAAGAGAATATTAAAGACTTTATAAACCTTTACCTTAATACTATTAAAATAAAGGGCTTACTAAAGATCCTAAATAGAAACTACTTATTAAAATTAAAATGCTTAGCTTATTACCTAATAACCCTAAAAAGGCTACTAAATATAATAGATTCTTAATACTATAACTTATAAGATTAAAGTAAAGTATTTTTTATTTAAGGTTAATAACTATAAAGGTGCTTATAAAAAGAATAGAAGTAGCTTATACTTATTAAAGAAGACTTTATTATTTAAAAGAAAGTAATTAAATAGTATTATAAGGCTAGTAATTATAAGAGGTATAATATTATAGTTAATCTTATTAGAAGGAGATATTACTAAAAAAACCTTTAAGGAGATATTATAGCTGCAATTAAGTCTTATAAGATATATTAAAAATACTACTTTTAAAGATTATAAGAAGTAGTTTAATATACTATACTAGATAATCCCTTTATTAAGGTTTATTTTAATATTTAATATATATTAAATAATTAAAGGTATAAGTATTTACTTAAAGTATACTATAATCTAATAAGTTAGATTAAAGTTAAGCTACTAAAGGCATTATTAGTAAAAGTAGTAGCTAGATTTATTAAAGGCTTTATTTTATACTTTAAGATAATAATAGTTATAGTAATAAATAAAAAATTAAAAATAAAAAAAGAATTACTAAAAGTCCTTTAATAATATAAAATAAGGATTATTAAGACCTTACTATATAATTCTAAAGCTAATAGCTTAAATAAATATAAGTATTATATACTTAAAAAGGTCCTTAAAAAGCTTAAAAGGAAAGAGAAATATACTTAAGTTAATAACCTTAAATATACCCTATTTACTAAATAGATTACTATAAAGAAATCTTATAAATTTTTACTATTTTACTTAATATATAGCTAGAAGCCTATATACTCTCTTAAAGTTAAGTACCCTATATAGTAACTAATTAATTAGAATAAAGTTTATGTATAGGAGAAAAGGCTTAAGATATAGATTTATATATTATAAATAAAAAGATTAAATATAAAAAAGGCTAAAGTAAAAGTTATTAAATACTAAAAATAAGTATTAGCTTAATATAATAAAAAGCTTTAATATAAAATATAATATTAGCCCTTAAAAGTTAAAGACCTTATTTTTAAGTATAATATTCTAAAAGTAAATAATATATTAATTAAATATAAGATAACTAAGAAATAAGATAGCCCCTTTTATATTATTAAGTATTACTAGGAAGCTAACTTCTATGTACTTTAAAAGCTAAGTATAATATAGCTATTAAATAAGTTTATATATAAAGATTAGCTTTAAAAGTTTATTAAAGATAAGAATAGTTAGTAAATTTATAAAAAGGATCTAAAGCTAAAAGAGAGAGATAATTATATTAAATCTTTATATAATCTAGCTTTTAGCACTTTAAGTGCTAAGTTAATAGATTAGATAATAAGAAGGATAATTAAGTTAATGCTATTAGCTAATCTAGTTATTAACTTAAAAAATAAGATTAATAATAGTAAAGATAAAGAAGAGGATTTAAGTATATTAAATTTAATGCTAAACCTAAGCTATAGCCTAAAAATGCACTTTAAGGTATAATTAAAGGGACTTCTAAAAGGTAAAAAGAATACCTATAAATTAATTAATTAATTATAAATTAATTAATAGAGATTTTAAGCATTTTAGCTTTAAGGTAATTAGAATATAAGTTTAAGAGTTATTATTACTAAAAGCATTTTATGATATTTTACTTTTAGTAAAGAAAGAAAAAGTAAGTAATAATATAAAAATATAAATATATAACTTTATTATATAATAAAAAAGAAAAAGAAAAAGAATGCTATTAAAGGAAAAAGCTTATAATCTTTATAAAATTTATTTTTACTTTATAATAAAAAAAAAAAAAAATAGTATATAACCCTAAAGACTCTAAAGAGAAATATAAAATGTAATAGAAATAGAAAAAAGATACTAAATAAGAATGCCTTAAAGAATATAAATAAGAGATTAAAAGTAAGTAATTATTTAATATATAGAGAAAATAGCCTTTAAATAATTAATATCTTACTAAAATAAAAAAAGTAAAGTCTAGATTTAAAAGAGATAAATTAGCTTAAATATATCTTAAAAACTTAAAATTTAAATTAAATACTAAATAAATACCTAGATAATATTAAAGATATACTAAAAATATACTTTTAATATTTTAAATAGAAGCTAGATATATTTTAAATTTCTTAAATATAATATTAAAATTATAGATTTTTAAAATATAAACCTTAAAAGTATTAAATAAAGTAAGATTTATTATAAGAAGAATACTATCTTTAGAGAAAGGTACTAATTAATTACCTAGTTTTATATCTTTAGTATTAAAAACCTTATCTTTATACTCTAAAAATACTTTATTTTTTACTTTTTAGCTATTTAATTATAAATTTAGTATTTTTAATTACTATTATACTATTTAACTTATTATCTTAAGATATTATAAGCTACTAATTTATAATTTATAAGCTAAATTAAAGGTTTAGTTAATCCTTAGACTATTAGTAAGGCCTTTAAATCTATTAAAAAGATCTAGCCTATTTAATACTATCCTTTTCTAGTGAAGAAGTCTTAAGAAGATTAAATTAAGGTTTATTAGCCTAGTAAATAGAAAGAGAGTACTAATTACAGTTAGACTTAATATTCTAAATATAATTAAAATACTACTTACTTTAAAAACCTTTAATTAAAATGTAATAGTAAAAAGGCTAAAAGATATATTTATTATTCTAGCTAGTAGTAAAAAGGTAAAAGTTAATATAATTTTAATATATCTTAAGATTATAAATACTAAATAAACTAATTAGAAAGGCCTTAAAATAAGGCTTACTTTTTATAAGCTTAAAGAAAAACTAACCTTAATAATAAGTAAACTTAACTAAAATATATATAAACTAGAGTTAGTAATAAATACACTTAATAAGCTAATTAAAAAGGGTAATATTACTTTAACTAGTAATAGTAAGTATTTACTCCTAAAAGGAAAGGGCTAACTTAATTATAGGTTTTAAGGAATTAGAAGTAAAATAATATATAAGTTTAATATATAAGAGATATTATATATAATTAAAAGTAATATTAATATAAATTTAAATATTAAAAGAGTTAAAGATTTAAAGGAATAGTTAATATATAAGAGTATAAAGGGAATAGTACTACTTATAGTTATATAAATAATAAAGTTCTTAAAGTCTTTAGTATTAATTTAAATGCTATTATATAAATGCTAATAATAATTAATATTAAGGAGGAACTTTAACTTATAAATATAGCATTTAATAATTTCTATAAGATTTAAAAGAGCTTTTTTTTCCTTTTTTAAGAGATTAAGACTATTAAAAGCCTTAATAAATATAATAAAAAGTGCTAGTATTTAAAGATAAAAAGAACTAAAAGAAGTAAGATAAATTAGTTAAAGGTAAAGAGTTAAAGAAGAGATTAAAGGAATAAAGGAAAAGAAGAAAAAGTAAAATATAATAGAAAGAGAAAGGATTTTAAGTTTAAGATAAAAGCTTTTAAATATATAATTAAGATAAATTATTAACTTAACTATATAAAGGGTTTCTATAGGTATAAAAAGCCCTTTTTAGTCTTTCTCTTTTTCTTTTTTCTCCTTTTATTTAATATATTATTTACTTTTTACTTTATTAATTAATTTACCTACTTACCTTTATACTTTAAGATTACTTAAAGCTATTTTTAACCTATATCTATACCCCCTTTTTACCTTTACTCTAATTTATACTTTTATAACTATAAATTCTATAATTATGCTTTTATTTCTTTTATATATTAAGATTAAAAGTATTTAATTAGTTAGTCTTTTAGTTATTAAAATTAAAAAAAAACTCCCTTATTATACTAGTAATTAACTTTACTTTTAAGTTTATTTCCTTACTATCTTTTATTATTATAATAATATCTAATAATAACTTTAAGCTTAGTAAATCTTTCTTTATATATACTAGTAACTTTAATTATCTAGAATTAAAAGCCTTAAACCCTCTACTTATACTTAAAGAAAATAATAAGTATTACTTTTAGCACTTTATTAATATAACTATATAATACCTAGCTATTTATAGTAGATATTATATTAAAAATAGCAGTAAGAATAGTTATAATACTAAGGAATATATAAATATTAATAACCTTTACTTTAATATAACCTTATTATATTAGCCTACTATTATATATTTATAAGAGATTTAAAGAGACTTTAAATTATTTAATTTCTTATAATATAATATTATATATATACCTTAGTAATATAAATAAGTTATAAAAAGAGTATTAAGGTCTAGTAGCTTTAAAGCTTAAATAAAAAGTATTAAAACTAATATAACTTAAGCTAGATATTACTCTTTACTAATCTAGTTACTTAAGTAAATAGAATAGAATTAATATACTAGTAAAGAAGCCTTAATATAGCTTTTAATTATAACCTTATATAAGATAACTAATATTTACTATACTTATAACTAAGTCTTTACTATTAAAAGTAATAAAAGCTTTATTAATTTCCTATTACTAGCTATATTAGTAGGATTAATAGGCCTATACTATAAAGTTAAGCTTTTAGATAGTATATTATAAGTTAATATAGACTTTAGCTATTATATTTTCCTAGCAATTTAAAGAGAGAGAGTTACTAGAAAGAGATTTATTAGTTTTTTAATTTATTTTAATAATAATAAATATTAAATTTCCTTTTTATAGAATTAGGTAAAAAGTTAGCTATATATCTTTAATACCTATAAGTAAAGCTAGATCTTTTATATTAAAGTAATAATTCTAGTATAAAGAGAGTAGCTAGTAATCTATAGTATTTTATATAACTTTAATTACTTTATACCTATTTTAATATATTAGCTTAATTTAAATAGCTATAAGCCTCTATTTATTTAATCCTTTAGTTTTATAGTATATACTTATATTAAAATTAAATATATTACTTTTAATAAGTTTAAGTAATCCCTTTAGTTAAATATTAATAGTAAGAGAGACTATTTAAAATAAAATGCTTTCTTAAGATACTATAACTAGGTATTAATCCTATAGAAGACTATATAGCCTTAGTATATTAAAGGTTAAAGAGACTTAGCTTATACTTTTATTAAGATAGCTATCTTTAAAGAACTTAAAGTAATTAATATAATATACTATTACTAAAGAAAGGGAGAAAATAGTAAACTAATAAAAGTAATATTTAGTAGAAGACTATATAAATAAGGTAAACTGCTAGAGTAAGTTTAAGATATCCCTTAGAATTTAATTAAATTTAATATATTTAGTTAATTTAAAGGGTATAATTATATTTATATTAAGAGGCTTAATTTAGAAATAAAGCTAAATTAAATTAAATATAAACTTTAATAGATTAAATTAAAGTTATATAAAAGGAATTTAATTTAAAGGTAAAAGAAGTTTTATAAGCTTACCTTTAATATAAAGCTAATTAAAGTAAAAGGCATTTAAGGTATTAAACTTAAAGATCTTAATATAAATATTTATAAACTTATATTAGGTTTTAGTAAGGTTATATACTAAAGGGTATTTTAAGTAATTAATTTATCTAATTAATTAAAACCTTTTATATAAAAGTTATTATTTACTTTTAGTATTAATTAGAATTATACCTTTATATTACCTATATATATAATGCCTTTACTATTAAAGGTTCTTATATTAAAGGCTCTTATACTAAAGGCTTATATATTAACTTTAAAATTAGCTTTAAAAATACTAGTACTTAATCCCTCTTACTAAGAAAATAGAATACCTATTTAGTATCTTATAACTTTAAGGAATACTACTACTAATCCTAAATCTATTAAGATTACCTTATTATATTAGCTAGTACTTTATAATCCTATACTATAATTTAAGCTTAATAATTACTTAAGCTTAAAGCTAGTAAAGAGTTAATTAAAACCTAAAAGCCTTATACTATTTCTATTACTAAAACCTCTATTAAGTATTAAATAAAGCCTAAAACTAAGTATTTAATTAACCTTAAAGCTTCTAGCTTAATTAAATTTAAAGCTATTATAGCTAAAGGTTATAATTATAATTAATTAGCTAGTATTTATTTAAGATATATTTTACTTATACTATAATAAAATAATTATAGTAAATAAGTAATTAGCTATAAAAATAACTAATAACTTAGAAAAGTATTTTTAAGAGATAATTATTAAACTAATATTTTAATATATACCTATTTAAAGAAACTTTAAGTATTTATTTCTTTTAACTTTAAAGATCTAGGCTATATTTATCCTTACTAGGTTAATAAGTCCTAGGTAGTAAGATAATATATAAAATATTATTATTAATGCCTTTTAACTTATAGCTTAGCTAGAAAGATTATATAAGGAAAGAATAGCTATAAGAAACTAGAAGTAATAATAGAGGGATTTTAATAGCTATTAATATAATAAGCTAGAAAGGACTTTATTTAGTTTAGGATTAATTAATTACTTAATTATAAGGGGGATTACTATAAAGAAAAGAGATTATTATATATATAGAATTACTTTTAATAAGTGCTTACTTATTATAGTTTTTTAAGTATAAAGATATATATTAAAACTATATAAAGACCTATATAATAGATTTAAGAAATATATTAAAATTAATATTTAAGGCTATTATAGTATTTATTTTAGTATTATTAATAATTATATAAAAAAACATATTATTATAATAATTATATTATTAATATTTTAAAATTTAGAAATTACCTAGAAGAATATTATTATAACGCAGCGCTAAACCAATTCTAGATTTATTAGTATAAATAGAGATATTTATTAGTACAATTAGCTCTACTCTCTAGTTATCTGTCGAATGTGGCATGCTTTGTAGATGCCTGAGGCATGTTGGCCCAGTTGGCCTGGCCTTTATGGTTTTTACCTCACATCTCAGTAAACCTCTTTTCCATGGTGGTGACTTAAAAGGATGTCATTGGTATTTAGTTAGTGGTTAGACTAAAGTCTAGACCAGCTGCCGTGAGCATGGAGTAATTCTCTGAAACTAAGAAAATAACTACAATCAGACATAACATATGAAAGTGGATGCACTACGGTAAACAACGAGACGGGCAATGGGTCAGTTCTATAGAAAGAGATGAATAAATAAAGCGAGATAGAAAGATACAGGAGGGGAAAATGTTTGACCCCAAGATAAGGCAATCTGTGTAGGCCTAGCAGCTTTTGTGTTGAGGACAACAGAAAACGCCGGCTTCGATGGAGTCAAGATGATCTCTCTCAAGATCACCAAGAGGTTCTTCATCGGCGCCCGCTTGGCGAAGGATCTTGATCATCTCCCGAGCATTCTGTGCAAGACGATTGGAGCTTGGGGCCTTGAAACCTTTAAATTTCCATCGAAGAGGTATATCCCAGTCAATTTTGGGCCTGATGGCCAAGTAGACGGCCGCATCGAGAGGGCATGTTGCATATATGGCTTCGTTATCATCTCTCATGAAATTCGGGTTTGCTCCATGCGCAAGAAGCCACTTGACGGTGAGGGGTCGGCAGAATGCGATGGCCATCTGTAGAGGCCGAACGCAGTCTTCTTGTCCCCGGTAGTCAACAGGCGCACCGGCTTCAAGGCATCTGGCAAGAGTACGGCAGTTGCCATCCTCTGCTGCCTCAAACATGTGCCGCCACTCGAGCTGTTTACCGGCATCAGCGTAGATATGCAAGATAAGCATATCATATAGTTTCCTGCATGCCCTAGAGAGATTCATCTGATCTGGGTAGTCGCTTGTATGTCTCAGGATGTTGATTAGAACTTTGGGAGGAAGGCTGCAGAGTTTACTCTGAGCTTGGGTGGAGGACTGGGGGCTCATCATAACGAGAGTAGAAGAACAATACTGAATAATGTCGTAGTAGTAACTTTGAAGCCAATGAGAATGATAGGTTAATAGTGTTACCTCGAGCTCGAGTCCAACTGGACGTGTTTTATAATTCTGAAGCATTCTTACACAGACCAGTCCTGTTGAGTCTTTGTGGTCGGCTTTTCATTGAGATCGGGTGATCCGAGTGTCATCTGTTTCCATTTTTAGAGTCTTGATCTTGTCTTGGGCGATAACAAGGACGAAAGTGGCTTTGACTTCATAATATAACTCTGAGGGCTCTTGAGACCGAAGAATAACTATGCGCGTAGTTTGAGTTCGAAACCTAACCATTAGTACAGTTTCAGAATGTCATTTTCGCTCACTCAATCGCATCACTGCTCAACTGACAGTCTAGATCTCGACTTAGGATGCTCAGAATTCATCATAGAGCCCTCCGATAAACGACCAAGATAAACGGGCGAATAAGAGAATTGATACGCGCGTGGCTAGTGACCTCCTTGGTCTTGTTTTCACCTGGCTGTTCAATGACGTTCGCCCATTATGTTACGAAGCGGATGGGTGTGCGGATTTACAGAAAGAAATCAATGTTCCAAATATCACAAATTCAGTCCGCGAACGCAAGCGTCCTGTAAGCTCTTGCTTGGGATATGGTATCTAGTCTGAAAGCCCTTGAGGTGTCTTGAAACACCGCCTCAGTCTGATATAGTGTAGCCAATAACTATCTGATATGCGCCTGTAGTAATTTCATCCTTTCATTCTTGGGAAAGCTTCTTTTGTTCAAGGTGACTCAAAGGTCGATGTTATTTCTGGTAGTGACTGAGGCAGCCGCTTTGTTTCGACTCGCAAAGGCAACAAAGGATCATGCCCTGAATGAAAGTATGCTTTGGACCCGGATACCCCGTGCGTATGAAGGACTAAGGCGCGCCCAAAATTGTAAATGGAGCAAAATCTTCAAGATTCCGATGCTTTGTTTCAATTGCTCCCAACGTGATGATATGCGGTTTCCCACTTGTTCTGAATTCACTGTGCTTATTCAAGCTCTCAGCTACAAGTCTCAACTGAACATGGATGGTAGAACACAAATCATTCGAAAGAAAGAACTGATATGTCTCTTTCGTATCTATATGTTCTAATAAATGTGTACCAGGTGATTTGTGTCTTTGTTCACTGGTACAGATTTACCTTTCACGAACAAAGTTGGCCTCGCCTGAATATAAGTACAGGCCACTAACAGTCCACAGCAAAACATATTTCAATAAGCACAAAGTGTCCTTCTACGGCAAACCGCCAACACAGCAAGAAAAAAAAAAACTCGCACATAATCACGTAATGAAAACATGTCAAACCAGGATATTCAAGGCGCTGTTTCTTCTACATCGGTACAGATGACCCCTTCGAGACCTCAACAACTGGGAAATCTGGCCCTTCTCCCTACCGAAATCCTTCTCCAGATCACTGGCGAACCCGGTAAGGATGGAGGAAGTATGTCTTACAGAGATCTCAAGAGCCTGGCAGTAAGCTGCTCCAGACTGTTCCATTTTGTTCGTCCAATGTACTACTTTGCCGACAACTACGCCGTCTTTCACTCCGCTGTTGCACACGGCGATCTGGAGGCCATCGAAAGATGTACTCAATTTGGAGCTGCACCTCGTCTTGTGAGAGAACTTACCGACGGCTGCAGCTGTCCGTCGGAGCTTCCACATAAGGGCCATAGACCTTTTGATTCTCTTCTGGGAAATGTGGCCACTAGCTCCGTCCCCATCGGCAAATCCCTAGATGTCTTGAAATGGTTGCTCGATGAGGGTTTCGAAGCAAACGAGCAGATGGACCAACCATGGTACAGGAATGATAACGAAGATTGCAACCATATGCCTGAATTAATGGTTACGATCCTAAGTCAGAGTACAGAACAGGCTCGAACCAGCGAGATTATCAAGATGATTGAGATGTTGCAGAGTCACGGATTTTGTTTACCTTACCAGATGAACATTCGGAAACGAAATCACTTGTACCTTCACAACGAAACCGATACAGACCTGATCAAAAAGCCATTAGATGTGGCCTTGCGACTCCACTGCCCACCAACCTTCCTCAGACTCTTGCTTGAGGAGTACAAACGCCGCAATCTGGATGTCAAAGCAGGAGGCCAGTTCACTCCTCCAGAAATCACCAGATGGGCGGGGTACTCAGAGGGAAACGAACGGGGTTGGCGCCGCCAAAGAACAGGTTTGGGCACAGTGGCCTGGAATTTGTTCCTCGACATCTTCGACCCATCAACAAGATGGAAAGAGGCAGATCCGAGCAAGGCCGCCGATAGCTTCCAAGAAAAGATACAGCTACTGATAGACTATCAGGCAGTTAGCTCTCATGAATTGGCTGCTTTGCAGAGCATTCTGGAAAGCTTGAAGAACCTTGCAATCCTATCAGAACGCATTGGAGGACTGGACAAAGAACGCGACGGAAAAGAATGCTGGCAAAGTCTGTGCAAAGCTTTACGCCCTTTTGCAACCAAACGAGATCTCACAGTGGATTGTCAGCGCCGACTGAGCTACGAAGACGTTTGTGCACCTCTTCATCGTTTTGTCTTCGAAATCAACTGGAATCCATGGAAGGTATGGTTTGAGTACAAGTTGCAAAACCCTAAGTTCAGGGCAGAAATGTCGTTTTCCTGGATGCAACATGATTCCTGGAAGCTGGGGCAGGACGAGAATGGGGTATGGCATGATTCTCAATGGGACTACGTTTATAGTCACAAGAAAAGCAGCCGTGATCTGCCCAGATGGCAACTTGTAGACTTTGAAGGGTTTGTAGCTGCGGTCGAAAAGCAGTGGCTTAAGCTCAATCCTTACTTTTCGACGTCGAAAAGTCAGGATTTAAATGGCAAGGTATAATCAGACTTCAATACCGGCAGCCAGAGTCAAGAGTTTGAGATAGGACTGGCTGGGTTCGGAAGCAGGTTTTTGAAGACTTTTGCCATGGTGTCAGGAGTGTACAGTAGGAATGAGGTTTTAGTGCTAGTCTATTATCAAAAGTCTTTCCAATTTTAAGAGCTTCAGCGTCTCCCCCTTCTTTGCTTATTTTTAAATCGTATTATCTCTGTGTTTACGTAGTGCCAAAAGTCACCGAATTTTGTTCACTGGAAGGTCTCGGAGGAATGTGTCCATTATGCAAGTAAGAAGATTTCAAAAATTAATACGCCAGAGACCAAGCAGGCCCCTTGGATGAACAGATGACCAGAGACTTTCTGGCTTGAAACCTCTTGACTTCATGTTCTTGTCCGCGCCCTTGTTAAACATGGGCTCAGCTTCCTGTAGCTGGAAACGTTAGTACTTCAATAAACGGGCCAAAGAGATATTCTAAAACGTGAAAATACCTTGAGACGATGAAAGATTGATACGTGAATGCGACAAGATGATTGGCAGAATTCTGGGATTGCTTCCTTCGTTCCAATGGCACCAAAGTTCGAGACCGCCGTGATATTATGTAAGCTCTGGCCTCAGTGGATTCCATGTTCATGATTTGCATATTCCCTCTTTAAGGGAACTTAATATAATTTTAACTATATTTATTTATACTACATATAACTTTATTAGTAGCTATATCTAGGAGATTAAGCTTTTATATTAAATTCTATTTACTTATCCTTAAAGCTAGATTTAATTACTTAATTTTAATTTTTTTATATTATTATATATTTAATAAATAAGCTTTATAGTTATAGCTTATTACTTTTTAAGCTTATTAAAAAGATTCTATTATTTAGATTTTCTATTTTACATTTAACTCTTTAAATAAGCTATTTTAGCTTATCTTTTTAATTATTAAAAAATTTATATTTTATAAAAAGTAATTTAAATTAAAAGGTAAAGTAATTATAGCTAAAGACTACTAATTTAAGCCTTATAAGATTACCTTTTTTACTATATAATATCTTAAAAAAAATAAGATACTTATTAAACTTTTTAAAAAGGTTTTTAATAAATATTTAAAAGAACTTATAGTTTATAATTAATAGATTTAAAAAAGGCTAATTATTTTTATAATTTTATTATAATTAAAGGCTATTAATTAGTAGCTAAAAAGTAATCTTTTTACTTAAAAGTAATATTTTTATAGTTTTATAATTTTATAATTTTATAATTTTTATAGTTTTTTATAAGAATTTCTTTTATTTTAATAATAAAAGATTAAATTTAAGATAGCTTTTTATACCTTAATAGCTATTAATAACATTATTAATTAAGTTATTATAAAACTATATTATTTTAATTTTAATTAAGAGATTTCTTTTTATTAAGGCTATATATATATTGCTTTTTAAAAGCTAAAGTTAAATAGGATTTTTTAATATATTAGCTTAATATATCTTACTAAGGTATTATAAGCTTTAAGTATTAATTAATGATTTGCATATGTAATAAGGGAAAATGGTGTCCTGTTCAGGTTTCTGATCCTTTGTTGCCGTTGCTGCTAAAGCAGAACTTGAGTGAGACAGATGCTCTCAATCAATTGTTCTTGACATTTTCCATTGCTTTGAATGTGCAGAAGACTTGATGCGAAAGTACAGATGTATTGTTCTTGCACGAACAGTGCTCAGCACATAATGAGTGCAGTAACAAAGGAACACCAACGATTAAGCCATATCCTCATACTTCCGAGCTGCCAAGAAACTATTGAACGATTAAAGCACATATATCCCCTTTCCACAGTCCCCCGTACCACCTCTCGCAGTCCGGTATACGGAAAGAAGCTTCATTCTGCAATTCGAATGTTTGTGATGTCCGTAAAGTCCTTGATGTCATCAAAGACATGTTCAATCGGAGTGACATATCCATAGCCATCATCGAGGGTCTTTTGATGTTTGTGTCCGCTAAACAGCAATGCAACAATCCCACCATCATTGTCGAAAAGGACTGAGCCTGAGTCTCCGTGGGCACACAGCTTGATGCTGGGGTTAAGATCCTCCCTTGGCCCAAAGACATGCTCTTTAGTCACAAGGCGCGCATCCCCAAGATAGTAGTCGTGGTCCATACTGACCGTATCCATCTCCCAGTACCATTATCCAGTTGTTACTCCAGTAGTACATCCCATTTTGAAGATGGGACCAAGTTGCCATGGGCTCTCTACTGAGTTATTTTTGTTTCTTGGCTGGATGGGAGTCCCCAATGTATCCGGATACGCCGCTGTGTTTTTGTACTTCGATAGCCAGACTCCTAATTTGGGGAGATTGTTAGACCAACGTCGAGATGGGTCAAGCTCGATCAACGCCCAATCCATCCTCCTGCCACCAACCTGGCGCCTGAAGCCTGAAGAAGCAATCAAAGTGCCCAGGACCTGGTTTGTTCTTCTTTATGAAAGCTTCTTTTGCTTTCTTTTCGGCCTCCAATCTTGCAATCTCAGCTTTGTGCTCACGCATTGACTGTTTTATGGGTTGTTTATTCTTGGAAGTGCGAAGATCTCTTTCTTGCCGGCTGACTCTTTCACTCATCACGGAAATGTTATGATGAATCATACCGATGGTGAAGTTATGCTTTGTTCGAGATGGGCTTTCGAAACTGGCAACCTCATGACCGAGGTTTGAGGATAGGTTGTAGCCATCGAAGTCAACTTTCCAAAGGTCGCTGCCCTCTGGTGGCGGTACGCGTTCAATCTCGCCATCGGGTTGAGTACGAAGGGCAAATCCATCAAAGGCAGCTCTAACAACATGGTGATTTGTGAGGACGCAGGTACGCCATTTAGCGTCAGACTTTGTCTTGATCTGAATAAAACAACCCATCGATCCAAACCCAGGATTATGTTTCTTATCAGGGCCTTCCAGGATATAGCGCGAAGGGCTGAAGTCATCGCCAATCTGTGCTGTCTTGCTGTAGTCGCCTGTGATGCGTTTATTTGCAGTGTTTCCGGCGTCTATCTTGCTTGGATCGAGGGGCAGCGTTTCAAAAGTACTTAGCATGTTCAGGTTATGCTCGATGTGAATCTGGACATGTTCCCATCCTGATACGCGATCAAGGACGTCCTTGACGGCCGAAACAACGCCATACCAGCTTGTCTCGTCTGAGCGGTGGTCCATTGAGATGTAGACTGTTGCTGGGTTGGCATTGATGAGGGGATTGACCCCAAACCTCTGAAGGGCGAGGCATGTTAGGTAGCCCCTTGTTGTTGGGAGTGATTGAAGTCGTTCGTATATGAGGTCGCTGACAGTATCCCACGTCCTAGACAGAGCAGGCTCGTTGAGTCGACCATAGTACTTGGTCTTGATAAGATCCCGTGAAACAATCTCAACGTAGATCGGAGACATCATCATTCGGGAAAGCATGTCTACGTAAGTGGCCATTCGTTGAGCTGCGCGAGTAAAGGAGTCGCTCTTCTCGGTTGACCAGTCGGCAAGCATGACAACGGTCGGCCTAGCAGTTGTTGAGCCACGCTTTCCTCTCATTTCGAGTCTGACCTCATTCGCGATGAGTCCATTCCTATCTCTGTATAGCAAGTGGAATTCTTTGAGGATACGAAGGCCTTGTTCTTCGATATTACCTCTCAGGTCATCCAAGCCATAGGGCAGTGGCCTGGGTAAAGTTGTGGAACGCAAGTCTTCGAGTGCAGGATACGAAACCCTTTTCCAGCCAACGCTGACATGGGGGACAAGGGCTGAAAAAGAAGTATAATTAAGGAATATGAAACAAAAGCTGGTAACCGCGCGAAACCAGATATTGAAGTCTCGTACAGAGGCGATGTGCCGTGGGAGAGTTGCTGATGGTTCCAGATTGTGAATTGTGTGATTTGTGAGGAATCAGATGATGATGATGGAAGGTTGAAAGGTTGAAGAATTTGTGTGCAGTGCAAGACGTAATCACATACGAAAGTCTAACTTCCGAGGCAGGTCCTAACCACATGACTCACAACCAGTGACCAACCCAGTAATGAGCGAAAATATGTATTGGTTGACTCAGATCCTAATTTAAACTATAAATTTAAATGCTGCCTATAAGGTGAAGCTTTAAGTTTATTTATTTATTTAGTCGGCAAATGTAATCATCATCCCGCAGGGATAGATCTAAGCCACTCGGTCAAAATAACACATTAGCTTTTTCCCTCTTTCAGGCAGAATCGACTCTGCACTATTTGCAGTTGAGACTTATAGCTGAGAGCTTATTCCGACAGACAGAGCCTAGCTGTTGTCGATCAAAGTTAAAAGAGCGTGCAGCCCGAGACATAATCACGAACGAAAGTTTGAGGAACAGGTAACTACGTGACTCCCAACCAGTGACCAACCCCAGTAATGAGCGAAAGTATATATTGCTTTATTTAAATCCTGAACATTTAGTAAAAAGTAATTGCAATCGGACTTTAAATGCAGCAGTGTGGTTCAAGGTTAGCAATTGGTCAGTCATTATTGTATAATATCTAGTTGTTATCCAGAAGTGTTATTTGCAGTTGAGACTTGTGGCTGAGAGCTTATTCCGGCAGACCGAACTTAGGGCCTGATTCAGGATTTGCATCTCAGCACACATCTCCACAAGCCTTTCAGATAACTTACTGCTCAGATGCCTAATTCCCGATTTAGCTTGCATTTCCACCCTAGATAATAGCATATTATATCTATAATTATATAATATTAATAAAATGTAATTATTAGCAGCTAGTAGATATATCCTGCTAGTAAGGCCTTTAGGATAGCCTATTAGAGGTATAATTAGCATAAAGATATTATTTTCTACTATTTTAGAAGATATTAAAAAATAGCTAACTTTTCTAGGGTATCTTATTATATCTTTATATCTTAATATCTATATATTTTTATTTATTATTAATATAATATCTTATATAAAGGAAATAGATAAAAATAAACTTATTAAAGAGATTATTATTAATAATAATATTAATAATAATATAACTAATCTTAAGACTATATTTTTAAGTATGCTAGGTAGCATTAAAGTCTTTTATTAAGCTTAAGCCTAGGCTCTAGCTTTAGCATAAAACTCTAAAAGTGCTTTTATTTAGTAAAGCTACCTGCCTATTGCCTATAATTATCTTATATCCCTGCTTTAAGCTAAAGATTAGTCTTTTATTAAACTCTTCTATATGCCTTTAGCTCTATTTCTTAACCTTTACTATTAGCTAAGAGATAATATAGAGGCAGCAAGTAATATATAGACTTATCTTAAGCTTAAAGTAATAATCTTCTGCTAGATTATTGCTTATAGTAAGAAGTAGAAAAATGCTATCTTAAAATTTAATGTAAATCAGTTAATAGTATCTTAGATTATATATTAGCTTTTATAGCCCTTCTAGAAGCTTTACTTTGCATTTATATAATGCTTAGTAAGGCTTTTTAAGAAGGTTAAACTAGATAAGAGATATATATATTTTAGTAGTATAAATGCAATAATAGATAGGACTTATATATATGCCTTTATTTCTGTAGATTAGTAAAAAAGATAGTAGTTATATTATTATAAAATCTCTTAGAATATACTTATAAAGGTTAATCTTAATAATAAGATCTTTATATATATTCTTACTAGTATTAAAGGCTTAATATATAATAGCGCTATAATAAGCTTTACCTGCATTAAAGATCTTAAGCTAAAGAATAACTGCCTTATTCTTGCTAATGCTAGCTTTAAAGCTTATTAAAGACTTCTTATACTATATATTAGGATAACTTATTATCTTTAGGAGTAGCAAAAAGCAGGAAGAAGTCTAACTTCTCTAAAGGAAGTATATAATCTTTATTATACTAAGCTTTAAAACATTATAGAGTAAGTTATTAGTTAGTATAAGTATAGATTTGCAATTCTTAGTAGTAAAGCTTTTAAATATAATATTAAAGATTAGTAACTGCTTATTTATATAGTAATAGGTTTATTTAACTTTATATAGATTAGAGGGACTCTTTCTAATATTATAAAGTAGTAGCAGTAGAATAATCTTATGCCTAGCAAGAAGCAGCTAATAAGAAATGCAAAAAACAAATATAATAATTATCTGCTGCATTTTAGCATTAATGCAATCTGTAATATAATTAGGATTTAGATTTAGAATGAGGAAAATGCAGATAATAATGAATCTATAATAAGCAGTAAAGAAAGCAGTAAAGAAGGTAATTTAACTGTTGCAGAAAGTAGTTATTTAAGTATATAAGGTTATTATAAAGTTGTAAGGTTAAAGGAGGTTAGTAGGGTTAAGAGGTTAAATTAGTAGAAAAAAGCCTTCCTTATAAGGCTAAAATCCCTTAAATTGCTAACCTTTAAGAGTTACTATTTTAACTAAGTAGTATTTAATTTAAAATAGCTATATAATTAGCAAATTTATATTAAATTATACCTAGCTTAAACTAAAGGTTATAGGCTACTAAAGACCTAAAAATGCCCCTTTACTAGCCTTATTATAACCCCTTACTAGTATTTATAGGCTATAAATTTATTTCTTTTTTACCTACTAAAGGATTTATTTTTCCTTTAACTTAAGCCTCCTTTATACCTTCTAATTTAAAGGCATTTTAAATTATAATATTTATTAAATCTTAACTTAACTAACTAATAATATAAAGAATTATAAGTCTTTCTTATTTCTCTATTATTATTATATAGTCTTTTATTATAATTTTAAAATCTTTAAAGCCTTTAAGCTACTATATAAGTATATACTTTCTCTTTACATCTTACTCTACTAAAACCTCTCTTATTTTCTCCTAAGATATCCCTAAATACTTTCTCTTTTTTATTATAGTAGATCTTGCAGCTAGAGAGAGAGCAGCAATTAAATTACTACTTGCAGGGCCTTAGTAGCAATTTATAGATACTAAGGCCTACTATAGTAAGTTTTTAAGCATTTAAGAAGGCTACTATAACTAACTTTCTCTTTTACCTAGGTCTCCTTTCTTGCCTGAAGAAATTATAGCCTACTTAGGATCTTATAAGTTTATAGCTAGTTATAAGATAAAGATTTTATTAAATAAATTATTATTATTATTATTACTAGCAGTAAGCTTTAATTTCTTTTCTTTTCTTCTTCCTTAGTATAAGTTATTATAAGTGCTATAAATTTACTACCCTATAAGGGGATTATTACTAAAGATTTTAGCTTAAGAGTTAAGGGTAATAGTATTACTAATTAAAAGACCTTCTTATAAGACCTTTTTCCTTTTATTTATATATCTCTAGATTAAGTATTTTTTATTTTCTATACTTATTATAATCTTTCTAGTTTTAAGGTTATATTTAATTCTTAGCTATAATATAATATTATAAAATACTTACTAAAATCTCTTCTTAAGCATTAAGTAATTTAATAAGCCTTAAGAGATCTATTAAACCTCTAGCTATTACTACTTTATTTTATTAATAAAGCTTATTAATACTAAGGAGATATAAGTATTTCTTATAATATAAAGTCTTTCTTAATACTAAGCAGCTAATAATAACTCTAAAAAGTATAAAACCTATTTATTATTTTACTTAAAGCCTTAATAAGTATTTTAAAGCTAATTGCTATTTAGTATTACTAGTAGTAATAATTAATAGTTAGTATTTTATTTATTATCTTATAGCTTATTAGATTAATATTAATAGTTAGATATATAAGTAAAAGGATTTCTTAAGGTAAGAGCTCTTTAACTATTTATAATAGTATTTTAAAGTCTTAATAGCTTTACTTTTACTAATAAAGAAAGGCAATTACTTTAGGTTATTATCTTTATCTTAATAACTTTATAATAAGCAGGGAAAAGCAGTAACTGGAAGAGGCTTAGGTATAAAGATAATAAGGTTTAGGGTATAAGACAGGTTACGCGCTAATTTTGTGTAGCAGGAAGTCTCTTTACGGAAGGAGATGCATGACAGATGCCAATCCTGACTCTAGCCCTAGGTTCGCCAAAATATCCCGAAGAGGTTCCATCTTTCGAGGCTGATGCTACTGCAATACCCCTTTCAACGCATCCGGACATTTAGACGAGGTATTTCTCCACGCCCAACACCCACGAAGCAACACCCCAGCATGAATCTCGCAAGTCGCGCCTTAACAACAAGCCTTGGCCCAAACATCCCCACCTATCAACAACCCTGTCTAGTGCTTACGACACACGCGTAATATGGATCTCCTCCATCCTTTCTTTCCCATCTCCTCACCGAAACGGATAAGCACATTAATAAACCACACACAAGCCATGGCCGGTCACGCCACTGACGAAACAAAGGGCAAAGGCAAAGTCCGACAGCGGCGCGCCCACACGCGAAGCCGCACTGGCTGCTCAGAGTGCCGTAGTCGCAGGGTGCGGTGTGGCGAGCAGCGTCCCACATGGTGAGAGATCCCCCGCCCAAAAAGAGCCAGGCTGTTTCGGGAGAAGTAAAGCTGACTGTGCAAATTGGCAGTGAGAACTGCGTTAATAGTAAGAGAACTTGTGAATATCCACCTGTCAAGATTCCGCTGAGGGAGAGACGAGCGCTGGAGAAGGCTGGGACGACTCAGCCGTGGGAGCATGTTCCCTGGGAGGCTCCGAGTTCTTTCAAGGGGCCTGAGGTGCCTAACACCCAGGCTCTGGTCCGTCAGCTTATTTTGTCGAGCTCTGCAACGACGCTGGACTGCGTGGCCATTGACATGCCCCTCAAGTCACATGAACTCTTCAATTACTGTAAGATCTCATCATTCACAAGCAATGATCAATCACTAACAGGCCTTTTGTTTACGGTGAAACCCTTGTCACATCTGTTACAAATCATAGCAAAGATTGGTACGTCCAGGAATCTCGTCTCACTAACCAATGGTTAACCTTGATAGCATGCCATATACCATATCAGACCCTGAAGCCCTCCGCGATGCGATTTTGATGGCAGCTACTCATTTCACATTCAAAGTCGGTAGCATCCAAGCATTCGAGCATACATTCCTCTTTCATCGCATTGAGACCGTGCGATTGGTGAAAAAATGGCTTTCCAGTGGAGATGTCAAGCTTTCAGCTGCCATCACCAAACAGATTGCTACCCTGGCATATACAGAGGTATGCATATGAAAATCGCTCATTGTTTCAGATGCTAAGCCACTATCAGTTTTGCAGTGGTGATATGCAAATGGCAGAGAAGCACTTGAATGCCATCTACGCTCTACCATGCCAGACGACAGACCCGTCGAATACCAATGGCAAGACTCGCGACCAAGAGCCTTCTGATCGCTATTTTGTATTGTGAGTATATATCACACACTAAACCTAGCGTCAGCTAACATCCTAGAACCTCCACCTTCATCCACGGCGTACAGACCGTTCTCCATGGCATCCTCCGCGCCGAAGACTCAACCGAACACAAGAATGCCCTCTCAATCTCCCATCCCATGCGTCTCATGCACAAATGGTACAAGTCAGAGGGCCAGTACCTACACTGCCTCAAACTCAAAGCCATACGCCTATTCTCAACATTCTTTATACTGCCTGACATCGGCGCAAGGCTCTCTGACGTCTACAGCGCGTCAATAGTGAACAGTCTTCGTCAAGTCAATGACGAATTTTACAACCTCACAGAAGCTCAAAAGATACACGATGACTTCTGGAGAACCGGTGCAGCTGCGAGAGTTTACGATGCAGTTCTTGAATCGCATCAAACCTCAATTACACTCACCAATCATGAACATGAAGAGACTTTAGAGGCTGAGCAAAAGACTTCATGGTGCGGATTGGTCATCGCAGCAGAGCTATTCCTTGAACAAGTAGTTGTTCTCTGGCGCCCTTTCACAAAAGAGATATACCTCTGTAGCATGAGGATATTCCAACGTGATCTGAGTTTTGCACTTCAGAAGACAAATACGGCAGAGATGGCAGAGTTGTTATTCTGGGAGTCGTTACTGGGACTGATGAGTCTTTGTTTGCATGAGAAGCTAGGGGATATGGAACGAGAACCTGGCTTGAGGCCGTTCTTCGAGAGGATTATAAAGGAACAGAGTCGAGATATGGGGTTGGAGAAGTGGGAGGATGCAAGGAGGGTATTGTTGAATATTGCATGGCCGCTGGACTTTTCTGAGGATGATTATGTGAAAGGAATATGGGAGGCTGCAGTAGCTGACTAGGTACTGAAGAAAGAACTAATTATCATTCCAAGTTAAAGTGTTGTCTTTGAGTGGGACGGTGGTTGGCGACACGGATACAAACCACGCTGAAGCCTCTTTGTCGGAGCATTGAAGCTGCTTACAAGTCGTATATCCCTCTGCAATCCTCTAGATCCAGTAGGAGCTTGTATTATTGCTCCGCCTTTGATGCATCTGGAAAGATGAACTCTCTTAGCCTCGCCATACCCATCTGATCCCCCTCCATGGTCTCTGCTACCTCCTTATCAACCCAGCCCCTGGTATAGCCTCCACCGAAATCTGTGACCCACGCATTATTATCTTGATCTACCAAGATATTCTCTGCCTTGACATCTCCCCAGACTATACCGGCTCTATGCAAGCCCGAAACAGCAGCCTCAATCTGGTCCATCCACCGTCGTCTCACTTCAGGCGGAGGATCATCTGGTTCCCCGGGAGCGATCTTAGTTGACAACGGACAGCCTCGTGTATCAACATGCGTTAACAAAACCCCAAGGATGAAATCATATTCATCCAAGACAATGCCGTAAACGCGACATAGATTAAACTGCGAGTCCAAACCAGCTGCTTGGATCATTTTATAGGTCTCGAGTTCGCGTTTAGTCTGAACGCCGGAGTGGCATGGCTTGAAGAAGCACTCGGTCTTACATTTGTCGATGAGAACCTTATTAGGCGGCTCGAAAAGCGCATCTTCGGGATTTTCGAAGGATAAAGTTATTCCAGCAGGATCATAGAAGGCAGTCCAAGTCTCCAAGTCATCGAGAAAGTCATCGTCGAAGCGTGTAAAAGAAGGACGTACAGGGGACTTCTCCACTGCCACACGGCGCGGACATAGCTTTTCGTCGATGATGTCTAGTTCAAAAACAAAGAACTCCGGAAATATATGCTTTTCTAGGGTGATTATGATGTCTTTGGGGTCACATTCTGGTGGAGGCGCGAGTTCGACGAGGAGAGGCTCAAACAGAGCCATGACCCATTCATAGACGTCGGTGTCATAGATGTCACCGATGACCTCCTCGCGTGACTCGAGGACTTCGAGATATGACATGTACTTCTCGGTCATGGTGGGGGAGTTGATAAAGTTGGTGGGTGAGATGGTGATGTAGAACACCCTTCCATTCCGGCGGGCGGAAAATTGTGCATTGTGATTATCGCTCCGAATGTTGGTGAGAATACCTTCGATGCTGTATCTCGGCGTTGTAGCCATGTCAAAAGTCGACCCAATAATTCAAGTAGACGTAAAGGTGAAGGGCGCTGAAGTGGAGAGAGAGCGGTGAAGTGCGGAGTTTGACACGTCACATTTCATTGGTACGGAAGGCCAAATCGACATCTGTGCCAAAATTCATCTCTTAGCAGGTTGACCCTATACCGTACAGGCCCATACCTTAAAATTCATTCTAATGCAATATCCCGGATGGTTCATCGCGTAAAAGTGGGTCTAACTAATTAAAACCTCTCGCTTAGCTAGGCCATATAACTTCATAATACTAATCCTTAAGCTCAAGTTTAGCTTTATTTTTATCCTTTAAATCTAATCTACTTTAAGAGGTAAGAAACCCCTACTTTCTATATATTGCATTTACCTATAATTACCCTCTATAGCCTAATATATATTTTATTAATTTTATATACTTAAGAGCTTTATTTTTACTATACTTTTAAGTAATTTAAAGCACTTTTTCCTTTTTATTTTTTATTTTAAATATAACCTTCTAAGTACTTACCTTTAGCTTATATTAATTACTCTTTTCTCTTACTTTTAAAACCTTCTTATAATTTAATATTATATTAATTATAATTACTTTTTTAAGTGCTTTATTTTAATATACTTTTTATTATATATTCTTTATATTTTAATATATTATAATTATTACTTAAAGCTAACTTCTTATTAAAGACTCTATCTAGATCTTATAAAACCTTATACTATTATATAATATTATATTAAAGTAAACCTATAAAGTGCTTAAAGATAAAGCTATATATAATGCTAAAGAAGCTTATATTACTATTAAAATAAAGACTAAAGTAGACTGTATTATTATTAAAAAAAAGGCTAAAGTAGATTATATTGCTGCTAAGCTAGTAAAGTTTAAAGCTAATTATCTTACTGCTTTAAAGAAAGCTAAAGAAGAGTATATAGCTATATATTACTATAAGGTTATAGCTTATAAAGGCTTTAAGGCCTAAGCTTACTTTAATCTCTTACTTACTAAATGCTAAAAGGAGATAGATAATAAAGAGTCTAAAGAGCTTTATATAAAAGTAAAGGGGAGGTTTAAGGCCTACCTTTATAAGATTAAATGCTATAAGGATCTAGCTTATATAGCTATAAAGGAAGCTTTATATTATAATTTAGAAGTAAAGACTTTTAAATATTTAGTTTTAGAGGTTACTAGTATTTTTACTTATATTTTTAATTATAAGAATAATTACCTTACTATATAGCTAGAGTTAACTATTTAGGCTCTTCTAAATGCATTAAAGAAATACTTTTATAAAGGCCTTAATTATATTACTATTAATAATAATAAAGTAAGTTATTTTCTTTTATATTTATATTACTTAATACTAACTTATATAAGTACTTAAGAAGCCTAATACTCTTATTTTATATAAAAAGAAAAGTAAAAACTAACTTACTAATTATATATTTAACTTCTTCTTATAGAATGTTAATGCTATGCTTTATTATTTATATAGATTTAAACTGCTTAAATTGCTTTTATACTTAAAGTATATAAATAGTAATAATACTCTTACTAATTGCTATATTATAGAGCAGAATAAGGGTTATATTAATTGCTTTTAGAACTATTTAGAAGTATTTTATTTTTATATTTTTAAGTATATATACTTATAGTGCCTTATATATCTCTATATTAATATTTTAATAGATTATAAGTATAAGGCTAAATAGGATTCTATTTCTATTAGCAGTAACTCCTTAAGTAATAGTAATAGCAATAGTAATAGTAATAGGAGCTCTATAAAGATATTTAGCTTCTTAAGTAGAAAGCAGTATAAGAAGCTTTCTAAAATCTTTAAAGATACTACTACTAGAATAAAAAAGAAGGGCTCTAAAAGTAAGGCTAAGAAAGTAAAAAGTAGTAAATAAGGTATTTTAATTCTATATATAATAATTTAAAGTAATATTAACCTTATTAGTTATTTATAGCTAGATTTTAGCTTTTTATTTTTATAAAGATAGAGCTTATAGTTTATAACTTTATAACTAGTATTATAAAGTATATATTAATATATAGAGCACTATAAAGCACTATAGAGCACTAAAGGTATTATATACTATTATAATACCTAGTAGTAAAAGTTTATTACTTTTATTTATTTACTTTATTATTTAAAAATATCTTAATAATATAATTATAAATATATAAAATAAAAGCCTTTATTATCTTATAGGGCTTTATAGAACTATATAGTTAGTATTCTTATAAAAAGTACTCTGTATAAAGCTTAGCCTTTTATAGCTTTATATTATACTATAGGGCTATATATTACCTTATAGTATACTATATAGTAAATCTCTTACTTAAAATTTAATTTATAATATTATATTCTTTTTTTTATATTATATAATAAGCTTTAAAAGCTGCCCTTCTATTAATCTTAATACTTACTATATTTAAATTAAATAATAGAAGTATTATAACTAAATAACTGCTAATAATATTATATAGTGTATTTTAACTAAATTTAATATCTCTACCTCTTATAGAGTATTATATTAACATTTTCAGACTTGGCAGTCTAATTAGATAATACCTAGTACTATTTAGGCCTAAATAGAAGATACTAAGGCATTATGTAACTGTATTAAAGAGCTGTTCTTTAAAAATGTTCTTAAGAATAAGAATATTCTTTTATAGTTATAAAAAGAAGGCTTTATAGTAACTTATAGGGGGCTAATCAGGATATAATAAAGCCTTAGCCTTCTATGGCATTAGACCCTAGAGCAGAAAGAAGAATAACTCGCTAAATTGTACAATTTCTTTTAGAATGATGCCCTACTATGGATGACGGCGGCCTATAAGGTTAAGCTTTAGGCTGCAAACACAGGTAATGAATGACAACACGATATTTTTTTTTCCCCTGATATAAGCTTTTACCCAGAAGCTTTCACGATGACCAATAAATCTTATTACAAGCCCTAGGGCATTGTAAAGGGAAGAGACCAAGAGGGTATAAAAAGGGATATAACCTCGAGTTTGCATCTCTGCACATACACCACAACACAACTCCACAAACAACATGTCAGCTACTGCAGCAAACCGAACTGTTGTCGGCGACGACTCGAGCCAGGCGGCTCGAGATTACATCCACAATTTCCCCATCACATTCAAGGAGGACGAGGAAAATCAAGACATCGTGGCGTTGAAGGACAATGTCGACTGGATGGCGGAGCTCGTGACTCTGTGGCTTGATGCGGCAAACTAAGGAAAGCCGGCCTGGGTCATTGGAAAGTCGATGATTAGAGTTGTCGAATGCCTCCAAGGAGGATCATGTGCGTGCTGTGGCGGAAGGTTAAACTGTCAAAGGTTTCGTTAACTGAGTCACTCGGGTTAGAAGAGTTAAAGTGTTGATACTTTTGTTGAGGTGAGTCACATCTGGGCTGGCGACTGGAAGCTTTAAAGCTGAGAGAATACAGGCTGATTAAGTTCATAAGATTCAATACACAATAATTTTAAACACGATGGATGCCCTACTAAATACTAAGCTTCAGTCATTTAGTTAGACCTATTTCTATACTTATATTTAGTAAAAACAGTTATCTTTAAGTTAATATACACTGTATAAAGCATTTTAAGATTTTATGCTTATAAATATAACTAAGTAATAGAATATAATGTAATATTATTAAACTAAATAGATAGTACCTAGGCTTAACTTTATTTAGTTAATTAATGCTTATAATAAGCTAAAAGCTTAAAGGATTAAGGTATATGCATCTATTAATATATATTTATAGTATATTATATAGCTATATATTAGTATATTAGCTAATATATCCTGCAGTATGCTTAAATAATACCTTTATATTCTAGAGAATTAAGAGAGCATGCCCCTTATTATCTAATTAGATTATAGTAATAAGACCCTTATAATAGCTAGTACTTATTTTTACCTTTCCTAAGCGTAAAGCTATATATAGGATACTATAGTATTATAAATATAATTTTATAATTATTAGATATATAGTAAAAGTATATATAATAAAAAGATTAAGAGTTAGTAGTACTAACTTAGTAATAGTTAAGTAAGGCACTAGCATATATATATATATATATATATTTAATATTATATTAACTACTTATAGGAATATTTTAAAAGAATTATAGCTAATAGGCGTTTTTCTGCTAATTCTATTTCTAATAGAATTGCTATTTTTTATCTTTTTATGCCTATTATATGTATAGAGCTCTTTGAATTCATATATATGTAGAATGCATATTATATCTGCAAATAGCGTAATAGGCTATATATTCTTCCTGGTTAGCCTTGGGTCTTATACTATTAGCTAGAGATTTAGGAAACAAGAAGCTATGCTTATCTAATTCCATTTAATTAATTATAGCTTCTTAAAGAGCTCTTTAAATATAATTGTATTAATCTTAATAGCTATCTGCTTTAAGATATAATTATAATATATAAAAGAATTCTTTATAGGCAGATCTTTCTCTAAAATACCCCTAAGAACCTAAAGCTCTCTATATACTTATTCCTATAAGCCTAATTATAAGTATATATAATAAGTAGAAAATAGCTAGCTATTAGTCTTCTTAAAATACCTATAGGTAGGATTAATTATATATAGTCTTATTTAGCTATATATAATATTAATATACAGTTACTTAACTAAAAGGCTTAAGGTAATATTAATTAGAATAAGATTAATTATAGAGTTAAGAGCTAGCTTAATATTATCCCTTAAACCTCTATAGTAAGTTCTTTAATTGCAAAGAGTGCCCTTTAGTTTTTCCCAGGCCTTAAAATACCTAGCCCATAGGTATCCATAGGTACCCATTTAACAGAGGTAAATACCTAGAGATACTTAATTTAAATACCTACCTATAGGTAGATACCTAGATAATTAAATTATATATATATAGGTACTTATAGGTAAAAATTAATTATTAATTAATACCTAAATAAAAATTTAAAATACTTATAATATATATAATTAAAATAATATTTATAGTAATTAAATATAGTAATTACTTTAAATTAATAGTAAATTAGTATTTTATAAACTTTTAACTTTTTATACTTTAATAAATCCCTAAAGGAAAAGTATAAAAGAATAATAGCTTAGTTATTACCCTATATTAAGTCTTCTAATATTTTTTTTTTAAGTTTGCATATTAGCCTTAAAAGGTATCTAAGCATCTCTAAAGTCTATTATAATTTAAATATTACTTGCCTCCCAGGTAGTAAAGCTTCATTAAGTTAATATCATTAAGTTAGCTGCTTTAATTATAGCCTAAACCTAACTGCACTTAAGCTAGCTAGAGAGCCTTTCTTGCTCTTTAGCTGGGCTAGATCTTCCTCTTGCAACCCACTTCAAACAATACTACGCTTTAATCGTCTAACACGCAGTAAGTCATCTAACCTACCTTCCCTTCTAATTGCAGCTGCTAATAACATTACAGCTACACTATTACAATGCATACTGTCAGAAGAAGCCTGCAGACTCCTAATCCTAATGAGCCTTATCTAATAGAAGGACCTAATGCAACCGAAATGAAGGATATAATTGACTAAGCTATTAGCAGCAGTAACCATTACAAGCTATATAATGAGGCAATAGAGATCCTAAAGGCCTAGGAGTATACAGATAATATTAACTGCATTAAGCAGGTAGCCTTTAGTTATAAGATCCTTAAGGTTATATAGCCTTATTATAAGCTAGTTAATAGAGGCTTTCTTAATACTAAGATAAAGGCACTTAATGCACTTAGAGAGAAGTTGCTTAGAGAGATAGATCTAGAGGTTAAGGAAAGGGAATTCATTATAGCCATTTGCAGCAGCTTATATAATAAGTAGCTTAAGGCTATTAGGTAGCAGGCTAAGAGGGCAACAAGAATTACTCCGCAGTAATGCAAAATGGATAAGAGAGGGGTAATTGTAGGGTTTTAGAAGAAAAATGTATTAAGTTTTGTATAGATTCAGGCGCCTAAAGTTAAAGACCTAAAGTTATAATGTTAGCGTTAGTAGCAATAGAGGGTAGAATTAATTATGCTATATAGCATATAACCAGTTTACAATTGTAAAGACTAGCTAAATATCAGTGCACTATTAGTATAAATAGGGGAAGTCTTCTAATATATCCTTAAAAGTCTTATTACCTTTATTCTATAGTACTAAGACTTCCTTATTACTACCTTCTAGTTATAAATTAATTATATTCTTATTTCTATCCTATAGCTATATATTAACTTTAAGCTAAATATTCTCCTACTCCTTTAAATTAGAAGTAGCTTTTTCTTTAGCTTCTTCTTTTTTAGCTTTAGAATCCTCTATAGTATAAGCTTACTTAAGTAAGCATTCTACCCTTTCCTTAGCTTAAATTGCTCTTAATTCTACTTAATCTTTCTTATATTATTTCTCTTATTTTTTCTTAATAAAAAAGAATAGAAGTTTAATAATACTCTTTTTATTAATTTTATTCTAAAAGATTTAGTTTATAGGGTTTATTATAATATATTAAATATAGTAACTTATCTTTATATCTTTCTTTTAAATAGTCTTATAGCTAGTATAAATAGATAAAAGATTAATACTTAAATTTAAAATAAATTAGTATAATTAATTATTATATTAAATTACTATAAATATTATATCTTTAAAGATCTAACTTAAAAAAGCTTTAATTACTTTTTATAAAGTAGAAATATAATTAAATATAATATAATAAAACTTATCTTAATAATCTTTTACTAGATTATAAAGGATTTTATATATAAAATATATAAAAAGAGCTTTTATAAAAGTAAGTTTATTACTTTTAATAATAAGATATTAAAATTCCTTTATCTAGTAATTTATAATACTATTAAAAAAAAGAATAAAAATATAAAAAAATTACTTACTAAAAGTAATAATAATATCCTTAAAGTAAGATTTCCTTTTTATTACTTGAGTATTATAATTAGTTCTACTAGCAATAATCTTTTAAAGTGCTTTACTAGCAGTAATCTTTTAAGGCTTTTTACTAATAATAGTCTTTTAAAGTACTTTATTACTAGTAATCTTTTAAGGATATTTATTACTAATAGTATTATAAGCTTTATTTTTACTATTAGCTATAATAAGTAATTAGAAAGATAAAAGTAATTATTTTAATAGATTATTATAAAAAAAGAGCTTAAAAGAGTTTAAAAGAAAAGTTAAAAAAAGAAAAGTAAAAAATTAAAAAATTAAAAAATTTAAAGTATTAAGAAGTATTAAAAATTTAAGTATAAGCTTAATAGAAGTAATTATTTTAATTAATTACTATAAAGAAATTAATTAAAAAAGTTAGAATAAAAAGAAATATTAAATTTTACTAAAAACTTATAAATTCTAAAATTTAAAGGGTTTAAAAGGTTAAAGTTTAATTAATATTAAGATTTAATCTTTTAAGTAATAGGCTTTAGTATAGTAAGTTATTATAAAAATTAAGTTAATTAAAAAAGAGAATTTTACTAATCTTTATCTATTTAAAACTAGTATTTTAAATTTTAAATTTAAATTTTTATTTCCCTTATAATACTAAAAATATTATTTTCCTTTTAAACTTATTTTCTTTAAATACTTAATTTTTTAGCTTTTAAGATATAATTATCTTTAGCTATTGATACCGAATTACAGCGTATTATGCATATGAGGGTATTCAGAAGGGTATGCAGGATCAATTCTCAGAGTAGGCCTTAGTGTTATGGGATAAACACTAAGACCTGGATTAACTATAACCTGCTATTTAGGAGGGCTGTGATTCTTACGCATTATATAGCCAGCCTCTAAAGAAACCTTCCAGTTATCCTTAGCTATTCTATTATTATCTAATATATATATTCTTAATATTAATTAATCTATCTTAGTAATCTTCTTTAGGATCCTCTTTATCTAACTACTTCTTTATAATCTCTTATTAATAAATTACTTAAAATGCTTCTTGTAGAAAGATACTACAAGTTTCTCTAATATATCTGCAGTCTTTACCTACTAATTATATTTAGGATTCTAGCCTTTCTATCTAATAAGAAATCCTTTAAAAGGAATAGTATTTCTTTTAAGGCATTATATCTATCTTTTAATAATAAAGTTAACTTTATAGTAATTCTTATTAATAGATTCTCTCTTTATAAGCCTAAGCTATTTATTAATAAAGTTATTAATATATACTAAAAGAAGATACTTTACTAAAATAACTAGATAGATTTTCTACTAATCTAGAAGCTTTAATTTATAAGCTAGATTATTAATAACTTATTTAATATAAAAGAAACTAATTTACTACTATAATTACTTCTTTAATACCTTCTTTAAGAGATTATAGCCTTTATAAAGTTATAGATAGATATAATTACCTTCTTTTAATATAATAAGATAATACTTATTATTATACTAGCATTTTCCTTTTATTGCAGTAAAATCTATAGCTAGTTAAGCTTCCTTATAGATAACTTCTTAGAGATAGGGAAGACTTATAATATTCTTTATAAGAGTAATAAGATTAAGAGCGCTTATAGGCTTAAAGCTATAAAGGAATTTATATACACTTATCTTAGTTCCTGCATTATATACTCTATTTAAATTCTACTAAAGCACTAGAAGAATATAAGATTAGTTTACTAAAGGATTTTTAATATAATAGAAGTGTAAAGTAACCTTAATAGTCTAATTTCTTCTCTTAAATAGACTATTAGCTTCTAGATAGTATACTATAGTTATAGTAAGCCTGCATTTAAATTTACTTTATAGCTTTTACTAGAATAATAAAGTGAACTTTCTATTATAATTAGAGATAATTACTTTAAGGATTCTCTAATCTGCTATTAATAATTATTATAATAAGGTAATAGCCTAGTTTTTAGCGCTATATATAAAGTATTCTAGAATTAAAAGGTAATACTTACTTGCTATATAGGTTATAGCTATAAGCTAATTAAAGAGATTAAATCCTTTAATAGTCTATAGACTTCCTGCTAAAGAGATAGGAAGAAGATTAGTAATAAAGTTAATAGTAATAGTATATATAGAAGTAATAAGAAGATAAATTAATATATAATTACTAATTCTTTATTAATAGTTAGTTTATTCTAGATAGTATATCTTATAGCTATAAATATACTTTTAAATTCTTATTATTAGATTGTAAATTAAGAGACCTAATAACTCCCTTATTATTCTCTTAATCTTAAGATAATTCTAATCCTTATATACTATTCTTAGGATTTTATTAATTATAGAGTGTAAAATATATAGCTAAAGATATCTATTAGTCTGCTTATAATATAGAAGTCTATCCTTTAAGGTAAATAGTATATTACACTTTAAAGCAGATACTATATCCTTACTATATAATTAATTTATATTAACTGCTTTATCTATAATATTAAGAATTATCTTAAGAATAGGCAGGTACTTTATATTATTAATATATCTTTAAATAAACTTATCCTTTATCTCCTTAGATATTAGCGATTTTACGCCTATATATATATATTATTAAGTGCTATATAGTCAGGGTAAAGTCTATAAGCATTTCTATTAATCTCTAAAGCCTCTAGGTAACTAAGGGCATTAGGAATAAAGTTCTTCTTTCTAGGAATATAAAATACATATAACTTATATTCTAAAAGATAAATTAAAGCATTAATAAGTTATCTATTAGCATAATTAGTACTTATTATATCTAATATTATCTTCTTAATAATCTGCTTTATTACTAAATAATTAGTAAATATAATAAGAGACCCTTTAGAGGATCTAATGTATACCTTTAGTCTTTTTATTACTTAAATAAGCATTACTATCTCTAGTTCTATTAGTCTATATCTTATCTTTACTGCTATTAATATCTTACTAATAAAGCAGATTAGTATAATAATATTAAAGGGAATATAAGTACCCTCCTTCTAGATATATCTATCTCTTATATAATATAAAATAGCTTTAAAACCTTACTAAATGCTAGTATTAAGCTAAAGAAAAAGATACTTCTTTAGGTTAAGGTAAACTAGTCCCTTCCTAGAGGCAATCTATTCTTATATAATCTAAAAAGCAATGTTCTCTATTAGCATAGGATTATAATATATTATCTTAGTATATAACTTTCTTTTTTTCTTATTACTATTAATAATCCTATTGCTCTTTCTCCCTTCTACTAAGAAAGCAACTTTATGCTTTTATAATAGCTTTATAATCTTTATATAGTATAGAATAAGATATTAAATATATCTAGTTACTTTAATATACTGCTTAAAAGCTGCAAGCTAATATAGAAACTCTAGCTTTATAAAAGCAGTAACTCTTTTTGCAGTTATTAATAATCTAAGAGTATTAATATAAAATCCTAGCACTTAGGCGCTTAAATAACCTATCTAGCTCTTTATTAAAGAGATAGATAAGTTCTTAGAGATAAAGAGTCTAAAGAGTATATTTATATATTAAGTATACTCTTTAGTAAACTTAAAGAAGATTATAATATTATTAATAAAGGTATAATAGAAGCTATAATATAGATATAAAAGTTAATCTATATACTATTAAATATATATAGGAAAGTTATAAAAGCTTATAAAAGTAACTATAGATCTTTCTAGCCTTTAATAACTTATAATTATAAATTTATTTTAATACTTTAATATAACTTTAAACTAAAAGAAAAAAGATAATATATTAATTACTAAGATATATATTATACCTTATAGAGCTATAATAATATCTTTTTATTTAAGTAGTAGATAGTTATTAAGAATTATAACTTTATTTAAAGCTCTTAAATTAACTATAGCTTAACTCTTAAGTTTTTTATTAATAATTCTCTAGATAATAAAAATTAAAGCTATAAATAGTATTAGTTTTATTACTTACTTTATTTACTTCTAATTATAAAGCTTATTAAAGATTTAATTAATAAGATTATAATTCTTAAGTTTATAAGTATATAAGTAGTATACTTAGTATACAGTCTTAAGCTTATACTGTAAATCTAGAGCTATTATTATAGATATAAATCCTATTTAATGTTTTAATCTTAAGGAGATTTAGCTATCTTTAAATATATACCTAATACAGTATATAAGATAATTCTAGAAGTAACTTGCATATAACTAGCTCTAGTTCCCTATCTATAATAGAGGTAAGAGTAATTATATCTAAAGCTAGTAGTTATAAGCTTAAAAGCTTCTTAACCTTTAATAGCAGTTATTCCTTCTTATTCTTCTTTTATTACTTATATAATAGCTTTAAGTCTTTAATATCTTCTAAGATTATACTTCCTAAGTCTTATATTAAGTTTATAGTAGTGCCTATAAGGGTTACCTCTAAGATAGGCATTAAGGAGCTATTTATAGCCTAAGGAATAAGCTCTCTAGCAGCTATAGCGCTGATTTTAGGAGTCAGAGAGATCTTAGATAAGATCATAACCTGTTCTATCTCTCTAGCAGTCCTGTTTAATATGCTAAAGGCTATTAGTCTTGCTATTACTATTAAGGCTAGACTAGCAGCTTTCTATAAGCTAGAAAAGTATATCTATTTTTTTTTATATTCTTTAATATTTTCTAGCTTCTACTTTCTCTAATAAGTAATATCTTTATTAGTATTATTAATAATTATAACTCCTAGAGCAGTGCTTAAGTTTATAAAGGCATTAAAGGCTTTATTAATATAGCTATTAAATATAAATGTTTTTCCTTTAGGGATTTCTTTCTAGGTTACTAGTATAAGATATATCTATTTAGTAAAAACTGTTATTAGCTAAGCTACTATTACTTATTAATTAACCTTTTAAGAGAGCTAAGAGATAGTAAAAGAAATAAAAAACTCCTCTAGACTAGTATAGTGTAGATATTTATTAATTATTATAATATTAATGCTATATAGTGCTATCTATCTATTCTTAAGTAAAGCCTTTAGAGATAAAGATAGCATTTTATCCTAAATCTAGGCTTTATAGGTAAACTCTATATAGCTAGTATCTAATTTATTATAATAGATACTATTAATATAAAAAGTAAATATTACTTACTTATTATATAGCTTTCTTACCTTATTATTAACTCCTTAAATAAAAATAGGTATCTTTTCCTTAATAGTATACTAAAGTATTTATAACTATTTCCTAGAAATAATTAGTTTTTTATACCTAGTATTAGTATAGATAGAAGCTATCTCTTCTCCTAGAAAGCTTATAGCATTAAATTTAAGGTATATATAGTTACTATTAATCTTATAAACCTGCAGTTAATAATAAATATATATAGAAATATATTCTATAAATATAATTATATTATTAACTTAAAGTATAACCTCTTATATAACTAACTTCTTAGAATATCTAGACTTTAGGTATTAATAAAGTTTATTATAAGATAGAAAATTACTATAATAATAAATATAATGCTTAGACTTAGCAGGTGCCTGCTTGCTTATTAGCTGCATAAGATTAATATAAGACCTAGTAGCTTTATATTTCTATAGTATAGCCTAGCTAGGAAAGACTTAATAGTAAATACTATAAGGGAACTCTTATATAATATTTACTAGTACTATACTACTTATTATATAGCTAAAGTATACTTATTAAAAAGATATTAATTAAAAGGAATAAATACTTTTACTATTGCTATTAGTATTAGCTCTATTTAACTTAAATTTATCCTCTTTATCTTTTAATATAGAATACTTTTACTTAAAATAAACTTTCTTTTCCTTTTTAATATCTTAATAAATATAATTATTATTATATAAGTAAAAGTAGTAATCTTAATTATTACTATAATAATACTTACTTAGTTTATTATTATTCTTTCTATCCTTTATATATAACTATAATAGTTAGTTATTATAGTATTAGTTATTTTACTTTAATTAGTTATATTTATCTTATTACTTAAAGCTAGAGTATTTATTATAAGGGTATTAATTAGATTAATTACTTTTATTTTTACTTAAATAGTAGTTAAACTTAAATTAGTACTTATCTCTATTACTTTAGCTCTAGTAATAATAGAAGTATTTAATTATAGTTTAGTATTACTTATATTACTTATTAAATACTATTAGTAATATGGTTTTCTTAGGATACTTAAGAAAATATAAGATTTTAATATCTATTTAATTAAATAATATAAAGATAATAGTATAATTTTTATTATATTTAACTTACTTAGCTAAACTAGCCTTTTATTAAGCCTACTAAGTAAGTATAATGCTATAAAGAATAAGCTTAAAAGTAAATTAAGTTTAATAAAGATTCTCTAGGATTTCTATATTAAGATACTTAAACTATTTAGTAAGCTTTTAACTAAATTTATTAATAGAAAGATTAAGAAACTAATTATAACTAGCTCTATTTAACTTAAATATTAGCTAGATACTAGCTTTTCTAGTAAGCATTTTAATATAGTATTTTATAAGACTAAAGTTACTAAAACGCTTAAATAAATAAAAATACTTATAGAATATATATATATTAATATTTTTTTTTTTAAGTTTACATATTAGCCTTAAAAGGTATCTAAGCATCTCTAAAGTCTATTATAATTTAAATATTACTTGCCTCCCAGGCAGCAAAGCTTCATTAAGTTAATATCATTAAGTTAGCTGCCTTAATTACAGCCTAAACCTAACTGCACTTAAGCCAGCTAGAGAGCCTTGCTCTTCAGCTAGGCCAGATCTTCCTCTTGCAACCCACTTCAAACAATACCACGCTTCAATCGTCTAACACGCAGTAAGTCATCCAACCTGCCTTCTATACCTTCTGATCGCAGCCGCTAACAACATCACAGCTACACCATCACGATGCCTATTGTCAGAAGAAGCCTACAGTTTGATCCCAACAAGCCTGATCCTGGTAAGCCTTATCTAACAGAAGGCCATAATATAACATATAAGATTAACTAAGCTATTATTAATAAAGAAGATTATAACTAACTATGCAATAAGGTAATAGAAGTTATATATATCTAGGAGGAAATGGATAATACTAGCTGCATAAGGCTAGTAGCCTTTAGTTATAAGATCCTCTTGCTTATATACTGCCTCTACAGGCAAGACCCTCCTATCAAGAAGGCTTTCCTTATTAAGGAGCTAAAGGAACTGAATAAGCTAAAAGGGAAGTTGCTTAGAGGGATATATATATGCTATAAGGAGCTGGTATTTATCAATGCCCTTCGCGATGACATGTATGACAAGTGGTTCAAGGCCATCTAGGACCAGGTCCAGCGAGTACTGAAGAAGACTAAACTGCAGCCACTGTAACGCGAAATCTGGGATAAGAGAGGGGTAATCGCGGGGTTCTATCAGAAGGAAAATGTATTGAGTTTTGTGTAGGTTTAGGCGCCTAAAGTTAAAGACCTGAAGTCATGACATTGGTGTTGGCGGCGATGGAGGGCAGAATTAATTACGCTATATAGCATGTAATTAGTCTATAATTGTAAAGACTAGCTAAATATCAGTGCACTATTAGTATAAATAGGGGATATATATTAATATAGATTATCTTACTTATACTAGTAATAATAAAACCTTAATAATCTCTATTATTAGGATTATTAAGATTAAAGATATTAAGTATTTCCTTTTAAATCTTCTTATTAATATTACTGCTTATAGACTGTATAATATTAATAGTAATCTTATATTATTATTACATTATAATATTATTATTAGATCCTTCTAATAGATTATCTTAAGGCACTAGTAGTCTACCTAGCCATACCTCTAGGATTTCTATAAAATATAAATAATAAGTAGTAATTAATTTTACTTAATTCTACTAATTAAATATATAAATATTAAACCTTTATTATACCTGCTCTTACTACCAGGGAAGATACTTCAGATATAAAAGCCTAGTATAAGGATACTTAATAAGCATATCTGCAATTAAGGACTTAAAGACCTAGCAACTTAGCATTTATTATATCTATAAGGCTACATTACTATTTTAAATAGTAAATGTATTAAGAGCTTAAATAAGGTAATATTTCTCTATTATTTAATAGAAGCATACTCCTTATACAAGTATAGATTTATTCTCTGCAATCTAATCTATAACATTATCCTCTTATTCTCTTAGATTATAGAGAATAAAGCATTAACTAGCTTATAGTTATAATTATAGTTATTAAAGTAAAGAATTTAATTTATTATTGTTAAGGCTTGAATAAAATAGCCTATAAATTCACTGTAAGTAACCGGATAGATAATAGTGATAGAAGAGGTAGAGGTAGGAGAATTAGGTGGATAAAAGGTTAAAACTGCTGAATGGTAAGGCATAGGGTAGGATTTATAGGATAAAGGTGGATCCGCTAAGAAGAGCGATTTTTTCCGAATTTAATGATATATATTATGTAATAGAAAAGTTGATAAGTGTCTTGATTCTAAAGGAGTTCCCTGAGTGGGAAAACCTGGGTCTTATATAGACCTCTAGAAGAGCGGGCATTGTAATTCCCAGAGCGGGGTAGCCTCAATGATGATGAAAAGACTATCACAAGAACCGCCAAAGTTCAGAGAAAAATAAGATATACTTTTTACCTAATTTGGAAGGCGCTAGGCTTTAGTATGCTTATAAAGCTTAAATGGGAAAACAGGGTTTTTCGTGGTGTGTTATGAATCATCCAACTGAGGGGTAAAATCTCGTATACGTAATCCTCATTATATAATCATCACGTGACCCCGGTCACGTGACTTTCCCACTGATATTTTCTTAAATAAGAAATAATTAAAGTTATAGGAAAAACTTTAATATGTAGAGGTTGCTCAAATCTCCACATTTTGCTTAGGTAAGCACACCAATCGAAAACCCTGAATTTTCTAATTATTTTAGTATATATTTTGCCCTGATTAGTCATCTAGAACATAATATATTCCTTAGTTATATAATAAGACCTTTATATAATATCAGGTCTTAACACTTACTAAGTGTAAGATAAGACTATTTTATAACTATTAAAACTAATATATAATATCTTAACTTAATAGAACTTAATAACTATAATGCTTATAAAGGCCAGGATACTAAAACTATCTATTTAAAAATAGTTTAAAGATTACCTTAATAGGAATTATAAGATTACTGCTAAAAATTAGCAGCAGATTAATTACCTTATTAATTACACTTATATTTTTATTTATCTTTTTAATTTTATTAGCTATTTAGCTATTAATAGCTTATTTACTATATAGACTTAGCTTAAAATTATTAGCTGCTATCTTAGTATTTATTAGAAGAGGCTCTTTCTACTTAAGGGCAGCTAAAATTATTAACTTTAAGTTAAGGTTCTTTATTATAGCATTTATTAAGCTATACTAAAGCTATATAAGTATATAGATTTATTTATTACTAAAACCCCTTACTTTATTATTCTTCTTCTTTTACCTCTACTAAAATTAGATTAAAATACTTACTAAAGTAGCATTTAATCTATTCTTCTAACTGTAAGCATTCTTAATATTAAAGAATAAGTTAAGGTAGACTTTATTTACCTTTATACCTCTTAGTATATATCTAACTATATAGATTTATTTATATTACTATTAATAGAAAAATATAATCTTCTATTTAGTTTTTTTAGTCTTAAAAAGGTATTTATAGTAATCTAATATAGTAATTATATACTTACTATAATCTTTAGGCTAGTTATTCTTAAAAATTAGCAGTAATTATATATAAATCTTTCTTTAAAGAAGATATATTTAATATAATATAATATTATATTATTAACTAATATAATAAATAGAATAGTAAACTAGAAAAAGTCTCTTTTATTTTTAGATTTATATTACTTATAATCTTAAATACCTTATATTAAGCTTTATAGCTAGAGACCTTTTTATAATATAGCTAAGTACTATTATAATTAAGAGAGTATAAAGTATATATTACTTTATATATTAATATAAAAGATATACTTTAAAAGTTTCTTTAATTAAAGAAAGGTTCTTATTACATTTCTATTTTATAGCCTTAAACTATTCCTAAGAGTCTTTTAACTTAGACTTATTTAAGCTCTCTTCTTTTATAAAGAACTCCTTAAAATAGCTTAAAGAGCTATAAAAAGCTCTTATATATTTAATATTACTTAAAGAGATACTATTATATTTAACTTTCCTTTATTTACTAATAATATATAAAGAAGAAGTTATTTATATAAATACTTAACTAATAATCTATTAATAACTATCTTTTATTTTTTCCTAATTATAAATATCTTCCTCCTATTCTTAAAACTTATAACTTTCCTAATTATTTACTAACTAATTACTATTACTTATACTATTAAGCCTACCTTAGTCTTTTTATAATTTAAATTCTATTAACTTCTATTTTTATATACCTTTAAAAAGACCTAGATTAAGTAAGACTTATTATACTAACTTATAGTAGTTATTATAAGTTAGAAGCTAGACTAGAAGAATAGATTCTTAGATTACTAGTATTAGGCATTTAGCTAGAAACTAATAACACTTTCCCTATAAATAGTATATATTTAATTTATTATAATTTTTATATATAATTATGCCTTTACTATAAATTACTATAAATAATTATTATAATTATACTTTCTTTATATTATTTCTAAGTATTATATAAAAAAGTATAGTATTACCTATAGGTACCTATAGGTAGTTTCTAATACTTATATATTTTATAGATAATATTAAAACCTTCTAAATTACCTATAAGTACCTATATATAATATTATTTACCTAATTATATACCTGGGTAACTGGGTATTAAGTTATTATTAGGTACCTATAGGTATTTTAAACCCTAGTTTTTCCCTCTAATGCAATTTTATCTTATTCTTTTGCATCCTCCTTATCCTCCTTATCCCCCTAATCCTCATCTAATATTATAGATTATAGAAATGCCTTAAATGAATCTAAATCTTTATCCTGCTTCTCCTCTTTACTCTTTATTTTTTTAGCCTTAACTTTAAGTTTAATTTTATTTACTTTTATTTTATATTATATAGCTTCCTTTTTATCCTATATCTCTTTCTTAAGCTTTATTATATGCTTTAAAGTTAGTATTTTAGCCTCTATCTTAGCTTCTATTTACTTAATTACCTGCTTATTAGAGTGTAGGGTATTGCTCTTATCTGAATTATCTTATATATTAAAGTATAAGAGTATAAGAGAAATAGGAGCTTTAGCTCTAATAGAGAGTATAATACTTACTACTTTAAAGAAGTCCTTTAGCTATATTATTTTATAAATAGCATTACTATATATAATAGGCTTATTTAAATGCATACTAGTAATATAATTACTAATAAGCTTTTACTTTATTAAAGAGAACTCCTTATAATAACTTAATATAATAAAATAAACTATTTTATTATATAATAAGAATATAAAGCCTAGTAGGGCTATAATCTTGCTTTTAATATTCTTACTTTTAACTCCTTTATTATACTTTAGTATAAAAATGCCTAGAATAACTTCTTTAAGGTATCTTAAAGTAATATAGAATGTAGCCTTTAGTTTAATAGTAATTATACTCTTATAGCTTATTATAGTAATACTATACTATTAACTCTTTATAGCTATATTTATAGTATTAATATATATAATAGGGATTAGTTATATTTATTTAGTTTAGATTATTATTAAACTAGGCTATATAGGGCTGCTTATAGTAAGGTTAATAACCTTAATAGCTTTAATAAGTAGTTATTAATAAAATAAGTAAAAAGTAGCTTTTCTAATAGCCTTTAACTCTATATAAAGCTTAATATAGCCTTAATTAGTTTTAAGATAGAATTTAATATAAGCTATTAAAATAAAAGATATAGGTAAAGATTTTAGAATATAAAAGTTTTAAATTATATAAAGCACTATAAGCCTATATAAGTATATATACGGTAGAGCTATTACCCTTCTCCTTTAGTACTATATTATAATAATAATACCTAATATAATAATATTATATTATATATTAGCTTAATAGGGCCTCTAGTATTACATTAGGGTATGTGTAATGAAAAAAAATCCCTCAATGTGAATTTTGGCACAGATGTCGATTTGGCCTTCCGTAATTGGCGGGATACCTGGCAACGGATTCCATTATCCCGACGAGAGCGGCCAGAAACCCCAGGACATCTATCCAAAGGCAACTTTACAAACCCAGACAAGTTTAGGATCAGTTTACTGTGGAGTTGATGGGCATTAGACCAGTTACTTCTTTGGCACGTCGTCTTGAGCTCAGACCCTTAGGCAGTCCTTATCAGTCCACTTCTCAAATAACCTTGTATGTAATGCAAAAGTCGACTGGCAGTATTTCCCTTCTCGCCGACTATCATGGGTAGTCGCTGCCATAACCTGAGCCTTCACCAAGTCTACTCTAAACTTTAGCTACCTGGACTATATAGATCAACATACCTGTACTCTTGTGAAATACAAGTTTCAAGTAGTATCTGCAGAGTAGTGGGGCTACGAGCCAGCATGTCATTCAACAGCTCAAGACTCGGATAAGTCAACCGAGTGATTTATTTTTATTGGGTATTATAGTAACCTTTGTTTTATCTGCAAATAAATCCTCCTCTATCTTGTTCCCAATAGCCATGAGTCTGACATGTTTTAATGGAGTCATTCGAGTCAGCTCAAAATTGTCTGGCTGGCCTGGGCGAAAGAAATGAATTCTGTGAGTGACACAATATTGGCTGATGACCATTGCAACCACATCTTCATGGGGCACTCCAGTTTACTCACTCGCTGCTCAATTCAGAGGCATTCTTGGTGCGTGCATTCTGCTACCAACGTGCATAATCATGGTATTTCTGCCGCCCCGGACCAGTTCCGTATTGGCTGTCGTCTGACCGATGCTAAGCACCCTGGGCAGCTGAAAAGCAGGCTCTTGCTTGGCATTGTCTATCGCTGACTCTTCAGGAAAGAGGCCTGTATGCGGCCACTCAATATTGAACGCCATTGTCTCCATAATTCATCCCAAGACCCCAATCATCAATGTTTTCTACATGTTCTGATCAGATGTGTTATCAGGTTGCCTACCCCTCACGAGTGATAGTGACATGGGTCTCGGACTTAATGTGCTGCGCTTCGCAGATGAGACGTGGCAGGGTGATAAATGGGGTTGTCTGTAAGGCTCTGAGGGGAGTTTGTATCACGACAAAAGCTGTGTTAAACCCCCGAATATCTGACCCTCCATGAAACATCCCCTCTACTCTAACCAATTTTCCAAGATACTTTTGAAACCATGGTATTCAATACTATGAAATCCACCATGACATTTCGACTTCTCATCATGACACTTCTGGCGGGTACTGCCGCCGCAGCCGATGATGCAGAATTTGCTTTTAACCTGTTTTCCGATATTGCACCGTAAGTTTGCCTATCATAGTTCTGAATTGCTGGACTAATAGAATTCTTATCTAGGGTCATCGCTCTTTTCGGCGATCAGTTTGCAAGGCAGTTTATGAGCGAGAGTCTGACATGGGTTGACCACGTCGTGTTTGCCATGGTGCCTCTAGGTATGTGTGCGGTCATATGAGTGGGAAGACTTTGTGGTTTTTCCATCAATCTCGTCTACAGGCGGCATCACTGACTCACAACTCTAGGTATTTTAACTGCCATCACTGCCGCTATCCGCGTACAAGGGTCTCCAGTCGCAAAGGCCTTTATCGGTCGTGCCCGCGAAAATAAGGCCCTCGCCGAGATTGAACTCATGTCTTCAACATCAGGGGAGGTTTGTGAATTGTTCAATGGGAACTCTATTGTCCGGGCCATGGGAAAGCCTGGTATAACGGAATTTCTGTTATTTGGTAACAAATATGGGGAATTGGAAACAAAGTACGCAAAATTCGATCAGAATCTCGCAGGTGCCGAACCCATAGATGACGAATCATGTGGTATCGAATCTTTCCAAAGCGCGGTTTCAAAGACGTGCAAGCTGATGGAGTGCAAGCGTATGAAACACCATCCCCATCTGAGCCTCGCTAATCGTTGGATACATAGCCTACGAAAGTCAAAGCACAGCCTGGATTCGGGAACAATCTACAACTGTGCGTAGAGCTGTGGAGGTTTTAAGCAAACTTTGGAGCCAATTTCTCAAGTCTAGCTTCCAGGTCCTTTCTGCCATTAGAGCTTTATTCATCGTTGCTCAGAAGCTCCGTCACAGTTGGAGCAGCAAGGAGCCTCACCAGACCAGTTCAGATATGGAATCAGGACATATGCCAGTGTCGGCTTTACCTGATCAGACCACTCCTGACAGTGACATCAACACAAAAGAGGATGAAAAGGCTACTGGTGAAGCTGATACGTCTAGGCCGCCCGAAGGATCGTCGAATCTTCAGCTGAACCTTTCATCGGATTATTCCGACCATTCAGGACCGACAAAGGGTCAAGAAATAGCACTAGCAGCTATTTTTGGGGCCATTCTGCAACTTGGTCTCATAGTGATTGCAGCAATCATAGCATTTTATCTAAGTCCAACCTCCCATAGCCTGTTGGAAACCAAGGCTTATGGTTTTCCATGTTATATTGTTGGTACAGTTATGCTCTCTGTTGGGACTGGCCTTTGTTCGTTCATTGTGGAACGCAGTACAGTTGAGCACTCCTTGGAAAGTGTCGACGGGAGTAAGAAAGACAAGCCGTTCTCATTGCTGTGGGTGCAGCAACACCAGACTGTTAATGATCAAACCTTCAAAGGTTATGTCATCTTGGCAGGCCCCAAACGTCGGATCATCACCTCGAGACGAAATGTAATTGGTGATAGTCAACAACCGGATGCAAAAAAGGTGCGCTATTCCTGTTTCAGTCTCCTCGTTTGTATAGAAATTGACGGTCTCTCAGAAGGTATGGCGACTGCTAACCTTGGGTGCCGCTGGTTCAGCTGGCATCGGATTTGTCGCTCAATTCATGGGTCTCCGTGGCCTTGCGTTTCCATGTTCGATTGCTCAGCTCGGGGCTATTATTCTCATGGCTCTCATCAGGGCTTGGATCCGTCGACGACTGGGACGTTTGCCTGTGAATAGCATTGCGCTTGCTGGATATGAGCTCGACTTCCTTGCAACGCATATAACCTTCAATCCAGCCTTCCGAAGGTTTCAGTGGCGTAAAGCGAAGGATGAAAGGCCGTTTGGGAAAGAAAGGCGACCAACAGGATTTTGTCGTTGGTCCATTAACACTCCAGGGGACGAATTGCGTGTCAGGTCAAAGGACTCTACCAATGGTTTGTCTCCAGAATTAATTCAGGCAGATTCTATTGGAAACTCTGGTACAGCTCCTTTGGGTCACCATGAACCTGAAGCATCAATTCATGCACGTACTCCTCTACCATCGAGCCAACAACTACTTCGTGTACGAGAACGCCTGGGTAACTTATGCAAATGGAAGTCAAAGTCTTCCGAGAGTGCTAGGGCCTTGGCGCAGTCTATTGAGCATTTCATGGATACCTTCTCTCGCAATATGAGGGATGGCAATAAGGGCCAACTTCGAGCCTTGAATTGGGAGATCAAAACAACGAGGCGGTCAGAGGAAGGGAAGCCCATGCAGGAAGATTGTATAAAGATTTCTGTGAAGAGAGGCCCACAAGGAAAATGGAAGGCAGATCTTGGGAAGATTGATGCGGCATTGTCTCTATGGATGGCTGATTTCGAAGCGAAGAGGCTAGACAAACAGCAGGCCGGAAAGGAGCAGGCCGGAAAGGAGCAGGCCGGAAAGGAGCAGGCCGGAAAGGAGCAGGCCGGCAAGGAGCAGGCCGACAAAGACAAGGAAAAGGATCCTTCCGAAGACTGGAGACGCACACAGTCTGGAAATGACATGGCCTATAGATATGGTCGCCTTGTCGGTAATAATCTGAAGGACGGCGTCCTTAAGAGGGATATCTCCTGGTGGATTGACGGCATAATCGCTGATCAATGCGACCCGAAAGTTCGAGACACGAGTAAAGACACCAGGTACCAGAAAACTCAGCATTGGAGCGAGGATGTGGACCTGGTCATTGGAAAAGAAGTTGAACCTGAAAATGGTGAGTATATCTAAACCGAAAAGACCAGACTTGAAGGCACGCTGACCCTTTCAGTTGATGCTGTTGAGTTCGGTATCAACTCAACGGGCCGTCTGCCCTGTATATTAGCACAGCATCTTTTTACGGACTTCATCTGGACAGCAGTCAAAGGTTCATCTAAGGGACTCCTCCAGAGAGACATCGATGGTATTCGACAAGTCGAAATTGAAGGTGTCCACATGTTCGATTCCCAGTCCTTTGCACAGACGTGGCTCCGGCCTAGACTTCGCCATCGCCAACTCAGCAAGACCATTCGCCAAATGGAAACATATGGACTAGGAACTATGAATGAGATTCTCCTTTGCATAATACCGGCATTTAGCCATATGGACCTCTTACCTAACCAGGAGATACTTAAGCTTATGCCCCGGATCAGATACGGTCATGAGTGGGTGGAAGTGGCCATGTGTCACACGACGCTCCTTCAACGGATCAAAGAGCCTAGCAACAAGGAGGTAGAAAGACTTACTGCTGATGCTATCATTTCCACAATCAACTTCTTGTTACTTGCTTATGAGCCATACGACGAAAACACAAAGCCGTCACAGGAGCTCAGTTCAGAGCTGAAAGAGATTGTCGCCAAGCTTGTCTCGCCTGCACTGAGTATTGTCATGGAGAAGATCATTCCTTTCTACCATCTTCAACATCGTTGCGAGGCTATTGTAAGGTTATTCTGTCAGTTCTCCGAACTGCAGGGAATGGAAAAGACTCTCGCATCATTGAAAGTTCAAGAAAGGCGTCTTAACAACTATATATCTGAGGATGGAGGCAATGAATTCTTGGATGAAGATTTTGCCATAGAAACTTTGGACTTTTCTAAGCAGCACTTCGACTTGGTATCACCTCTCAAGAGGGACAAGGTATGCCATAATGTAATCCTAGGGTTACTTACAAGCGGTCTAACAGTTTTTGTCAACAGTCACCAAGAGTCACCATGCGTAAAATTCGGGAAAAGGAAAAAGGTTTGCCTATCAAACTTTGCTTCCTGATTTGTTTGAGTCACTAACGTCCGTCTCAGGAAACTCAGCCCGGCTCAAGATGCTCGACGTATTCGGCTGGAGTGCACTTCATTATGGCTCTGTTGCTCGAGAGTCTTGCCCCAGCCACCATTTCTATATTGAGTCTGTAGTATCCAAAGACAAATCGGAGCGGGTACTCGATTTACAGGATGCATCCGGCAGAAACATCATGCACACCGCTACTGCTGTCTCAGGAAAGCATAGATCATTTTTCTATGATCTGTTAGACCATCAACCTATAAACAGTATCAGGCATGGTATGTATCAAATTGGCCAAGACGGCATGACTCCATTGCATTTGATCTCAAAAGCTGGAGCTCTCTTCGAAATAGAGCTCTTGAGAGAGAAACTTGGAGACACCATGCGTGATCAAGAACTGGTTTTAAAAAAAGACTTGTGGCATCGACAGGCACTTCATCTTGCATGCAAATTCGGACATAACCAGGTGATTGTCGAGCTCTTGAAGATGGGAGCACGGTCTGATCAGTTTGATGAATTTGAAAAGTCTCCCGTTGACTATTTTCTGGAAGCCAGGGGAATGAAGCGGTCTCTAAGACCTAGCGAGGAGCAAAACAGCGGAGCTCCGACATCTCATGACCATGGCAACGCAAAAGTGCTGAGTCAAGAAGACCGCGAGATATTCCTGAAGTTCTCTCCAAAACCAGAAACTGAGTTCCAGCATCGGAAGACCCTGGTGCATATTGCGGTTGAAATTGAAGACAGGGGCACCATTGCTGAATTGCGTGATAAGAAATTCGACATCAACGCTCGCGATCAAAGTGGTCGAACACCTCTTCATTATGCACTTGCTGCTTCAAAAGTGACTATGGCCAAGTCACTCGTGGAAGATTACGGAGCTGATCCAACTATCAGAGATTCTCAAGGCGTAACGTCATTACTTCTATCCGCGAGTTGTGGTCTTATGGGTATGGTGAGGTTCCTAGCAGACAGGAATCATGATCTATTGGAAAGGGACTCAGCTGGAGATACCGCGCTAGACGTGGCCATTGCCTACGGACACGAAAAGATTGCGATATATCTATTGGATCTTGAAAAGAAGCGAGATGGTCCGTTTGGGAGAGACTCTCCGTTGATTGCGGCTTGTCGAAAAGGCCTGTCTCGAGTTGTTCCAAAGATTCTAGACAAGTGGCCTGAACTGATCAATGAAGGTGGGCTATTGGGCCAGCCGCCTATTTCTTGGGCGTGCGAAAACGATCATGGCGCTATCGTCAAGCAGTTGATTGCTCACCTCGAAGACAAAACTGATATCAAACCAAAAGTGTTGAATCAACAGGCTGCAGGGTGGTATAACTATACTCCACTACACTTTGCAACGAATTCGGCAGATCCGAAATGCTTGGATCTGCTCCTTGAACAAGACTGTGTTGACCTTGGCTTGAAGGACGAAAATGAAAAAACACCTGTACAACTCGCCATCGAAGCGGAGAATATCGACTACGTCCACAGACTATTGCTAGACAAAAGGACTTCATTCGAGGAAAGGATCGAACACGTCAAGAGATTCATCTCTTCACGATCCAGCGGTGCATTCGGCTCGATCGCACCTGACATTCTTCGAAGCGTTAGTGATGCGAATCTACTTGACGAGTTCCTCATGTGGCTTCTTGACGAGATTGAGGAGATCAACAAGGAGTCACCACTCCGATCGTTAGTAACTAACGTGAAAGAAAAGTCTTGGGGGAGAGTCTCGTGCCCTTGGGAGTTGGTCGCCTTATTCAATCATGTGGGTTTCAAGAAAGAACTCAAATCTCATAATGCAGATGAGAACGGCTTCGATGAAGATGGATGGTCATGTGTGGACTTCGTCAAAAGCTTCAACCGAACGGGCACATTTAAGCATCTCCTCGGCTATCTGGAAAGTCAAAGAAAAGCGTCATCGATTCCTCCGCTTGCCACGCCAGCAACGTTTGTGGGAGAGCAGTTTCTCCATGCCGTAGATATCTCTACATGCCCCACAGAAGGTCATACGAATTGTGCAAAAGTGCATCGTACGTACTATATTCCATTTTCGAGAGGTAACACTAACTTCTTTTTAGGCGTCAGGGTGGTTAAAGAGATTGACGATGTCGAAAAAGTTTGTCTTCGCAGCGATCACTGCATTAGTGCTGAGAGCGACTACTTCTACTTCGAGGTGAAAGTTCTGACGGAGGCACCTTGCCAGTAAGATGCAATTATTTCTTTTTTGAGAACCCTGGGCTGACAGCATTTCTCAAGGTGGCTAGGAATTGGATTCTGCGCATGGGACATCGAGGAAGATAGGATGCCTGGTTGGTTCGAAAGATCATGGGCATACCATGGTGATGACGGATTACTGTTCGTTGATTCAGGCGATGGCGATCTCCCAAGTCGGGACTTCGGAGAACAAGGCGTATTCGGCTCAAACGATGTTGTGGGGGTTTGCTTAAATATGAAGACAGGACAAGGCTTCTGCACGAAGAATGGAAAACCATTGGACATGGGTAAGTGACTAGCTTATACTGACTTGAGATATTATGCTGATATTTTAACAGGTGGTATTTTCCCGTTGCCAGATGAGAGGTTTAACTATGGGAAGTTATATCCATGTGTTGGATTTGATGTGACATCAGAAGGCGTGGGACTTGACTTTGCGGTGAACTTTGATGGTTCAGGACAGCATCCGTTTGAGTACAAAGGGTCATTTATGTTTGATGAGGGTGAAGCCTAGTAGGCCCTTTTACTTAATTTTGCTATCAGAATATTTCATTTTGCCCTGCTTTACATGCATAATGTCTTTTGTCTTTTTAGCAACCAGCACTGTTTATATATCTCTTAGTAGTGATTTATAACGCAATTTTAACTTCCATATTGGTAGCTGCGCTAGAAGCTAGGTAGTAACCTAAGGTAACTAAAGAGTGAACGACACTGAAGTGGAGAGCCGTGAAATGTTCGGCGGAACACTTGCGCAGGATTGCTTTGGAAAGGCTTCCTTTGTTCTGGGCCTAGAACACCATGCGATGTTCACATCAGTCACGCGACAGTTCTCTATATCAACTTGGCAAGCCAGCGCGGGAATGGACTTCTTTTGAGTTCAGTCCATCCTGAATTAGTGCTTCCAGATAACGAGTCTACCCCAGATACTTTTTAGGAAGCGGTTCGCATATGACTAGCTCCACTCTACCGAGATAGGCATGCATCCGCGAAGTGACCAATCACAAATGACGAGTTACAATGTAACGAGATGAATAGCTATCACTTAAATTCGCGTTCTCTAAGCTACAGGTCAAATATCATAAACTTTGTAGTCTTCTCGAAGGATATCTAAAATTATATAATTTTCAAGATGACAAATACCGTTGTCGTTATCGGGTAAGATATTCAATCAGTAAATGAAACTTCAGCTAACGATATCTAGTGCTGGTGTAATTGGCCTCACTTCAGCATTGTTGCTGGCCAAGGAGGGCAATAAAGTCACTGTTGTTGGGAAGCATATGCCCGGTGACTATGATGCCGAGTATGCCTCGCCATGGGCTGGAGCCAACGTCATTCCGTAAGCCTAACACCGATAACTCTCAAGGTCAGAGCACTCACATTTTCAAGCTTGGCGCCCAAAGACGCAAGTCGCTGGGAACGACGAACGTGGATCGCTCTGAAGAAACTTGTCGAGGAGACACCTGAAGCAGGCATTCATTTCCAAAGTAAGTTTTTGATACAATTGCTAGACCAGATAATGGCTAACATCGCAAGCAACGCATGTCCTCCGTCGGAATAAAGACACAGAGTCCGCCAAATCAGGCTTCTCGGCCCATTTCTACGCCGACAGCCCATGGTTCAAAGAAATCTTCAACAACTTCCGAAACAACCATCCATCCGAAGTCGCAACAGGCTACGATTCTGGTTTCCAATACCAAGGAGTTTGCATCAACACAGCCATCTACCTCCCCTGGCTACTCGGCCAATGCCTCAAATACGGCGTCGTCGTAAAGCGCGGTATTCTCACTCACATCAATGAAGCCAAGTACCTCAGCCACACTGGAGAAAAGGCTAATATCATCGTCAACGCCACTGGTCTTGGATCTCTTAAGCTCGGTGGCGTGCAAGACACAACCGTCGCACCAGCACGAGGTCAAATCGTCCTAGTTCGTAATGAAACTCCCAAGAATTTACCGCTCTTCATGTGTTCTAGCGCACTCGATGAAAGCGGTGAGGAGATCTACGCTATGCAAAGAGCAGCTGGTGGCGGAACGGTTATTGGTGGGACGTACCAGATTGGGAATTGGGATACACAGCCTGATCCGAATACCGCGAATAGAATCATGCAGAGGATTGTGGATCTTTGTCCGGAAATTGCTGGTGGGAAGGGTATTACTGGGTTGAGTGTTATCCGGCATGGTGTTGGGTTTAGACCTTATAGAAAGGGGGGGTTGAGGCTTGAGGAGGAGAAGTTGGATGATGAGACGTGGGTTATTCATAATTATGGGCATTCGGGATGGGGATATATGGGATCTTATGGGTGTGCTGAGGGAGTGGTTGAGCTTGTTGAGAAGGTTACTGATAAGACCCGGGCGAAGCTTTGAGGGTCAGCTTCAAGTGCTGTTATGCGGCAGGTTATTTCTAATACATCACTTTTCACATGAATGCCTTTGCCATCCAAACTTCCAGGAATAACCTCAGAAATACTTGTGAGCATATATCCTTCAATTTCGAACTACAACTACAATCAAAAACTGCCAAAGACTTCATAAAACAGATCAATCCTCACCTCGAAATTGCAGAAGATTATTTTTTCATCACTTCATTCTATAAGATGTACCATTTATGGGCAAGATCCATGCTGTCTTCTATCATAGTTCTCTATCTATAGTAGAAAACCAGTGGGAAAAGGATCCTCCGGATCAAGATGAACATTCTTCTCTCCCGTAATCCAAGCCCTCCCCTTAACAGTCGGAAGCACCGCATCCAACTCCCCAACCTTTGTCGTCCCTCTGATCCTTCCCACAAACTCCGTGTTAATAATACTCCTAAACTTGACCGACTCTCCCTCCTCAATCAGCCCCCTGGCATGCAGAATAGCCAGACGCGACGAACTCCCCGTTCCACAAGGACTCCTATCCAATCTTCCCGGTGTGACAACAACAGTGTGCTTAACAATCTTGCCTTCTTGTCCGTCTTCCAAAGGCTCTGTGATTATGACGTTGTTGATACCGCAAATGGCTGGGTTCTCTGGGTGCGTGGGCATGCAGTTCGCCAAGACTGCTTGTTTCAATCTCTTGCCGAAATCAATGAGACGATCTGCGTTGACTGTTTCCACTCGAAGACCCAGCGCTTCTGCTTTGACGAGCACGTACCACTGTCCTCCATACGCAATATCCACCACCACAGTTCCCAGCCCAGGAACGTCGATCTCTTTATCCAGAGCATAAACAAACGCTGGGACGTTATCAAACGACACAGATCTGCACTTCCCATTCTCACACTCCGCCGTCGCAACCACTAATCCCGCAGCTGTATCCAACTTAACAATACTAACAGGCTCAACCATGGGAACGATCCCCGTCTCGAGAAGAACAGTCGTCGTGCAGACACAATTCGATCCAGACATGGGGACCCAATCTCCCGGCGCCATGATAAGAAACCCAGCATCTGCATCAGGTCGACACGGCGGGACGATTAAATTAACACTCATTTCCAAGCGTCCTCTGGGTTCTTGGAGGAGTAGTTTTCGAAGATCATCTCGCTCCGCCATGTAGTATGTGAGCTTATCGTGCATCGTTTTGGCTGGTACGTCAAGGACGCCGCCGATGATGACATCGCCGACCTCGCCTTCTGCGTGGCATGTGACGATTGAGATGACTCGTTTTGAGCGCATGATGAATTATGTGAGAATAATTATGACTGAGGTGTTGATCTTTGAGTGAGATTGAAGGGGGAGTTCAATTGGTATGCTTTTATGTATAGTCTTTGGCATGATACACTTGATTGGCGTCTTTTTGGAGGGGTTCGACTGATTTGGGCGAGGGGCGGAAAACTACCCATTTTAGAACGCCCATGTTGAACGCGGCTAGAGATCCCGAGCAGCCACGCAAAACGGGAAGCTTAGTATGAATTAATATGGATGGCTCAAAGTGTAAGATAACAGGTCAGCAACCAATGGCAGCTCAATCTCATATTAGTAACTGCATGACCGCCACTTCACAAGTTTATTTCAAGACCAACCGCCGCATGAGAACGATGAACATTGTGTGGAATGGAATGATGTTGAAGAAGACTCAGGTTTATTCACATGTAACTATGTACAAGCCATGAAAGATATGTTGTCAGCCATAAACTCAACGAGAGCTAGTAGCTTGATAGCTCAATCACGAACCACCAACCTAAGCGCGAACAACACGAGCCTTGGACTTCCATCCCCACGCCGAAACATCCCGCTTGTTCATAACAGCCACACTCTCATTGTAGTCACTGGTACCGTTCTCGGGATCAGCATCCTTAGCCTCACAAGTCGGTCCCGCATGAGGGTCCCCAAGCGCACCCTCAACAGCACTAAACTTCTGCTTCTCCATCGTAGTACCAACCATATTTTTCGCCGCCTCCTCAGTCCAGCCATTAATAAAATCACCATGAGAGCAGAACGCGTTTCCGCACGCAAGCTTGAACGGCGCCTCGCCGCTCCAGCCGTTGGGGAGGACCTTGCGCAGATCGTAGCGGATGCTGAAGCGCAGCTGGGGCATGGACTTGCTGCCCTCGGGACACCAGTTGGCGGTGCCGTAGTCGCGTGACTTGTAGGCTGTTTCGAGGGTTTGTTCGTTGACGCACTGGGGGAAGTAGAGGAGTTGTTGGAGATGGGTTGCGCAGGTTGAGGTTGGAAAACCGTTTGCACCGAGAGGGATGGCCTCGCTTTCGCACATCCACTCCGCTTTGGCGTCAGCTGGCATGTCAGCTTGGGTCTGAGCATTGGCATCGCCGGCGACCATCTTCAAGTTCTGAGGAATAGGAACCTCAGCGGGTGTTTCGCCAAGGTTATAGTACGCGCTGAAGCGCATAACAGGGATAGGTTCAAAGTTCTTTCCATCCGCGGTGTAAAGCGGCGTAGGGATCCAGTAGACGGAGAGATCGTTAGGGTTCTCGGCATTGGTGCAGCCCTTTTGCAGCTCAGCGCTCGTCTTGGTGTTGACAGTAACAGCATCGGAGCCGAAGAACGAGTGGAGATGAGACTTGCTGTACTCGCCGGGAAAGACAATGGGATCGATGTTCTTGAGCATAAAGGGAGAGGCAACGTTGACCTGGGTGTAAGCCTGAGCGGCGCCGACAAGAAGGCCGGCAGCGAAAAGAATGGAGGAAGACATCTTGCGTCTAGCAGATTATAAAAGAATCAGATAAGATAAATACAAGTGAAATGTAGTGACAGTCAATGTCTAACGAATGTAAAAAAAAGAACGAGTGTAGTTTGAACCAAAGAACAAATGCACAGATCGCGACGAACTCCTCGCTTTAATAGCAAACCTCCCAACGCCAAGATATCGTCTAGCATCTTGAAAAAACCATCCCGCGTACCCCCGCCAATGTTTCGTTGAGATATATGCTTAACAGAGATGAAAAGGCTCGAAATATTATTAGCGGAAGAATTCACACCTGTAACAAGGAGTTCAATGCAATTGGTCGATTGCATGGCGCTTGGAAACATTGGAAACGTTGGGCCTTGTAATATCCGTTTTGAAACAGGGAGAGCTTCTCTATTTGGATGTTCCCGCGTTTCAGTATTAGGGCGGTGGTGCTAAGCGACGGTGGCTTTCGGAGCTGAGGCTTGGCTTTGTGTTCTGTTCTATACGCGTATTAGACCTATGAGTGTTTTTGAAGGTTGCTTACCCTGTGGCTCTGAGTTTTGAGGCCCTGATCCAATCGATTTATCTGTTGCAGACCGATCCGTTATGGGTCTGTAAAAGTTACCTTGTGCTTACGTGACTAGATCCTGCTTATACCTCTATCTGTATGGATGTTCATTTTTTTAGGGTCCTATCTATCTGTTAAATTTTAGTGCTGTATTGACTGGATTTTTAACTTATATAAGGTAGACTTAGCTCTTTAAGGTTTAATATAATAAAGGTATATTGGCCAAAACCCTACTAAAAGTGTAGGTACTTTGACCCTGTAGAATACCCTAATTTGGCAGGCCTGCAAGCCACTTTTGGGGCTGTAACGGATCGACTGCAACGGATAAATCGATTGGATCAGGGCCTCAGTGAGGCAGGATTTGAAAATGCGGCTATAAAAGGGGACGCATCCCACCTCAACGTATTTTAGGCCTTGATTGCCTCTGCATTTTCCTAGCCCAGATTTTCTTGCGCAACATACACACAATTGCCACTACATTGAGCAAAGGTAGATTGCTTCTTGAGTCAATTTGTGTTCTTTACCTTTGTGTTAGAGACGGAGTTGAAGCCTTTTTGAACTCTCAGCTTTACCATACTTGTTGCATCAATGCCTGATGGAGATGGTGCGATTTTAGAATGAGGGTTTTGTTCATTAAGTTTGTGTTACTTACCAATGCTGAACAGCAAGCAACCGTTTTATATAGCAAGCCCAGCACCAGACGCGGTTGGTCTTTGTCAAGCCGTCTCGATAAGCGAGGTCAACTGACTCGCGCATGTCCAATGGCCTCTAGCTATGACTTCACCAACGCAATCAATAAATCAATAAATCGACAGAACGTGTGAAGCTCTCCGGAAAGCCAATCTCAACATTCGTGATCTGCCCTTTACTGCAGTTAATTGTCCTTGGAAGCATTTGTACTGGTGGGGCATCGGTTTTAGAAGTTCTCCAGTAAATCCACCTTTTTTAAGATTAAGGTAAGGAAAAAGCTTACGCGCCATCCTTATCTGATGTGAGAGACAGATTGCTATTCCCGGCCCGGTTTTCAGATGAAACACTGGGTGAGACTGGGATACTTTATGCTCATATATACAGCTTTATGTCAGAATTGTGAAATGGACAATAAGTTATGCATCGACGCTGAAAGTCATCATGGAATGGGATGACAGACGATGTGACGAGTGTCCCAAAAAGGATGCATCCTTCGAATCAAGCGAGATGTAAGACTGTGATTGTGATTGTATGGTCCATGAACCTGCATTTCGGGATTTCGGCTAATGCTGACAGGTACTCTTTGAGCAAACATTTCCGAGTTGGCAGCAAGTGATGGTGTGAAGCTCAGCGCTCTCTACGAATGACAACCTACAATCAACATCACATCATAATCAAGGACCAATCCAAAGTCCCCTCATCCCAAGCATTCCCAGGCCACCCCTGTCCAAAGGCGTTGGCAAAAGCTTGAAAAGTCTTTTTATGGATCTCCAACATGACGAATCTCCTGATGATCTGCACCCCATCCATGCTGCAAATGGTTGCATCTTTCATATCGTCTCCACATATCACTTCATCAGCAGTAAGCTTTCATTTCCACAGGAGATGCATATTTCCCTCAAGCTCAAATCTGCCCTGAAGATCATCGCACCTAAATCATAGCGACTGTGTTCCACTTGGTTCAAAAGTAAAAAAACTCTATCGGAGGATATTCGTAACTGTAGGGCTGGTCCCGGGATTTGCAACTTCTGACACCGGCATCTACAAACTAGGGGTCTCGCCAAGCATGGGAACACTTAAGCTGGAATTTGGTGGGTGCTTCCATCGACATCTGTTCAACCAACAGGTCGTAAGCACAGCCCAGTACAGACACAGTCCGCAAATCCTTTGAGATGACGGGACATGGATATTCAGGAGTTTCTGCGGGCCACTTTATCCAGTTTTCCTTAAAAATGACAGTATATCATCCCAGAATTTGACTGTGATTATCTCTTGTTCTTCTGCTTCCCTTCTTCACGCGATCATGGCTGTCGCGCCTAGTTTATCGTCGCGCCCTGCGCTGAGAGTTGGGGTCGTCGCTGCACTGGGTATTTTCTTCTTTGTCGTTCTTTTTACTTTTTATTCTGATACTGTTCGATCACCTGTTGAGTTTGCGCATCGAAAGGCACAACAGTACTGTGACTCGTCGCAAACAACGTGAGTGTTGCTTCTGCCCTGTTGATCTTAGGCTAATAGTGTTGAAGCATTCATTCTTTTACACCGACACCTACACCGGTAGCAACAGTCACTCCTGAACCTACTCTAGAACCTATACGTAATTGCGAAGATCCATATCGTCGACCGGGATACCTTTATATACCCAAAGAGCCGAAAGCTTATAGAGATACACAATGGATTCCTTTCACTGAAGACTACCTTAACTCGGAACCACCCGAGTACGCAGCTTACCCACCGAAGCACGAGATTGTCTTTAACGACACGGCTGTTGAGCCGGAATATCTCAATGCCCCTGGTAATCCTCAACAATGGATGCGCATGGCTGTCGTTGAGAGTCGACGTCGTCGCAAAGCTGCAGAAGCTACCGTCCCACCGACGAGGAACACGACAGTCAATGACTTTGTCAACATGAAAGACGACAATGGTCTCGGCTGGCTATGGGGCCGTCGTGTCGTCATGTTCGGAGACTCTGTCGATCGCTACATGACACAATTCTTCTGCGAAGAGTTCGACAGCAAGATGTATCTCCCCATCCAAGACAAATCAGGCCGCCAAGCAAAAGGCATCTGCGAAGTCCCCGCCTTCAACCTCACCCTCGTCTACCTCCACTCCGTCGGCTCCTTCACCTACCGCCCCGACTGGTGGTGGATCGAAAACCTCAAGAACGTCGCATGGGAAGAACGCTGGAACATTTTCTGGAAACCCCACGAAGCACCCATTCAAGGCCCCTCTGGCCGTCCCGATTTAATCCTCTGGCAGAACGGACTTTGGGATCAGCGTGCTTTCTGGGAGGGTGGTGCGGCGATGCATAATGAAGGTGATAAGCCGATGACCTTGAAAAATAGGCAGATGGCTTGGGAGGAGGTCCGTTTTGTGACTGCGCGTATAAAGAAGATTGCTACAAGGCTTAATGATGAGTTTGGGGAAGATGTTCCGATTATGTTTAGGGCCTTGACGGTTCATAGGGAGAGTGGTATGGGCGACGCTATAATGATGGAGATGGATCGTTTGGGCAGGGCTGTGGCGGAACAGGCTGGCCATGAGATGTTTGAGTGGGCCAGGTTGATTCATCTTCTTGGGAATTTGTACCAGGACGGGTTACATCCTGGGAAGGGAGCGGCGAGTTGGCTTTGGGGGAATATGATCTTGGAATACCTTGCGAGGTCTGCTGGGTCTGAGGTTGGTGGTGAGGCTAGATCGCCATATTTCAGCAGATGGAGTGCCTGTCACAGAGAGCTATCTGGATGGGGAGGGAGATGAGAGAATCTTTCTTGTTTCTGATAAATATTATGCGGTTTCCATGTGAACTAAACTATGGAGATTCCATCTGGACGATCCTTCCATCACAGAAATTTATTATCTAATATCGTACTGAATTTCAAGCGAGAGTCTTGAGAATGTTTTTGACGACGGTATTGAAGGTATTCTCTCAGCTCATCTGGGCATACCAACAAGCCAGCTAAAAAATTAAGAACATCTGCATCCTTGTCCCCGCTCTCGTCAATGATCTTTATAGTCAGCCCCATGATAGGTTGGCTATGTTGGTCCAGTATTCGAATACCGCTATTGTTTCGAGGCGCGGCTTCAAGATAGATGCTCCGGTGCAGCTGAACTGGGGTTCCGGCTACCCGAAGAATATACCCCAGCACACTTAGATCGTAAAGAGCTGCCCTCAACATTTTCGACGTTATCGGGACAGAAACAGCGCAATTTTTACGGAATGATTTACATGAACGCAAACCTCTTTTGATTGCGCTCACTAGAACCCTCTCTCTTAATCGTTCTTGGTTAGGGGATAATCCAAGTAGTCGCTCTAGAATTTCTGGACGAGACTCTATGGCACTGGCGATGAATTCCGGTGTAGGATTAATCACAGAATTTGGCCTTTGCAAAAGCGTCTCAAAGACATCAGGGTACCAGCAGAGACACTGCAATGCAGCCAATGAAGTGAAATGAACCCCCTTTTCAGCTCTATCCAGAAAGAGAGATATGTTCTCGCTTCCACGTTGCACGATATCCAGCATGCTAGAATCATCGATATTCGATATGGGACCTTGCCGGCTAAGAAATTGCCCCAGAGAAGAACGTGGTATCTGCTGCTCAAGTCTCTGTAAAAGTATCTCCTTAGATAGAGCTGGAAGTTCTGATTGCAGAACTTCGATACTTGGTGCTGGTGAATCATTCCCAGGCCACTCCTCGCACAATAGGTACCCGGCAAAGTCTCTCATGACTGCTGACTCGCTTTTGGCGTAATCGGCTCGGATGTCGTTGTACTCTATGTCAGACGCCATTCCAAGCAGCGCGTAAACCCTGTCCCTGGGGTCCGTGGCTTGACACCCTCTGAACTTCCACATCAGGTTGCAGAGGTTTCGATTTTGGTTCCACCAAGATGATCTTTTCAGCGGACCTGGCATAATGTCTAGGACAGCTTGACATTGCTCGCTGACCTGAACATTCATCGCATGTGGCAGAAGAGCAAACACCTTTGCCGGAATGCTCCCAAAATTGCACTCCACGATCGCTCGTTTTGCATTAGCCACTTCCTGCAAAATCCAAACCCTTGAAAACCAGGGATTCTCCAGGAATCTCAGCAGTCCATTGGGTAATTTCTCGTAGTTTTGTTGACATCCATCCTGTGCTCGTATCCATTGATCATTCCAACGGGAATCTTCTCGTGACCATTGCCGAAATGCCTGGGGTGGTAATTGCCTCTTGAACCTATCAATGGCGGGTTTTAACAAGGCAGCATCGCCATTGAGATACCCGAGCCAAAATATCACGTTGTCAGCTTTCCTATAGATCTCTCCCATATGATTGACTTGGTGGCCTCGTTCCTTGATATTGCTTTGATCAATACACACAGCATCAACCCATAGTATTCGATCCTCGTCTATCTGTCTCAAGTGCCAAAGAGCGTCATGCAAGCTTGCCGTGATAGCGAGAGACTTCCCATTGACCTCAATCTCGTTAGGTGTGTCTTGGCTTCCCCAAACGTAAGAGAGCCCTTCATAGGGGATAAGATCCTCCTCATCAAGGTTCGCTTGGAAAAGATGGCATTTAAGTTGAGATTTGAAACCTCGAGCAAGTCGTATAAGCCGGAACCTTGGGCGTTCTAGATCGAAAGACTCATACTGAAATAGATCTGTGAAATTCTGCTGTTGCTCCAGTTCCATGGTACTAATTCTGCGCACCACAAACATAGCATATATAACTGCGGCGGCTCTCGTATGGTGTATTGCCGTTTCACTAATAGTTGAGGAGGTTGTAGAGCTTACTATGCCACAGATTGTCATGAATGGAAGCCTTGGCTGGAGGCTTGCTGCTGCTCGTTCGAAGCAGACAATCTTATTGTTGCTTCCAATCTGATCGGCCAAGACATGATCGGACAAGAGATTGACAGAAGACGCTATTTTGCCACCGAAAACTCTGCTTGGATGAAATGAGTGTCCTATGCCATCCCAACGGGAAAGCTCGGGCCTCGATAGCTCCGTGGTCAGGTATCTCTGCCATTGCCGATGGCCCATTGGAGACCTCAGGCCGTTTACGGCGGATTGAACACAGGATGGTGGGTGGCTCATTTCAAAGGTCGTAGAGATTCGCTTTGAAACAATTGTCTCATTCTCGTCGAACTGAACCTGCCCAGATTGGAAGCCATGTGGAAATGCCAGGACTATATCACCTGGTTTAGCAAGGCTCTCTTTGGGTGCTGTAGCGTCGAGTCCAATCAGAAAGCCAGCTTGAATAGAAGGGAAAGTTTTGAGTAAATCGTGGACAGTGTCTTTGACAAATACAGAGACATTGGTCATATGCTCAGCTTTTCCAGCCAGGACGACATGATGAGGGCCAACTTTTCCAAGCGAGCAAGCAGCTCCAGAGTTTATCAAATGATATTCAGGCTGGGGTTCTTCCAATAAGGCTTTGGCCGTATCGTAGTCTTCCGGCAAAGGCGCCATGATCGCGATATGGCAATCATTCGAATATGGCTTATCCATGATCGCCGGGCGACACAGCTCATGCAACTGGATATAACTAATTGAAAATGTTGGAGTTGAGAGAGCTGACGGAAAATCAAAAATTGTGAAGGAATGGAAATGTCATGGAGCATATCATTCATTAACTGTCAGACTTCGGATTCCCAGCGGCGAGGCTTTATGCCACGTCAGAACTGCATGGAGGCTTGGCAAGCCTGATCAGACACGAGCCTATCAATCGACAGACACAGCCTACGGGAGTGTCTACACAAAAAGGAAATTACAATCCAAGTGGAAATACATTACGATCATGCCTTGATCGCCATGACATCAGGTATGCCTTGATTGATAAAAGAGACAATTCTATTACATAAATAAAAAGCCTGTGTACCTAAACTGCTCATTGCCTCACAGAAAGACCAATACTTCTGAAGCAATGTTTCCTCCTCTTACTTCCTGCCCCGTCTAAGGGAATTTAGGGACAATGCCTCTTGTGACATAAAGATCGGTCCAGCGCTCGCTGACAACCTTTTCAATCTCCCGATAGCTTTGGCCATGGATCCATTCTGGCAATCTCCAGTCATCAAAAATCATTACACGATAATACCCATCCTCATCTTCCCTAATAACTTCATAAGACGGTAGGCGATCTTCGCGGCGAACCACGCGCGTCCACTCGCGATCCATCCACCACCCATCATCTCCCTTCGCAACCCCCTTACTTCCCCAGGGACGGTCGAGCATCGGTCTGATGTGGTCGTTTTGTAGCTGATAGTTGCGGTACATTTCATACGGGTTCCACTCACGATCAATGATGAAACGGTGATATCGATGGGCATCACCCCAGGTGTCAATATCTCCCTCTCCTGAGGTCCAATTGTCGACCGTGTACACATCCCATTCAGTCGTGAAAGGTCGGAGTGCCTTGACAAGCGTATCCCAACAGCACTGAGCGTCCCAATCGGTGACTCCGGTTATGCTGCTGGTCTTTGTTGGAGTAGACATGGATCGCATGGCTTCCACAATGCTTCCTAGCATCTCCTCCTCAATTTCGTTGAGAATCCCATACTTGGCAAAGATTTTGATCTTCTGCTCCAAGATATCCGAAGCCTCGCCACGATACTGTTCCGCCCAATTCGTCGAAGTGTCCATAAGGTCCAGAAAAATACCCCATGCTGTTTCTAACAAATTAGTGAACTTCCACCACTGCTGGTCTTGGGTGAAAACTACGCTGTTCGGTGTGAAAGCTACGCTGTTCGGTGCGAAAACTAGGTTGTTTGGTGTGAAAACTAGGCTGCTCGATGTGTATTCGTATGCGAACTTATGCTTTCCCGCCCATGATTCCATGAAAACAGGGGGCAAGACATGGGTAGACGAAAAGTCGACGCGGCGGCGAATATAGTCCTGCATGATGACTTCAAGAAAATAGGGCGGGCAATGAGAACGTAGCGCCTCATCCAATGGTTTCCTTATGAGGCCTGGGGAAAGTCTATCCCTTTCATCCAAGTGCCAATAAGTATCCAAATTCATGGCGAAAGGAAGTGAGTAGCCGTAGCTCTGTATCAATTTGATCATCTGGCATATACCCTCTGTGTAGACACGATCAGGGCTCTTGCTCAGCATAGTGATCAGAAAGTCAGGGAAATGATCGCAATGCGTGTTTGCCTCGTACCACGCCTGATCTTTCTGTTCCTTCATGTCAAATCTCCTTTCCAAGAGCCACTTCAAAGCATTGATTCCATTTTCAATAGGGACTTTGCCTAGGTACACACTCTCCAGTAGCTCATCAATAGACCTGTGGTGGGTATGTCGGCGCTCAGAGATGCACTTGCAACCGTCAGATTCAGGCAGTTCCCATTTTGTATCAGGTACAGCTCCAAACTGGGCGCATCGATCCATCGCCTTGACATTAGCGTTTCTCAATGCCTGACGGAACGCGCCGCAGTTATCCCCAAGATAGTAAGGGTGGAGGTACACTTGGCTGAGAGGAGGGCTAAGCAAGCATAGCCCCTTGAACTCCTCAGCTGAGATGGTGTCTTGGTCTTTTCCGGGTTCACCTGAAATCTGGAGAAGGACTTCAGTGGGGAGAAGGTCCAGTGTAAGTGATTGAGATTTCTGAGTGGTCTCCGTATCAGGAGATAGGGACTCGGGATTTTGATCAGGGATTTTATCAGAAGACATGTTGTAGGTTTTTGTTGTGTGTGCTGATATTTGTTGTAGTAGTTGGTAACTGAGTTCGTTGTTGAGAATGATGAATCCAAAGCCTACGAGTCGAATAGATCACTACTTATACATAGACTGAACATTAACTTGACTGAACATCAAGCCTTTCATATTCTGATTGAGAACCTGTTACATCTGAACATTTCTTTCAGCGTTCGTTTCCGCTGTATGGACAAAGAATCACATAAGCAATTGCTTTGTTCACTGTATCAGGGACTTTGTGAACAAGCAGCCAACGAACAAAAGCGTTGACCGAACACCCCATTTGGACTGTTTATTGATGAATCTCGAAAAGTGAGTATAGATCCCATACGGGCCTTTCACACAACCTCTCCATCAACAAAGCAAGTGGCCATCCTTGTTAGACACATACTCATGTGCAACTGCGGCTTCTGTTATGCTTAATTAGTCACTCTCTTACTCCAAACATCCTTAGAACCAACTTACCAAGAGGGACAGCGACCTTTTCACTCTGCCCCTCACAAGTACATCTAATCCAATACTCTGCACCCCCATACCATGGATCAGGTGCTACAAACATCTCGCACCCGTGGCAGCTTTCAGCAAAATTTCCGTGATAAGTTGGCTAACAAACTACTCAGCCTTTACGAATCGAAACACTTTCACGAACGCGACTTACTGTAATGGTGGTGCCGTCGTAGCCAAAACAGTCGTTGAGGTCCAGTTCGGACGGGATGTAGCCTGAGTTATCGCGAGGTTGGCATTTGCCCGATAGCGTGTTTGTTTCAGAGTTGAAGACGATGTCGATACAGGTTCTGTCGATCTGAGCCAATGCAGTGCCCAGAAGGGTCACCAGAACTGTTGCTACTTTGGTCATTGTGCGCTGTGTCACTGTTCGAACAAGGTTTATCTTTACTGCAATAACTTGCTGCTGGACTTGGCGGGGAATCTGTGTCTTTATAGGGTCCTAAAGAGGGGCCATGTAGTGATCCTACCACTCGGTTAAATGAGCTCTGATCCTGACTGCTTCAGCTACAGCACATGAATCCTTCGCTCGTGTCTAGCGTCAGAAACATATGACCCGAGGGTGAGTCGGTGTTGAGATACTGAAACCTGATAGGCTCTTCCGCAATAAGCAACTCTAATGCAGTAATATCGGAGCTTCAATGCATGACCTACCTACCTAAATCAGCTCAAGCTGCATATCTCGCTGATCCTCCGGGAATAATCCTTCGGAGAAGTTTCTTTCTCCCGCTTACGTTCCCCGCAAGCTGAAGTCTGGGCTGCATTAGACACGGTACAGTGTGGGTGAAGGTTTATGTTAGACTACAATGCTTTCAATGTGACACGGAATCCCGTCCTTCCCAACTCACCCCTGCGATGATAAGATCCGCCAAATAATCCATAGTCTCATACGATTGAACTTTTCACTCTTGTCCAAAATACAATTAGAGTTCTGTCAACACCCTCCCAATTGAAGATGGCTCGCCGTTGGCTCCAAGGGTGCTGTAGCTAGGAGCTGACTACGCCAAACATCAACAGATCTAACATCTTCTCCTGGAACTAATTCATATCCTTCAATAAGTCATTACATCTCTCGTAAGCATCATATCACCGTCTAATAATTCGTCCTACTCTGATCCCCATACCCCTCCATCAAAAACTCCATATCATGCCATCCCGTCATCTCCATCTCACTCCCCGGAACATGCTGCGCCAAAGATCCCTCCGCCATCCCAAACCCCGGAAATGGCAAAAAGTCCAACAGCCCCTCCATCGATCCAAGTGCCACCCCTTGACCCTGCACTTGTTCAGCTGACCAAGCAGCTGGATACGGCAGATTGTTCATGTTGATCCCTTGCGGGGATAAATTCGCTATACCCGGAGGATCAGTCGGATTGTTGGCACACTCTGAGAAGGTATCAACGACTTGAGCTAATCGCTTCATTGAGCCGCATTTATCCGTGTGGTTGATGACGTTTCGGAGGGTTGCGACGAGACGGCGGACTTTGCTCTGGAGCATTACTTCATCTGGTCCGATACTCTCTGCTCCTTCTCCGGGGCGTAATCGTAATAACCGTAGGATGAGAATCATGGCAGAGCAGTAGGCGTAAAAGATATCAAGGCCAGAAAGACCGTTGATAACATCAAAGTGGTCTAGGAGTATCATAAGGTAACTCAGTTGACACGCATGCTTGACACATAAAGCTGCATGTGTAGGAACCGAAGTTTTCGGTGCGTCTTCTTTCCGTGCTGCTGCAACGTCGCGAAGGAGAAGTGGACGTGTAGCCACGATAGCGATGTAATGAAAGTGAATATGCAGAAGCAAAACAGCGCGAAGTTGAGCTCGTGTCTTCCACGCCAAAGAAACTTTCAGTTCCTCCATATCCACAGCTCCTTCATGATCGATAGATTCTAGAGCTGGCCCCTCCATTTTGATCCACGAGACATCGAGACCGGGCGCTTTTCCAATATCTCTCTTCCAACCATTCAGCGCAGTCAATATTTCATCAAGCGTTGGTCCTGAACTTCGATTTATGTCGACATGCAAGAGCCTTGTTCGCGCAAGTATAGCTTGAAGTTTGACAGACCATGATACGAGTCTGGCATCGGTTCCTATACCTCCTTCGACAAAGCCTTCTCGTGGTGGAACGACTTCGACGTCGAGTTCTTGAAGGCCACTAGGTCGGCCAAGACTTGAAGCGAGGAATTGCTCAAAGGAGTAGAGCGTGCAAAAGACCCATTTCCGAACTTCTCGTTCCAAAGGTCTGAAGGAGGCACTCATGTCTGAGCGATGGAGACCAAGCGCGAAGGAGATTCGAGTGGCTGTTCCGGCAATGTTCCATGCGGCGTTTCTTTCATTATTGTTGTGCAAGAATAATGAAAGAAGTAGTAAAACTCGAACATTCGAAAGTGAACACTTGGAGATGAACTGAGGAACTAAACCTCTAGCAACTGCGATAGATCTCCGTCGAAGAGCGGAATGATCAACGTTGGGTATTGACCTATCAGCGATAGACCCAAATACCACAATCATATGAAGACAGCCTATCCATCCCCAGTCCGGCAATCGAAGCGGTCGTGAAGGAAGTCGAGAATTGCTGCGAGCTTCGACGATGAAGCTTTCGTACTCTTCCTCAAAGGTAGCTCTGTGGAATAAAGGAAAGTCATCGTGAACATTCTTGAAGTATGACTGGATGAGCAAGTCGAGGACTTCGTTTGAGGGGAATTGACCGAGAATCTCATCCATGTCTGCTGTTGGAAGACGGGTAAAGTCGCGCGCGATAGCTGAGGTGATTGCTCCAGGGGATGGTCCATCTTGAGGTGTTACTGCAGTACGTGGTGGTTGGTCATCTTCGTCTTGACCATCAGCTTCCAAGAGCCGACTTGTATTGTCCTGTGTGAATTTGGTAGTTCCTTCACGACCAGGAGACGGATAAGGACTGTTGTTGGAGTCAACAAGATTCCGAAGTTGATTCCAAAAGTTGAGAGTCCCTGAAGGTCCGATATAGTGCTCATGCCCAGAGTTATCCTTCACAAGCGACGATTGCGGCTCCTCACTATGCGACTTTGAACCCCTCGGCGATGTATCCCCCTTCGAATCCGCCGTGATGATATCCGGCCCCGTACTCGGAGTCTGTTCTTTACTAGAAGGATTCTGCACCAGATCCTCGACTCTCATGTGTGTTCTATTAGGATCAGAGACATCAGGCATCTTATACCCCATCTTCTGACCCAGTTGTGCAAGATCACTAACATGATCAAGAGTCTCATTCGGAAAAGCGCCTCTGACAATTGCTTCGAGACATCGATACCTAATGGTGTCAACAACGTTACACATGATATGCAGAAGTGAGACAGACCTATCACTCAAATCATCCACACTCCCGTAGAAGCGCGTCTTTCGTGGCGCCGTATACGAGCAAGTGACGTTATGTTCAAGACAATTCACACAGCCTGCGCCCGAAGGATCAGGTACACATTTGCACCTCCTCTACACCAAGTCAACACCAGCCCATCAATCAACACCAATCCTCCACTTAGCGTCTTTACTCACCTTTCGACAACGATCACAGCTTTGGGCATTTCGTTTACGGGATTCGTCAGGGATGCGCCGCAGACGACGCTTCGCATGGGCAGATTCAGGCATGGTTTATAGGAGAGGGAAAAGGACTCATCGAATCGATGCTTCCCGGATCTGGGGTTCCTTTTCCCGCGGGACGGATGCATGCTTCCGATGGGAATACGTAGATGGCGTGGGAATAAGACGCTAATGGAATGCTATGCTCAAGGTTTGGGGATGGAGAAACTAAAGACCGATGGTTACCCTACGCCTTGAGGTTGGACCAACATGACGACGTCTCTATCAGTATAACGTCGGCATTTGTCATGTTTCGTCGTCTTATCAATCCATCATTTATCTACCCTAAAAGTCATCTTATCGCGAGGAATAACATCAGGATGGCTAGCTCCTTGACACTCCCCGATTCCTGGACGTTGGCCTACGCTTTGGACTCCTCACCAAAAGAGGGACCCCTCATCATCTTGTCAAACTCCCTCACTGCACCTCTTTCAGTATGGGATCACGTCGTCAAAGTCCTCAACAACAATGGCTATCGCACTCTACGCTATGATCAGCCCGGCCATGGCGGATCATCCGCACCAAAAGACCTAAGCCCTACGTTTGACTCTATGGCTGAAGATGTTCATCATCTCCTGGAGAAGCTCGAGATCAACAAGGTCTACTCATGGATCGGGGTATCAATGGGTGCATCGGCAGGTGTATACTTCACCACCAAGTATCCCAACGTCGTAAGCAAGCTCGCCATCTGCGACACCATCTCTTCATCGCCCATCAACGCCGGCACAGAAGATACCTTTGGTCCCCGCGTCGCAGCAGCTCGAGAAGCAGGTAATCTCGACTCAACCATCCAAAGCACTCTAGAGCGATGGTTCGGCAAAGAGTGGCTCGAGAACAGCCCTCAGGAAACACAGCGTATGCGAACAGTCATGTCTGGAACTACGATCGATGGTTTCGAAGCATGTTGTAACGCACTGAGAAGCGAGACTTTTGATCTTCGACCGAGGTTTGCCAAGATTGGCTCGAGTGTTGACGATGCGATTTGTATCGTTGGCGAGAAGGATGCGAATCTACCGGAGACTATGAAGGAGATGAGAGATAAGATCCAAGAGGGGTTTGAAGCAGCGGGTAAGAGCAACAAGATTGAGTTGGTGATTATCAAGAATGCCGGCCATGTTTCGTTTGTAGATGGTTTTGAGCAGTTCACAGCTGAGGTGCTCAAGTGGTTGGAAGCTTGATTACGCGTATCATTCCCTACCAGAAATCGTATAATCAGACGAGGCTTGCTCTTCAATACAAGGATCATGTCGTATCAGTTCAACTCCCGCTCAGTAAGCCGAGGCTATCACCAACTCCCCAACCCCGCACCATAAAATGTCGGTATTTCGCCAATGACACTTTTCCAAGTAAGTTTTACATGCGAAGCAACAATCTGATGTAAGATAAGTAATTCGGGGAACTTAACTTGATCATCACGAAGGGAAAAAAACATATCACAAGATCCTAGTCGATAGCATCGGCGAACGTTAAAGGTGGAGTAGTGCCGAGACTAGCCATTCACCCTCACCCCCCGACTCGCCGATCGGATATTCTCAGCCACCAAATTCTGTTGTGCATGATGCACTTCAGCGTTGGCCGATGGTGCAGATGCTATGCCATGGGCTTGCATGAAATTTCGATAGTTTGAGAAAACCAAGAAACTTCGCCGAGTTTTATCGAAAGCCACTTTTTACGGTGTGGCAGACCGGTGACAGACTGACAGGTAATTAGATTGCCTTATCCTAGTCGAAATCACTGGTGCAACATCGGTAAAAAGGGCAATTTACATATGGTTCAGTTGGTCATTACTCATTATGATAGAAAAGACTACACTCTAATATCCAATTATACTCTCCAACCTTTTAAGATTCACCCCTTGGGACTGTCGTGATAGGTGGTTCAAGAACAACCGTTCTTCCATGCTTGATCAGCTCTGTAGCTTGCATAAAGAACGAATCAATCCTCAGAATGACAGGTCGCAAGAAGACCCTGGCAGCTATATCCTCCGTAGCACCAAGTCTCTGCAACGACTGATGAAACTTCTCCAACAACCGATAAGCAACCTCAATGTCTCGCGGGTCACTCGCCAGCAAGAAGAGATAGATCAGAAAGTTTCCGCATAAGATAAGTTGCGTTCGGGCAACTGCACTGCATTAGTTACTGTTTCATAGTGACATCTTTGATCGGCAAACTTACATCTTCCCCAGAAGCTCGTTAGTTCCTCCTCGGTGATGTACGCCATAAATGTCGTGAAGAGCTCGAACTCTGCTAGTGCGGTGGAGAGCCATCGCTGAAGATTAGAGCCCGGTGTGACTTTTGCGGCTCTTGTGGCTGGGAACATTAGACCCCGGAAGAGTAGCACCTGCGTAGCGAAGAAGGATATGTGAAGGGGTCCTAGTTTCGTGTTAGACATCGGCGAATTCTAAAGATGCAGGTTACATACCGTTGTGGGCGTAGGGTCTCACGGCTAGACAGCTCGGGATGAGACTCGGCCATTCCTTGAGGGTGTCTCGGATAGGAATCAGTTGAGTATGCGTCTGCTGAGTTGATCGTACACCGCTGCATCATTTAAGTCACAGTGACCTTTACTACGCCGATGGTTGGGTTAACTTACTAGCTGCAGTCAAGGATGGCACGCATCTCGCGAGACACAGTGATCATTTCAAGGAAGCGTGCACCGTCCGACACGCGGAAAGTGGCATCCTCAGGATCGATCATATAGCGAAGATCGTCAGGGATATCCTCGCCAGACCGCAGATCATCCATGTCCGGGGGTGGAGTCGTGAAGGACTCGTAGCTTATATGCGGGGGATTACCGTGGCTTACAGCTGACCAGCAGTCCGTGTAAAAGACCGCCCACCAGAGCTTCTTGCGTAACCTCTTCTCCCACGGTGCGATGTTCCACTTGTCAGGGTCTTGGTGCAGACCGAGCATCTGCGCTATTGCTGTGGCTTGACACGCCATCACCCAAATATACGGTGTCTCGACGCTGTCAATGTCTGGGGGCACCATGTGCATCAGCAGCATGGCTGACATTAGTCTCGAGAGATTAGGAGCTTCAAGTTCTCGTCTCAGCGCTTCTTGCGCATGATTGATCAGTTCATGCTGCTCGAACGGACAAGGAATTCTCGCAAGCGTCGCATCTTGCTTCCAGAACACACATGCCAAGGCGTAAACGGCGCCCCGTAGCGACGTGGGTAAGTCGAGCTTGGCGGTCGCGTATTGCCGAAGGAAGCGAGTCTTGTGGATGACGGGGAATCCTACGTGAACGTGCCGGAAATAAAGACGGACGAGGGCCGGGCCGTGGGGCCAGACGATGCGCTCTATCGCGTCGGACGCCACCTGCCTAGCCTCGTTCTTGTGATCGGGGAACTCATCAAGCAGCAGGAGGAAGTGCATCGGGTAATCATCCACATCAGGCCCGCCATGGTAGACCTGCACAAAGTTGGCGTCAATGCCCTCGCGCTCGCTGAGAAGCACGGATCTAAAGGCGTCGAGGAAGTAAGGGTCCTGCTCCGAGCCTAACGCCATGGCGTGCGCCGTACGGCCTGGGACATCTTCAAGAGCGTAGGCGACTTCTTGATTGGGTTCCAGGCGCGGTGGATCTAGGCTGATGCTTCGATCCAGGGAAGTTTCTCCAGGAACTGGCACGGGATGGCGCACGAGGCCGTTGTGGACAACGGCTGCGGACTCGGATCTGTGCCGAGTAGCTTCAGATGGTGCCGAGGGCGAGATGGCCGATGTGCCAGATGCAGAGACAGAAGCAGATGCAGACGCCGGGCTTAGTGCATCGTGGCTTCTGGAGGACTCGGGCCCAGGGCCGGATATAGGCCGATGGGCTAGAGGGTCAGTATCGGAGAGGGACTGGCATACTAAGCCTCTGGATTTACAGAAAAGGCCTGTATTACAGATCGATGCAACGGTCAATATAAGCAATTGACGAATGACTAGCGGGAAGTGTCAAGTGGAGTGACTGTGAACCACTGGACTGGTAGTGAGTGGGTGGGAATCTGGGGGGGGGGCGCCTCACAAGGGGGTTCAGAGGTGATGACACAAGCAGTCTTCCTCCTCCGACAGGCGTCGCAGGGTCTGTTTTTGCGGCTCCGTGGCTGGCGGGCTTTACCAAAGTTACTGCGAATGCTGAACTTGCGGGGCGTAGCAGTAGACGAGGAAGAAGTTGCCCGTTCCCGATCGCTAGCCTCAGCCTGAGAGTGATCCATCTGATCTGACAGAATGGCTTGCTTGGTATGATTGCCTTTTCGGAGGAGGCGGGCCAGGTACCCGTTAACGGTAATACGCTCCACGCGCGCTTGTTTGAGGGAGAGTGTGTGAAAAAGAGCGAGCCAGGCTGCGGGAACGAAGGAGGGAGAGAAAGAGGCGAAGGAGATGTCGGCGAAAATCGCGTGATGGAGTGGGGGGCAACGCTCCCAACAACTCAACTCAAGCCGGCTTTTTCAGGGGCTTGACTTGGGGGGGTCCAGCTTGAATTGGATTGAATTCAGCTAATCAGAATTGAGTTGAATTGACTGACTTGCAGATCACTAGTCTAGGCCTAATTAGGACTAGTAGCCCTACAGGGAGCTTTTTTTCTACTAACTAATAAGCTAAGATAAGATAAGAAGACCTACCCTAGGTCTTAAGGAATTCCTTAAAAAAAGAAGGTAAAAGATACCTACCTATTACTAATTTTACCTACTGACTTGCAGACTTATAAGTTAAGACCTAGGTAGACTTGACTTGTGGCTTTTTTTCCTGACTTGCAAGTCGGGGGGTCGGGCTTGAATTGAACAAGTTGACTTGAGTTATTGGGAGCGTTGGTGGGGGGAGGGTAAGATAAGTTGGCCGACAAGGGAGGTTTTGACACTAAAAACACCGGAGTTGGCCGAGTGAGTTCTTTTTAGGGGGCGTTTCTACTTGCGTACTAGTACCTCGGAAAATGAGATTAGTGTGAAATTACAGAGGGCACGGGAGCTAAAAAGAAAGAGTGTCAAGCGTGTTCAAGTGCCGTAGCCTTCAGAACATTGTTCGCGTTTTAGCCTGTCATGACACGATTTCAAGATGCGACAATTAAAACAAGTGGATGATCTCAGGGTCTGCCGAGGTAACGCTGCTAAAATCACAAGATAAAGTGATGAATTTTTATCCAGAACCCCCGCTATGTCTGATATGGTAAAATGATAATAAAAAATGGTCTCAGTGTAGATAGAGTAGCAGATAACAGGCTTGCAATCTTGAAAAGAAACATCGCCAACGTGAATCTCGTAATCAAACAGACGTGGTCAGGAAGTTGGGGCCCTTGTTTCGCTGAAATGAGTGCTCTTCAGTTGATCCGGGCTCACTCTCGGAGTAAGTCATGTCCCAACGCTCATCATGAACAGCTTGGACCTCCTTGGCAGTAGTGCCATCCTTGATGAAGGCGTCCAACTTCTTATCAGGGACTACAATGTGAAGTCCGTAGTAAACAGCAGCACTGACGACGAACCCAAAGAGGTAGTTGAGCTGGTAGAGGTTCTTTGCGCCATCTGAGACTTTAGCATTGAGGTTGACAGCAGCGATGAAGCCAGGCATTGTAGGCGCGACACCAACAATCCACTAAACAAACGAGTCAGTTATTCGTTTCATGCAATAAAACAATGTGGAACTTACCGCGACAAAAGCACGCCAATTGACACCAAAGTTGTACCAGTAAATGCTGTCCCTGTTACCCACAAAAAGATCGTCAACATTGACCTTGGCCTTTGCCACCAGATTATAGTGAGCCACCATGAGACCCGTCATGGGCGCCAAGAAGACGCTGTAGCCCGAGAGCACAGTGAGGAAGACGGTGGCTGTGTTGACGAGACGCCACGGGTTGACGATGGGGCTGAGAAGGGCCATGAGATAGGCGCCGCGTCTAATGTTGATGTACTTGGGGAACACGGATGCGAGATCGATACCGCCTGCGAGGGCGTTGCCGGGAAGATTGCTGCCGAGCTGGGAGATTGATAGGGCGAGGCCGGCGAAGAAGATGGCGGCGCGGGTACCTGCGGTTGGATCCCTGGCTAGAAGAGCGGCGAGAAGGGTGGGAGGGTTCCAGATAGCCTCGCCCATGCGTTTCTGTGTCGCGGCGGTGACGAGAATACCGATGACGGAAGCTCCAATACTGTAAAGCGGGAATGCAACAGTCTGGCCCCAGATAGCATCACCAGGCTTCTTCGACAAACGCGCATAATCGTTCTGGTTAAGAATACCCGCCGCAATACCACCAATCGTCGACATGATTCCCGAGATGGCAAGCCACGTAACACTCTGCGGACCACCAGTGACCGGAAGAGGTGTACTATCCGCGAGGGTATCTCCAAAGCCATCTGATCCCATGGTCGCCAGCGCCCAGATCAGAAGAACCAGGAAGAAGACGAGCGTGACAGAGCTAGCAAAATAGAAGAACTTTTGTATTCGGTGCGGTTTGATCCATAGGAACGGGAGCGTGACGATGCAGAAGATGAAGTAGGAGACGAATTGCGCGGAAGTCATGCCGGTCGAGGCGGGGATCGTGTTGGGGATGTGTTTCTCGAGGTTGGGATCCCATGATAGAAGCATGAGATACGTGCATTGTCCGCCGACCCAAGACTGGAAGCCATACCAGACTTCATCCGTTAGTACAGCCCAAACGTTGGTAGAGGAGAGGTGACGTACCGAGGGAGAGAAAGATACGGTTCCAGATGACGAACTGCGATCCCCAGATTCCCCATACTGCTCGACTAAAGACAGGGAAGCCCACTGCAATGCGTGAGCCAATTGACCCATCACAAAGGATTCAGGGAGTGGAGTGTTACATACCATGGTAATAAGCTCCCGCAAGCGAAGCAAGAATCAAGGCAGCAGTCGCGAGGATGTTTCCGAGGATGATGGCGATGATGGCCTGCCACCACGTCAAGCCGAGAGGAATCAGCGCGCTGCCAGTCAGATACGTCGCAATGTTGCAGTTGATCAACAGCCCTGTAAGATTTGCCCGTTGGTTAGATACGCTTATGCAGTGTGATTGAATCCCATCTCGGCAAAAAACAATAATCACCAATAGCAAATGAAAAAGTAAAACGTACAGAAGTTGTGGAACGTTAGAAACGTCCATGTTCGTCGCTCGGTCCCAACGGGTCTGACATCTTCATTCTGCAGAGTAGCAAATTAGGGGGTGTGACGCGTGTTAAAAGAGGGTTTTTGCGTACCATGAAGCGCGAGCCACGCGGTAGTTCAACGCGCTTGACGAGATTCGCAACGGCCATTGTAGAGAATTGCGAATAGCTTCAGATATTTCCCGAAGCCTCCGGATCGATAGTGTGTGCAGTAGCTTGAGGGGGCTGCTGCTGTCACTGTGGGAGAAGATTTTAGGGGGAGGACAGAAATTATAAGGGTCCGTCCGGGGGGGGGGGGGGGGGGCAGCAGTTCGTTGGCGTGACTGGCGTTCGATCTTGGTACAAAGTTTAATCCTCAGCCTTATCTTGTGATTTGATTTGAGCCACAGACTGGAATTCGGAGGAGAGAAAGAGAGATACGTACCCCGGATTAAGGCGTCGGCCAAGAGACAAGACACTCTGCACGACATTTGATTGTCCAATGATAAGCAGATCGGCAGTTCAGGGCAGATACGATGCTGAAGAAAGGAGAAGAGGTTCCGTTCCGCTGCAGTTCGGGGAAGTTTTTCGTTCAATGTCTCCTCTTTTCTCTTCTGGCGTCGGCCAACTTGCTCCATCCGTTTCCCTCTCGCATGATCCAGTCCAGTCTCAGCGAGGAAAACATTGGAGAGGAGTTATTTTCTTACTCACTAATGGGCAGTCCTAGAAAAAACAAATCGCAGTAAATCCTTGAACCTGAAGCTATGTCTGACTTATAAAGATCTGTTATGCTTTCAGGCACCTCCAGGGTATCATCCTCCCAACCAACACACTTCTCTACCGCCAACATGTCCCTGTACCGAATCGGAGTAGACGTCGGAGGTACCAACACGGACGCGGCCATTCTCGACATCCGAGCTGCTGCCACATCAACCCCTGGCCGTGGCGTCCTCGCCTCCCACAAGGCCTCTACCACGCGAGACATCACCAGCGGTATTGAAGCCGCCATAAGAGCGGTGCTGCGCGACTCGGCCGTTGACCAGAGTTGTGTTTTGAGCGTTACCATCGGCACAACGCACTTTATCAACGCGCTTGTGGAGGCTGATGCGCGAAGGTTAGATCGTGTTGCGGTTGTGAGGCTGTGCGGACCGTTTACTAGACAATTACCGCCGTTTTCAGACTTCCCTGTGGGATTGAGGAGTATTCTCGACGGAGGGGTTTATTACCTCGATGGAGGGCTTGAGATTGACGGGAGAAAAATTGAGCCGTTGGATCATGAGCAGATTAGACAGACTGCGCGTGATGTCGTCGCAAAGGGTATCAACGTTGTCGCGTTGGTGGGTGTATTCTCACCACTTGACCACGACGGCAAACATGAGGAAGAATGCAGACGGATTCTTCTCCAAGAAGCACCATCTCTCCAGGTCGTATGCTCCCACGACATCGGCCCAACAGGCTTCCTAGAACGAGAAAATGCCACCATTCTCAACGCCTCAATCCTCCGAACAGGACATCGCGTGAAGAAGGGTTTCAAGCGCGCTATGCACAGGCTGCAACTTACATGTCCTCTCTTTTTATCGCAAAACGACGGCACGCTCATTGATGCAGATACAGCAGCTGAGTTCCCCATCAAGACTTTTGCAAGCGGTCCTACGAATAGTATGACTGGTGCTGCGTACTTGGCTGGACTGGATCATAAGCGCGAGAATGTCGCGGATGATGAGGAGCCGCAGGTTTTGGTCGTGGATATCGGTGGGACGACGACTGATGTCTGCGCACTGCTTCCATCGGGTTTTCCACGACAAGCACCTGGTTTCGTTGAAGTCGGCGGCGTGCGCACTGCGTTCTCTATGCCGGAGGTTGTATCAATTGGTCTCGGCGGTGGAAGCAAAGTGCAAGTCGACCCTACCACGCAAAACGTCACTGTCGGCCCTGGATCAGTTGGGCATTTACTCCAGCAAGAAGCTAAAGTCTTTGGAGGCAAGACTTTAACGGCGAGTGATATCGTCGTCGCGCTGGGTAAAGCCAAATTAGGAGACCCCGAGCTCGTCAAAGACGTCCCCGCGCCTATCATCGAAAGTGGTCGCAAAGAATTGAAGAAAATGCTCGAGAACGTCGTCGAGCAAATGAAAGTATCCTCCGCCCCAGTCCACGTCCTCCTCGTCGGCGGCGGCGCACTCCTCGTAACCGAAGACCTCGCCGGCGTGGACAAGTGCATAGTGCCCATCCACCAAGGCGCCGCCAACGCAGTCGGCGCCGCAATCGCCAAAGTATCCGGCGAGATCGACATTGTCGAAATCCCCGAGGGACGCTCTGAAAAGACCATCGTGGACGCTGCGTGCGCCAAAGCGATCGACATGGCCATCTCCAAGGGCGCAGCGGCAAACGACGTCAAGATTGTTGAGATCACCAAGACGCCGCTGCAGTACATGTCTAATGGCGCTATGCGACTGCAGGTTCGTGCGGTGGGACATCTTGCTATTCCCGAGGAACTCACGCCGCCGCCTTCACCGCCTGTGATAAGCGTGCATGAAACAGAGGACGATGAGGGTGAGAAGGTCAGTGTTCCTGATGCTCTTACACCGACGTACAAACCCTCTCTCCACGTTGATCTCGACGCCTATCGTCCTGAAGTGCAGAATGGAACGTGGTATCTCTCTGAAGTTGATCTTGAGATGATCGCGACAGGATGTGGAGTTCTCGGCACAGGCGGTGGAGGACCGACACATCATGAGTACCTCAAGGGGTTGGACGCGCTGCGCAATAATCCCAAGGGGAGATTGAGGGTTATTTCACCGAAGGCGCTTAAGAACGATGCTATGATCTGCTTTGGTTCGTGGTATGGCAGTCCGAGTGTGATTAATGAGCGGATCGCGGGGGGAAATGAGATTGTTACTGGTATCAATGCTGTGAACAAGGTTGTTGGGAACAAGACCTTTGATGGCATGTACATTGATGAGATGTAAGTCAAGTTCATTCTTGTTTGAGAGAATAATGCTAACAAAGACAGTGGTGGTGGAAATGGTATGAGCGCTTTTCCGCCAGCTGTTCACTTCGACGTCCCCGTTGTTGATGGCGATGCCATGGGTCGAGCTTATCCAACAATGTATCACGGTACGTTTCCCAACACTCATTCAATTGACAAATCTAACTTTCGCAGCTACGTTCAGTGTGTACGGCCACTCCCTCACGCCCTGCGTTCTCTCCGACGCCCGTGGAAACACCAGTGTCGTCATGGTAAGCATCACCACTCACCAATCCCCTCACAATCCACTCACAACAACAGAGCACCGACAACCCAATCCGTCTTGAGAGTCTCCTTCGAACAACAGTAATCGAACTCGGTCTCGGCTGCGCAGTCTGCGCCAATCCCCTCCCTGGCTCCGTCATCAAATCCCACGGCGTTCCCAACACTGTGTCTCAAGCGTGGTATCTCGGTCGCGCAGTTCACAATGCTCGTCGCAAAAAGACCAGCTACGTTGACGCAATTGTAAGTTTTATCCCCGTTCAATTGAGCGCTGCTATAATTGAGCATCTACTAACTGGTCAGTTTGACGTCTGCGCTGGAAAACTTCTCTTCACCGGCAAGATCGTCGACGTCCGTCGCTACATCGGCGGCGGCTACACAATGGGCTCCGTCGTCATCGCACCCCTAAGCGAAGACGAGCGCGAATCCCCCAACCAAGACGTCCCCATCGACCGCCACATGGTGATCCCTTTCCAAAACGAGTACCTCTACGCAGCCCTCTGCGACGCCGACGGTTCAGAAGCTTCACAACAGGTCGTATGCACTGTACCCGATCTAATCTCCATTCTGGGTCAAGATGGTGAAGGTATTGGATCTCAGGATTTGAGGTACGGACTGCGCGTTAATGTTGTTGCGCTGCCGGCGCATCCGCTGTGGAAGACGGATAAGGGTATGAAGGTTGGTGGGCCTGAGGGCTTTGGGTTGAAGATTCCGTATACGGGGGTTGATAATGATTTTGTGGAGGGGAGGAGTGTGATTGAGGAGTTTGGGGCATAGCGGGCGTGAGTATGATGATGAGATTCTGGTTAAGCTTTTTATTAAAGCCTATGAGGAGTTTGGCGTGGAAGCATTGCATGAGAACGAGCGATGAGTGCTCGTCTATGAATGAGATTAATAACGTTAGCATTTATGATTATAATGACGAAATTGATATCTATGATTGAGATAATGTGGTAGTCACCGTTTGTGATGATGAAGCTCAACAAGACCATGCTTGGGAAGTGTCGGCATGTTCCAGTAGCTCCGGCAGTGACGCGACATGCGGCACGGCACGCCAAGCGCAACTGTCTTGGGTTTATTGACTACATCGTCATTGATCACCAAAAGCTCTCTGTTGGAAATAGAATGACTCCAAGTTTTGTTCTATAATGGATGGTTGGTAACCTAGGAGAACTCGCGTCTCGTTCCCCTCTCACCAGACACAATGCGCCCGATCAACAAAATGAAGCTGCTGAGGCTTTCGGATACTGGAGGGCCATTCCGCGACGGGAAATTTGATCCAAGTTCACAGAGATATTGGAAGCAGAGTATTTGATAGAGAATTCGGATAATGGTACAAGAATGCGGAAGGGAATTGCCTCAGCTCATGTCTCACTCAAGAAACGCGACGCGATCCATCGCAGCGTGCCTCTAAGGTGTAGGGTAACCAGTCTGCAAGGCCTGGCCTGGGTTCGCTCACATCTATCCAAGTAGAAAAAGCCAATTGATACTAAAATTTAGAGATCATGGGCTTTCAGAATTGAGAGATGAAGAACACGCGAAAACGCCAAGATTGTATTGACTGTTCAATTGCTTTGCTGACAATTACAAAAGCTGGTGATATGATACTCGGCTCCCAGCGGTTTGGACCAGCCCACTTAACGCACATGACCATCAAACTCTTCCAAAAGCACAAGACAACAACCAGGATGCAAGAACAGTCGGGTACACTTTAGCCAGAATCCAAACAATGCCATTCTCGCATCTCTCGATTCATCCCATCACAAGATCCAAGGTATCACCAATCCTCGCCTGTCAAAACACCCCCAAACATGTGACTCCCCCAAACTCTTGGGTCTCATTGCAGCGCTTATCGCCTCTGTATTCGGACCTATTCCCGCAGTGGAGGTCCGGGGGAAAACACACCATTTTCCCTTCTCGGATCCGAAATGATCAGCCCGCATTTTTAACTAACGAGCCCTGTGAGCTTACCGGTTTTAAGCACTATACCCTGCGAATTTACGGAATATTTTCTTGATCTGAGTGACATGATCGACAATGACACCACTAATGTTCCGCGGCAGCGTATTGCCGAATAGAGAGTGAGAAGAGAACGGCCAAATGCTCGGTGGTAAAGATGTAACGTCACGGAGGAGGGATCCACCGAAAGTGGTGATCTTTGGGGATGATGGGTTTTCGTATGGAGATGGAGAATATGGGGATAGAGTTAACTTTGGCTTTAATCCATTATCTCAGTGTAATAAACTTCAGCACTGAAGCTGTATCAAGTTGAAGAGCCTGAATCAAGATCACAATGAACGGATCGTGAGATGATTGCATAATAATTGACTGACATCTAAAGCTCGAAGGATTTAGCAATACGTCATATCACAAACAATTCCATGTCCTGCCCACCTCCATCAACCCCAGAACATCATCCCCGTGCCCAGTGGAGAAGCTCCCAACAGCAAGGATCTCCAGCATCAGGAGCTCAAACTGTATGTAACCGTAGGACAAACCAGAATCCTTCTGCGTCCACATTAACGGGCTTCTTTAACCCGAGGCCATCGTGTAACCAGCATAACAGCTATAAATCACATCCCCCGCTCTAGTTGCACCGTTTATTTGCAGCTCAATCACTTACAGCCTGGTTTGACCACAGCCCAATTGCTTACAGACTGGTTCAACTACACCATGCCTATTGGCAACATCTACGTGATCGCCGGTGTCTCCGTCGTAGGCGGTGCACTCTTCGGCTTTGACATTTCTTCCATCTCTGCTCAATTGGGCGAGAACTCTTATAAATGTTATTTTAACCAGGGTCCTAAGGGACCGCCATTCGATGATGATGAGGATTGCAGTGGACCTACCTCGCTGAACCAGGGTGGTATAACGGCGAGTATGGCTGCTGGTTCGTGGCTTGGTGCTTTGGTATCAGGCATTATCAGTGATCGTCTTGGAAGGAAGTATTCCATCATGGTTGGTTGTATCATCTGGTAAGTCATCAACACATAATACAAAGATTACATACTAACCTCGATAGGATCATCGGGTCCATCATCTCCTGCGCCTCCCAAAACATCGGCATGCTCGTCGTCGGGCGCATCATAAACGGCTTCGCAGTCGGCATCGAATCCGCCCAAGTCCCCGTCTACATCGCCGAGATCTCCCCCCCTTCCAAGCGCGGCCGCTTCATCGGCATGCAGCAATGGGCCATAACATGGGGTATCCTGATAATGTACTATATCTCCTACGGAAGCGCCATGATCGGCGGCCGTCACTCCTCCGACTACTCCACCGCTGCGTTCCGTGTGCCGTGGGGTCTTCAGATGATTCCTGCCGTGTTCCTCTTCTTTATGATGATGTTGCTGCCAGAGTCTCCGCGTTGGTTGGCGAGGAAGGATAGGTGGGATGAGTGTCATGGTGTTCTTACGCTTGTGCATGGGCATGGAGATCCTGATCATCCGTTTGTGGCGCTGGAGTTGCAGGATATTAAGGATATGTGTGCTTTTGAGGCGTCGATTGCTGATGTTACGTACCTTGATCTGTTCAAGCCCAACATGATCAACAGGACGGTCATTGGTATCTTTACGCAGATTTGGTCTCAGCTTACTGGCATGAACGTTATGAGTAAGTTTCATCCTCCTTCTCTTGCCGACTGATTCTAACAACGTCCAGTGTACTACATCTCCTACGTCTTCTCAATGGCTGGCTACAAGGGCAACGCCAACCTCCTCGCTTCATCTATCCAGTACATCATCAACGTCTTGATGACCATCCCCGCCCTTCTCTGGATGGATAAATGGGGACGTCGTCCTACATTCCTCATCGGCGCTACTCTCATGTGCACATGGATGTTTGCCAACGCCGGTATCTTGGCTGCCCACGGTACCGAGATTCCCAAGGATGAGCGTGACTCTCCCCAAGTCTCCATGAGTGTCGGCGGAAGTGCTGCGAAGGGTCTCATCGCCTGCACATACCTCTTTGTCGCTTCTTACGCACCAACTTGGGGTCCAGCCTCATGGACATATCCCCCCGAGCTCTTCCCTCTCCGTCTTCGAGGAAAGGGTGTCGCCTTCGCTACCTCATCCAACTGGGCATTCAACACTGCTCTCGGACTCTTCACACCCGTTGCTTTTGAGAATATCACCTGGAAGAGCTATATCATCTTTGGTGTCTTCAACGTAGCCATGTTTATCCATGTTTTCTTCATGTTCCCTGAGACAGCTGGAAAGACACTTGAAGAGACTGCTGACATGTTTGAGGATCCCAACGGCATCAAGTACATCGGTACTCCGGCTTGGAAGACTCACGTCTCTACTCACCTCACTACGAAGGCTGAGAAGGGCGATGTCGAGGCTAAACTTGGTGCTGCACATGAAGAGGATGCTCAGCATTCAGTTGCTACAACCGAGAAGTGAAGAGTGGATGACGACTGAGATATAATGATAATAGTCATTTGCGCGTGATGACGGGAGTGACTGAGCAATGGTAACAAACACCCAATAATAGGATAAGAGTAGTCTTTAAGTATTTAAATATTGAGAGAGTAAGGAGTCAACAGACCTAAATATATCCCGAGTTGCCTAAGTCTTTTTGTCACTTAGTATCGAGGTCCCAAGTTTTCTCCCCCCTAAGGTTCATACTTCCATGCAGGGCTTCTAGTAAGCCATTGGCCCAGGGAGTGATATCGGCTTTACGCTTTGCTACCGATACCTCTGTAGATGCAATTGTTTACTTTCTACATATTTTGGTCAGCCCAACTCATGTAAATTCTCAGCACGTCCCCGCTCAACATACATTCACCGGCTTGCGTTTCTTACTGTTGGTCATTGGGAAGCTAACCGGGATATTTATTCTCTTCGTTCTAATCACAGTCTATCTTTTTATTAGGTGGTATCCTCGTTCCGATGGAGGCAGCTGGCCTTGCTGTCGGGGTTGTGGCCCTGGCCAGTATCTTCGGGGATTGCATCGATCTATTCAACATGATTTCAGCATCGCGAAGTCTAGGTAGAGATGTCGAGATCTTGGAAACGAAATTGGACGTGGAGAGGATGATTCTGCTTCAATGGGCTGATCGAGTAGGCTTACTCAAGACAGCCGAGCAAGGAAATAAACTCCAGGACCCAGAAGTCCAGCAAACCACCACCCGAGTCTTATTCAGTATCCAGAACCTTTTGGGTGAAGGCCAAGCGCTGGAGAAGAGATATGGCCTAGAGAGATCAAAGTCTCCGGATGCAGCAGTCAACATTCACCAACCAACGAGTGCTTCACGAATGGAGCGATTTCTTCTCGAATTTGCAAATCTTCGTCTGGATAGCAGTAAAAGCGGCGGTAGCAACAAATCGAAAACTGCCACCGCCATACAAAAGGTGCGGTGGATCATTGTCGACAAAGAAAACTTCAGTCAGCTCATCAGCGACCTGTCCTATTTCACAAGCCGGCTTCATGTCCTTGTCCCAGAAGCTCCAATGGACACAGCGAATATGACTGAGCAAGATCTCAGCCACCTACGCAGCATAGCTGAATTGAAAGTAATCGAAGAAGCATGTGCCGAAACTCAGCCAGTTGTTTCTGCAGAAGCGAGAAGGGAAATTAAAGTGATGGAGACTGCACTTCAAGAGCGCATCTTGCGGTGCCTATGGTTTCGTTGGATAGATGACCGTCGAGCCAACATCCACGAGGCACACTTCAAAACGCTTCACTGGGCCCTAGATCCGCCTGCCCAAATTGTTACTAGGTGGGATGATCTCAGGACTTGGCTTCAGAGCGGGTCAGGCGCCTACTGGCTAGCGGGAAAAGCAGGGAGCGGGAAATCAACTCTGATGAATTACTTGCTTGGCCATAAGCGCCTGAAGACACTGCTTGGGATCTGGTCAGGGAGCTCGGAGCTACTTATGGTCAACTTCTTCTTTTACCACCTTGGCAAAACAGAACAAAAGTCCCAGGCCGGCCTTCTGAGAAGTCTTCTTTGGCAAATCCTGGATATGCACCCGGCAGCGATTGAGGAAGTTCTCCCAAACACCTGGAGAGAGGCTCAGAGTGATAACTCCAAGGCGCTTTCGGTTCCTACAGTCGCCGAAATGACAGGCGGACTCATGAATTTCTGTAGAACCCATCTTGTCGATAGGAAGCTCTTCCTACTTATCGACGGGCTCGACGAGTATGAGGGTAGTGGCCTTGATACAGCAAACTTTATTGAGAAGCTTAGCTTGATCACAAACGTCAAGATCCTTGTTTCTAGCAGGCCTCATCCAGCCTTCATAGCAACCTTCTCCAAGCAGCCAAAACTCAATTTACCGGACCTGACAAGGGACGATATCACTGCCTATGTCAATGACAAGGTGGCCTCGCACCCTCGGCTTCTCGAGTTATCTCAAATTGAAGGACCCGGCGGCACTGAACAAATCATCGAAGAGCTAGTTGATAAGGCCTCTGGGGTCTTTCTGTGGGTTGTTCTGGCTTGCCGTTCCGTTATGGAGGGGTTAGTTGCCTATGATTGCATCTCAGATATCAAGGCACGCGTGGTAGAGCTTCCTAGGGAGGTGGAGAGACTTTTTGAACATATGATCAGTAGAATTGAACCCCGATGGCGGCAAGAAGCTTTGAGAATTCTCCGTTTAGCATACGCGAACCAGTCTCTCATCGGGACCACCTCTATTCCTACCCTTGGGTTGCATATGATATCCACACAAGGGTTCCAAGCGGGCTCAACAATTCAGAGAGATACTTCTATCCTAGCCTCGGATAAAGGCAACCGAACGAAGTGTGAGGTAATGGAAGGCCGTCTGCGAAGTCGATGCTGCGGTCTTCTCGAGGTCGAAAAACACTCTCTTGGACAAGGCGGTTTCTGTGCTTGCACCGATGACGACAAACATGATGAGATGGTAGATTCAGGCGTCATATTCATGCACCGCACAGTCTATGACTTCCTTTCAATCCCCCACATATGGGAGCAAGAGCTTATGCACATTGACGATACAGCTTTCAATAGCCACGCCACCCTTTCACTTCTCTGGATCCGACTTGGTACGGTCTTCTGTACAAAACCCCGGACTCTGGAGATGAGCATCTGCATGGCTCTGGCTCATTCCTACTACGGTGATCTGACTGGCTGCTCATTGGAGATTACAGTAGCAAACCTGGTGAACCTCCAGCTGGTTCCTAGAAGCTCAAGATCCGGCCCGTTCTGGTTTCGAAGGGAATCGTGTCGCAGAGATAGCCGCTCGTTTGATGAATGCCTTGGTAACCTTTCTTTGGGCATGGCTTATGCCATTGAGTTAGGTCTGCATCGACTCACGAATTTCATCTTGGAGAACCCAGACTACATACATGAGCTGCTGATTTCCGCGTCTGAGAGTGTCACAAATGGCAGTTTGAATGCAGGCAATGACAAAACATGCGAGAGAAATATCGTCGAGACTGCCCATCCTGCTCTATACCACGCGGCTTGTCGGCCTTTGCTTCAGGACATCCCCGTGAAGTATCCCGCCCTTCAAAAATGCATGTCAGCAATGCCGTCTTCAGATATGGTGCAGTACCTCCTCGAGAGAGCACACAGCCCGAATGAGAGATTCACTATACGGTGGACTGGCATTACAGCAAAAAGCACGCCGTGGATTGAGTGGATACGGATGAACGATACACCTTCTACGAAACCTCTCATCGCAACTGATGAGATAGCAGAGATCACGATGATGTTTCTCCAAGCAGACGCAGAGGTTGCTCACCTCAGGAGCTCAGACCTGGAGAAGCCGAAGCGACTGGCTTCGGTAAATGTTTCGTCCCCATCTGGCTCACAAGCAACACTTCCACATATAGCGAAGCAGAAGGAAACCTGGGATACATTGAGGAGCATAATCGAGAGTAAATTGGCCAGCAAGTCCAAAGCCGCTACAGAGAGATCTGATGAGAAATGTGCAACGAAACGGTCTTCCTCGTTCCCTACCACGACTACTGATACATCTCAGATACGGAAGCGGCCAAAGTTTACTTAGATGCCGCTCAACTTCGTTTGTCAATATATCGACTGAAGTCCGGATTTTGTGTTTTGTCTTGGATTCAAAGGCACTTCCGATGAACACAACCTGAGATACATGTTCACCATACGTAGATATAATGATAATGGTCAATTGCGCGTGATGGGGTGAGTGGATGAGCATGGATTAATAAGATGGGCATAGTATTCAATTCTTAATACTGTTTACCATATCGAGATAATTGAACATATTATAATGTCCTGTTTTCCCCCAGAACTGTTTTTGAAACGCGTAACAAGCTATGACTTTGATGCTGGCCTATGAACGCACGTTACCTAAGCCAGCATGTGACTCCGCGTTTCCAGTGAGTGGCCCGCCGTGCCATAACCGAGTCCGCCGATTTACAACACCATCAACATTGCATCCAGCGCAGCGGGTTCCACAGCCACTCCATCAGACCTAGTGACACCTCACTGAAAGAATAATATCATCTCACAGAGAAACAACATCGCGCCTTCAATTTACACCGGCCCAGCGGCCAGACAGCGCGATCCGTTGTCGCCAGGCCAACTATCCTGCAGCTACAAAAAGCGGCAAGACGTACAACAGAAGGCCTGGAGCGATAGTCAAACGAAGGATTGAATAGAGGAGATGGCCATGTCTGGGCTATTTGCCAATCAAGGCGTCACCATCGACCTCAGCCACAACAACCTCTTAGAACTATCTACTGATACTCTCAATGGCCTCAATCCCAACGTCGAACGGTCCGTGCTTCCATCATTCACGCTTATTTCCACCTACTGACCTAGTCCACCAACAGGCTAGCTTTATCTCACAACCGCCTTTCAAGCATCCCGCCACATCTGTCTCTATTTACATCCTTACGGTACCTTAACATCCGGAGCAATTGTATCCATGTTTTCCCTCGCGTGGTAGATATTCACCCTAGCCGTGATGTGCACGCCGCAGAAAGCTAAATCTAAGGTAGCTCTTGGAGTTAAGTCGTCTCGAGATCCTCGATCTAAGCAGAAACAAGATCCAATGCTTCCCAGACGACATCGCAAAGATGGCATCGCTTAAAGTCCTGGCAATCCAAAAGAATAAGCTCCAGCATCTACCGTTCTGCATATCTGAAATGACTGCGCTACTAGCCCTCAAGATCGACGGCAACCCGTTGACTCCGATGCTGGGTCGTATTGTTGAGGTACAATCCCTTGAAGATGCTTCCAACAGTGCTCGAGACAACGAAAGCACTGATATGGATGTTACGGCTCAGATAAAGCAAGTCTTGAAACGAGAGGCTAGGTCTACTACAATCCGGTCTGCACCGCAGACACCGCAGGGTTCAAATCAACGGTATGAAATGCGTCAACACTCTTCAAAGCGAAGCCGTGCTGGGCGTTTCCCCATCAGAGTTGATGGAGCCGATCTTCCAACCGCACGTCCATCACTATTCTCGCCCAAGTCACAGTCAAATGCGCCGTCGCTGCAAAGCAAAGCGCTCTGGAGTCCCAGGACAACTTACGAGAAACAAGATGAAGGAGAGCATTCATCAAATAGCCCTGGCAGCCTTCAGACACATGATACTCAGAATGTTCGTACCCGCAACGATCTGTCAGTAGCCCTTGTGAATAAGAGGTTTGGGTTGCAACAGATCCCCCAGTTGCCGTCAACAGACAGACTGAGTCAGCATCTTCGTGGACTGAGTCTCAATACTACGGTGTATCCAAGAGCCCAATTACAAGAGCCGAAAGACTCTTCCATATCATCGACCGGAGAACTTCTCAACATCGTTCCAATTTCTCGATCCAGCACCCGCGATCCCCTGTTGGAGATGGCACGAACAGTCTTTTTCTCCATCCATCGAATACACTGGCTTATCGAAGCTCTATCAGATCTCACAAGCGACTCAGGGTCTAGACGATCAAGTCTTCAAATGGTAGCATATAACGCAAGCCTCCATCTTGGCGAACTTGGAGAGCAGATTCAGATTTATGCCACCTAGGCTGATGCGATCTCCAAGATGAAACAAAACATGAACCAGATCAGGCGTGCTTGCAGTGTTCTAACAAAGGCGTATCTTCCGATCTGTTCGCAGGTCTGTCGAAATATCGAAGTTCTTGTTGAACGGGCAGAAGGACGCTTTGTCAAAGACTTGATCCACAGGCTATATGCTAGTATCATGGGGCTACGTGCCGAATTTCTTTGTTTTCAGAGTCAAGCTACTCTCCAGCAGACCACCGAACCTAGCTCCATGACAGAACAACCACGGGAAACCTCAGATCGCAAATCAAGTCTGACTATCCTCAAAGCTGGTCCGGGATATGCTGGACCCCGCTCAAACGAAGACGCAGCTCCTCAAGGGTATCCATCAACGCCTCCACCGCCAGCACGTACATTAAAGTTGGATGGGGAACCTGAGGTTCTTCATCAGTTACACGTCGCTCTCTCCCGACTATGCAAACTAATTCCAGAAACTCTACCATCTACCGCTCGCAGGTTCCAAGCCCAGATCCAAAACGTGGAGAGACAGCAGTCTGCACTGGATGCCTGCTCTAGAGTCATAAGGCTATCAGAAACTATTAAGCAAAGCCTTGGACCTGTCAATATGAACTTGAGCGCTCCACTCCGCAACCTCTATTATCAGCTCGTTGACGCCTGGGCTACTTTCGGTGGTATTGTGAAATCGCTCAACAGCCAATTGGGTCTTGACGCAGATTCAAGAAAGAGACTCCAGCAAATACAGCAACTTGTCAAAGAAGTGATGCAGTGCTTGATAATTTTGCCAATAAGCACAAACGACAACGCAGCTTTCATTGATAGTTTTCCGTTGACGCCACAGCAGGCATCGTTGGGACCGGCAGTCCATGCGACAATCTCACTTTCGCCATAATCTATCACGGCTTACGGCTTGTAAGCATAGAGCCTCTTATAGAAAAACAGCTCTACGTAAAACGCGTTGTGCCAAAGGGTAGTGCTGCTATGGCTGGCTCGCTTCACCATCAGTTACCCAAGGTTCCCCTGGTATATACGGAGCTTAGCTAGCCCCCTTTTAGCATAGGATCGGGATATTTTAACCCTCTGTTTTGCGCCCCTCTCTTGTGTGTGCTACAATTGCCCTGTAGCTGGGCATTGTACTAGATTGCTGGAAATTGTAAGGCTTGGTGGTTACTATAGAGGCTGAGAGACATGTTCACCATATGTAGATTCATGCCGTGTTTCAGTTAGATCCAATTTCACATCATTGTCTTGAGTGAAGTCAACACTTTAATACCAGGTGCCACAACTTTATATTAGCTGAGAGATAGCCTGCTCGGCTATCATTTGACAGAAATCTCTGAGATGGTATAGTCCAAAAGGTAAGCGAGAATGTTTCACCCTGATTGGCACATGGATAACCACTATCTAAGAGACTATCAAGCTCATGGTTCTGACCCTTATGCTCTTGATTGTGGCCATAATTCCCTGGTCCAAGGCTTTTGCAATATCGTGGAAGGCTGGTGTAAAAGGCAGCACTGAGGACGCAGATTTCTGGTATCTGATTGAAAGCAGTATCATGTCTGTCCTGGGCAACCTCATCATGGTTGTTTCTCTCATGAAGAAATCGTGATTATCACCAGAATACAGCATGATGTGGCTGTTCTTCGGCTTAGGACTGGTACTTGCAGCTGTTTCTATGGCCATTTATCACTTTTACAACACTGAAGGAGCTCAATGGCTGCTTTCTTTGGATCGACTGCCTCGGTTTCTTCTGTGTTGGTAATGACACAGGCAACTGCAAGAGAAGCTGATAGGCCCAAGATCAAGGTAAACTGAGAAGGCCGCCTGCCAATTTTTCGACGTGCGGGTCTCAGTTAACTTTTACCCTTGGAAGATTAAGAAATGATCTATTACATGTACTCATAGCTGGAGTGAGAATATATAAATAAGAACAAACAAGTCCAAAATTGGGTTGTCCAGCTAGGCTGGTTGCTGCAATAGGGCTGAGATCCTGATGCGCCGACATGTCTATCACTTCCTCTCAGCCGGATTGAAGCTGAACAGCCCATTGTGAAACTCACGGCGCATGCTGGAGCATAAATAGAAGGTCGGTAGGACTGCAGACATATCTTAACTTGATTGAGAAGCGTCTTCCTGAGTTTCATAGAACGTCAAAGAATGAATGGATTGAGTCACTAGAAGAAGGTTCAATCTGATCATACCGAGGCTTCTACCCTTGACATAACCCTAACTAAGCACCATACCAACCAAACAAGAGAAGGCTAGCAGTTGCCAAAACCTTGAAAATGTGCGCCAGCCCATGGCTCCCTGATGCTGCTTCCATGCTGACGTTCTAGAAGCGGCTTATCTCTCCTTGTACTGAAGGAGAGCCAAATGCTGGTATCTCTCAGCAGTGTGTGCGCGAAATGGCTTACCATACTTAAGCAACACACCGGTCAAGGAGAGAATTACAGTAGTGATGAGAACGATCGTTGTAAGAACCCATTGAATACCCACAGAACGAACCCACGGATCGAGAGCGAAAATGAAGGCTGTGCTAAAGGCATTGCGGACGATGGTGACGCCAACTAATGCATCACCAATGACCTACTTCTCTTAGTCTCGACATGTTCATAAAGGGCCAAAGATAAGTGGTAGACTTACATCCTGGTAGGAATCGGTAAGGTAGGTGATAGTAATGCTGTTCACTGGGGCCATTCCAAGCTTGAAGAGTGCCAAAGCGACAGCAATAATAGGCCATGGCAGGCCATTCTGTAGACCTAGTCCAAATAGCAACGCCCCGGCAGGGATAAAAGGAAGAAAAGGGACAAGACTCCACAATCTCGTTTCCGGTTCGTAGATGCCGTCATTCCGACGGGCAAGCCATAGAATCATAGTATCACTAACAGGGCCAACAATCAGAGTGCCGATTGTACTGCCAACCAACTTGGATAAATTCATGAGGCCAATTTCATTGGGCGCGAAAGTATAGGGTGGCTTGGTCATGTAGAGCGAGAGTGTTGTCGACATAACATCTGACGTGGCAACCAAGATGCCATAAGCAAGTGCGGTATAGGCAACGGCTGGAACAGTGGTGAGAAGAATTAAAGGCTGATACATATGGCTAAGGAGGGTTCTGAGACCACCAGAAGATGAGGAGGTAGTTGTAAGCGCAAGTCGCTGCCAGTACGTCTTCTGGGGAATGTTAGAGTTGACCCTGACAGCATATGGGTTATGTTGTGAACCCTCCTCGACAGCGACCGAGGCTGGCCAGGGTCTATCTGCTGCTGATTTCGAATCGTCTTCAAAATCTGGCTGGACGGGTGCGAGTGAACCCTCAGTGCAGTATTTCGTTTCTTCGTAACAGAAACAAACAAGGATAAAGAAAGCACCAAAAAGGATAGCATTCCACCACCAGACCCACCTCCACCCTTGACCTGTAGTGATATAGCCAGCGATGAATGGGCCAAAGGAGACAGATATTTGCCAGAACCAGATGTAGATGCTGTTCAAGGTACCACGCTGATGGATGAAGAAGACGTCTGCGATGGCCATTTGCACGATGACCTCGGCTAACGCCCCGAAGATATTGTTGATGGCATTGACAAGCAGGAGGTCAGGAACATTCTGAATCTTGGCTGACCAGATGCCCACGCCAGTCTGAACCAGGGAGCTGAAAAGGTAGAGGGGTCGGCGACCGAATTTGAGAGCAAAGGGAACAAGCATGACAGCGCCAATGGCGAGACATGCGCACCCGATGGCATAGCTCGCGGTTAGGGCCTCATCACTGAACCCGAGCTCCTTCTGCATGGGACCCCAGGTCGGACCAGCAGAGTTGATAAACTCGGAAACCATGAGGACATAGAAGCTGACGAGCCCGAAATTGATGTATTTGCGCCAGTTTGGCCAGTTCAACGGGTCATTCGGGTCTTCAGTCGGTCGCGGTTGGAGGATAATGCCCTCGCGACTTGCAACAGCATCTGGGTCCTCCAGGCGAACGGTGCCAGGAGGGAACATTACGGTGCTCCCAGCATGGATATCTGCAGAAGAAGCAGGTGCTGTATGGATCTTTTTGTCGGTAGGGTTTTGAGTCCCTTCGCTGCTCATGACATGAGAGCTAGGTAGGTTTGTCTGAGCGTGGGGAGAAGGAAGCATGTTGCTGTGGATTTTGAGGCAAGATGAAAAGGACTGTGGGCAGGATCTGAAGACAGAATAGGTAAGAAAAACCTGTTCCTTCTTATACATGGATCTGTCAGTTTGGTGACTTAATGGGATGGATGCATCATGATAACGAAGATTGGCAGTGGGGTCGGGACGAGGTTCAGCCGTGACTAGTCTAGTCCCCCGAGGTCCCAGGGCAATGTTCCTCTCCTCGCCCAGCCAATAATTCAATGGCGTTTTCGGAAGAATCCGAGCGGCCAATAATCATTTAACACGCTGAAGGGATCAAATCCTCCCCACGTTCTGCATCTAACATGTACTTTATCTTCAGTCAGTCCCTAGGCCAAACTTGGGCATTCTTTTGCATTCGTGAAAGTGCCGGTGAGTTGTTGCACGACTCGGGTAGCATCAGGGCCGAGGCAGAAGCAGGTTCGTATCTTTCGGTACCTATACTATAATACAACCCGGCCCTCCAGCTACAATTACCAAGAAACCTTTTCTCAGCCACCGTTTCCAAGATTCAATTAGTGCCTCGGAAGCTGAGGGAATTCTTTACTCCTAGCTTGTCAACATGGACCACTCCTGTCAGATTGTCGTTGTAGGGTAAGGAGATAAGCCTCAACCTCACCCTAAACCTACACATTCACTTGTTATTGACCTCCCTGCTGCCATCTACCGACCTGTTGTTCCATCTGCAATGAACTATGGCTAATTAAGCCGTCGCTTTAGCGCGGGAATCCTAGGTATCACGGCGGCTTTAAAACTTCAGGAAACGTTGGCGGCAAGCAAACCCCGTGGATCCATCACCATCGTTGCCACGGAGTTTCCGGTCGACGAATCTATCAACTATGCCTCTCCTTGGGCAGGAGCTCACTCTCGCATTGCCCCCTGCACAACACCCCGCCAAGTTCGCGATCGAAAGCTCGAGCAAGTCACCTGGGCCGTTTTCCGCGCACAGTCCAAGACCTACCCCGAGGCGGGAATCGAGTTCATGGATGCCTTCGATTATCTTGAAGACCCTTCTGAAGAGTACCTAAACCTACAGGGTGGCTACGCAGAAACCGAGGGGTTTCAGCTACTTCAAGAGCATGAACTGCGGCCCAACATCAAGTTCGGGAGCAAGTACCAGGCATGGTGCCTGAACCCGCCCGTGTATTGTACCTTTCTGCTCCGCCGCTTTATTCTCCGCGGTGGAAATACGATGCGTTTGAAGCTCGCTAGTCTAGCCGAGGCCGCAAGCCTTGCGCCAAACGTCCAGGTGGTCGTGAACTGCTCAGGAGTGGGCTTCGGGGATCCTGATGTGTTCCCTGTTAGAGGTCAGTATTAAGCTGTTCCGTCATTCCACCTGGCCGTCAACTTTTGTAACCTTGATCTTGTCTTGGCTTTTAGCAGTTACTGACTCATCAATGTAGGCCAAACTTGCCTTGTTAGCAACGCCTGCGACCGAACCATCACACAGCAGAACAAAGACGGTTCATGGACCTTCATCATTCCTCGACCGCTTGAAGGCGGCACCATTATTGGAGGCACGAAGGAACCCAACAACTGGTCCGCAAGAGCATCACTGGAGACAAGAAACCATCTCTTAAGTCAAGCGGCCAAGATGTACCCCGCCATCTTGAAAGGAAACTCGAAATTTGATGTCATTAGAGACATTGTTGGAAGAAGACCCGAGCGAAAAGGAGGGCTGCGATTGTCTTCCGAGTCTCTTCATCTTTCAGCCTCGCGAAGCGGTGAAAGCAACCACCGCCGTGTAGTCAAGCTCATTCATGCGTATGGAGCTGGCGGAGCGGGATACGAACTCTGCTGGGGCGTGGCTCAGGAGGTTGCCAAGATGGGGTTGGAGGAAACCCCGTTGAAATCATCCTTGTAGACTGCAATCTACTGAGTACCTGTGGTTCTCTTTTGTATTTAGGTCAAAGCTCTGGCTTAGTCACCGTTGAATGGTTCGTTGTAGATAGAATAAGAAGGAAAACGACCCTCCCCGATTACATGTAGACCAACCTTTTTACATCTCACGAGGCTGAGTTATCGACCCAGTGCTATCTTTACGAGGAGAAAACTAAGGCATATTGACAGAGTATCTTGATGAGTTACTAACTCTAGCAATTCGCGGTTTGCCAGTGTATGAGCATTCTGCGATCAATGGCCAAGTTTCTACGGTAACCGTAATGTTCCGAGAAGCCAATGAAAGGGTGGAGGCTTCAAGATACTTAGTGGCAACTTTCTGCGGAACTTTCCATGGAACTATACGGTGATCCAATGAGAGTAGAGAGCGGGGAAATACGCCGTATCCGATAAGACGGTACCTAAAACAGCCGGCTGAACAGTTGGTGCAAGATGGACCTGTTAACATTGATGACGTCTTGTATGCCCGGCTGACTAAAGTAAATGCTGCTAAAAACCTCTTTTCCAACAAGAGTTAGGTGACCACCATATCATTGTCTCCTCAGACGCCGACATCAAGATGCAGAATGCTGGTCACAGGCAGGCATTGCCCGGCTCCCGAAGGATCCGTACCGGCCCAAGGACACAATTGGCTTGCATCAACTGCAAAGAACGAAAACTAAAGGTATGAACAGCCACGACGAACTTGGAATGCCATTCTGATCTGCATAGTGTGATAGCCAGATCCCAACCTGTGTGAACTGCCAACGCTTTGACATTAGTAAATCATAAAGTAGTAGAAGCCTTTACTTTCACGCTCATATTGTCACAGCGTGCCTCGTCGAAGACCCAGCGACAAGAAGACACCAACCGCGCAATTACGTGGAAACGTTAGAAGCCAAGGTTGCATTTCTTGAGGACCTGTTACGAAAAGCTCGCCAGGGAAACACTGCTCCGCCAGTTGCAGCTTCGGGAACGGAGGATACACCAAGTGGCTCTTCACCCGAGGTATCTGAGACGAAAGACGACGACGACGACGAAGCTAGCGCATTGTCGAGCAAAGTCGCCCTCCTGGGTATGACAGCTGATGGAGAAGCACGGCACTATTTGGGTCCGTCATCTATCTTCTCCTTCTCACATGTGATACACGCTTCCCTTCGTCAACCTTTCCCAGGAAACCATTTAGAGTCTTTGAATGACTATCAGGATGATCCAGCAGCAGCACCATCTCCGTGTTTTCTACCCGACTATGAGCTAGGTGTCTCTCTGAGCAACGCTTACTTTGAGAATATCCATCCTCATTATCCTTTTCTACATGAGCCCACGTTTAGGCGCTGGGAAGACGCGCTTGTCAGGCCATCTAACACCATCGAAGAGCTGGATTTTGATTCCGCCCCCCTGTTCTTTGTCAACATGGTGCCTATGCCTTCACCCCAACCCCCGACGTCATGGCTAAGCGTTCTAGGTTTACGCTGTCGGAGCCTTGCTGGTATCCAACTCAGGATCACTGCCGCAGGTATTTCAGATCTACAATCATGTAACAATTACCGCTGATACTTCTTCAGCAACTTTACGCATCAGCACAGTTTTATATCGGCGATATCTTATCACGCAACAACCTAGAAGCCATACAAGCCATCCTTTGCTACAGCATGTATTCTCTTAGAAGCTCTCGAGGCCCATATATCTGGTGGGTTCCTTCATAAAAGTCAGAATGGAGTGAACTGATAACGATGCAGGAAACTGTCTGGCATAGCGCTTCGTCAATGTATTGAACTTGGATATCACCGCAGCGTCAATCCCTTCGGGTCTAAGACAGGCACCCTGCAACTTGAAATGCGAAAGAGAGCCTTTTGGTGTACTTTTGGAATTGACTGCTATGCAGCAACGATTCTAGGGCGCCCTCTAGGCATTCCCCTACAAGAGGTCGATGCCGAGGTAGGTGGTCTCTCGCAGAAGCTAGGCAAGTACTGACTTGGATTGGACACCCAGTTCCCATTGGACATCGATGACTCCAACATAGCCGAGACCGATATCTTAGTAGAACCGCGGAGCCCCAACAGTGCTTTTTCTACAACCATGTCAACTGCACTTCATGTCTTCCGACTTCGCAAAATCTGGGCACGTCTCCACGCGTCTTTGTATTCGGACATGTACAATATGGACAATACAACCCATGACGATCGAATTCCTCTATTTCGGGCAGAGATTGACACTTGGCTTGCCTCCACTCCTCCCATACCACCACGGACTGGAGCTGCCTTATCAATCCTCGCAACCCAAGATTGGTATGATCTCAGTCATAGCGAGACTATTATCATGCTCTACCGAGGTCGCTTGATTGATCATCTAGGGGGTGCCAGTGATGACGTATTCCTGCAATGTGCTCGTGCCGCCGAGAGCATCTGCTTGAAGAATCGGCGGTTATACGTTGCGAAGCCAGTAAATTGCACCTGGGGTACTCTTCACGTCATCTTCTCCGCTGGACTAACATACCTTCATTGTCTATGGACATCGGCTGCCGTTCGTCACCGAACCTCACTCAATGAGATGAGCAGCACCCTCACAAGCTGCATGATGGTTCTAGCAGTGATAGCTGAACGGTTCAAGGGCGCCGCTCCCTACAGAGACATCTTTGAAGCTCTTTTTACCCGTACTAAGAAGATGATGGTAGACGGCGGTGGCGAGCAGTCAGGTGTGCAGATATCAACACTGGATCCATGCTATGTAATGCCAGGCATGTTCACTCAGTGGATGGCTGAAATCTCAGATGCAGGGATATCAGATACAGTTGATAGTCTCCTAGCTGGCCTAGTGTCAGATTGTGTAACTTATGAAGGGTTTGGGGAACTGACATAATAACTCTAGCTTTACCTATCTTCTCTGCTTTAGTTATGTAGCCTAGCCAGGCTTATAAATGATAGCTTAGGCACGCCACAGCCACAGCTCACCCGGTCCTCACCACATGTCAGGCGCACCACCCGACCCCTTTCAGGTGTTGGAAAGCCTCTCCTGATACGCAAGCCCAGGTGTCCGAAATCGCGACTCTCCATCTCAAGACAAGCCGAGACCTGTGGCTGAGAGCTTATATCACTGCGTAGAACTTAGTTTCCATAGTGCAAAAGAATTGCCCCGGAAATACCAGATGGGGGCCCCATATTCGTCATATGTAATTTCATACCGTAATTCAGTTAGGTGAATTTCCACATTCTTATCTTGAGTGACGTTAACCCTTTGATATCAGTTGCCATATGCTTGTATTAGCTTAGCGATAACCTACTCGGCTATTACTTCGTTCCTCGGACCGTGCTCGGGCCGTGCAAGCCGTGTTTCAAGCCGTGTCTTCAAGTAGTCGACAACCTTGACATTGCACCTTCTCTACCTGGACTTAGCTTTGTGCGGGGAAAACAGGATGAAGATAGTCTAATTTAAGTCTAAATTCAAGCTTTCAAGTCATGGCGAATCGGAATATCTCCTCTTTGCAATTACCCCAGATCGCCAAGAGCTGTCTAGCCTCATCAAGATGATCTAGACTGTGGGGGATCAGATCTTCAGTCTTGGAGGATAACGCATTGATGTCTGCGATCAAGCATGCCTTGTATGGGGTATAAATACGACCCAAGAAGACTCACCGTAAGAGTACTGATCGGCCTTCAAACTACTTCTTTATTTCATACATCCACTATTCCAATTTGTCTCTGACCAAACCGCTGCTATGAGTGACAAAGGGAGTGTCAATATTGCTGAAAAGACCGACAATGCGAAAGTGTCCTTGGCCGAGGGCGCAGGCTTCACCGAAGCCGACACCAAAAGACTGATCCGCAAAATCGACTGGTCCATTATCCCATTCGTCTCTCTCCTCTACCTCCTCTCATTCCTCGACCGCACCAACATCGGCAATGCTCGTCTGGATACCCTCGAGTTAGACCTCAACATGTCAGGTCTAATGTACAACCATGCACTCGCCATATTCTTCCCCTTCTACATCATAGCAGAAATCCCATCCAACATGGGCATGAAGCGGTTCAGGCCCTGGATCTGGATCCCCTCTATGATGGTCGTATGGGGTATTTGCTGCACCCTGATGGGTATAGTGCATAACTACGCTGGTCTGTTGGCTGCACGAAGCTTTCTTGGTTTAGCAGAGGGCGGTTTGTTTCCGGGAATTGCCTACTAGTATGTCTCTCGTCGATCGAGAAACTCTTGCATCGTCGGCTAACATTTCCAGTATCACCATGTGGTACTTTCGCATGGCGATTTTCTTCTCTGCTGCAACGGCTGCTGGTGTATTTGGCGGCTTCCTCGCCCGTGGTATTATGGAGATGCGAGGTCTGGCAGGCTTGGCTGGCTGGCAATGGATCTTTATCATCGAAGGTCTTCTCACCGTAGCAGTCGGTACGTGTTCCATCTGATATACCCGCTTGAGATTGGTGTTAACAGTTGTGGCCTACAGCACTGGCTTCATTCAAGCTGATGGCTGATTATCCTGACCGAGCCAAATTTATAACAGACGCAGAGAGGAAACATATCCAAGAACGTTTAATGCTTGATAGATCGGGGCTAGCGGAAGAGTTCGAAATGAAGTACGTCTGGGATGCGTTTAAAGACTGGAAGATCTGGGTACATATGCTTATCGCAACTGGTACATTTACCGGGGTGTACTCCTACTCTCTCTTTCTACCCACCATCATTCGCGACCTCGGGTACTCCAGTACAACTGCCCAGCTTATGAGTACTCCTCCTTATCTAGTAGCGTGCTTTGTGTGCGTTGTGGCTGGCTGGTGGGCGGACAAGATCCAACAGAGAGGAATATTTATGATTGTATTCATCATCATGGCGTAAGTAACCATTGGAGCTTGATGCTTGTAGCTACTAACTGACAACTACCCGTGGACTTGGCCTCATCCTCTTAATGGCCGTTCGCCATTCTGGAGTTCGCTACTTCGGCTGCTTCCTCCTCGCATCGGGCATATTTCCATCTGTTCCCCAAGGCATTGCCTGGAACAGCAATAACATCGGTGGATCACTCAAGCGAGGCGTCGGCATCGCGATGAATGTTAGCTGTGGTAACCTTGGCGGCATCATTGCATCCTATCTGTTCCTGACCAAAGATGCTCCAAGATATTTCCCAGGCTTTGGTACTCTCTTGGGCTGCCAGGTGATGGCATTGATCTTGTCGATCTGGATGGCTATCTACCTACGCCGTGAGAATGCTCGCCGGGACGCTACGCATAAAGATCCAAGCTTATATACCGAAGATGAAAAGCACGCTGAGCGGGAGAAAGGCGATAATGCAACATTATTTCGGTACACAATCTAGTCTAGCGAGCAGGGTCAATTTACAATTTTCCGAGACAGAAGGCCTATAGGGACAAATCATGCCAGCACTAGCATGTATAATAGCAGGACCAACATATCCGCCTTTTCGTTTTATAAGATGTATAAACGAGGCTATGAAACTTTGCCTAGTAGCTTTGGGATTAAATTTGCTTTACTTGCACTCTTATTGAAATAGCTTAGAGATCTTGGTGCCAATGTTAGCTGTTTAGCTTAGATGTTCCCAAGCCCCCGTCTAGTGAATTTCTTCATAACAGTAGAACAAAGTATTAGAAGGGGCCCTCTAGAGGTGGGTATTGCAACAATAGATACACTGCCTAGAGGAGGAAAGAAAACTCAAGACCTTAACCCTAAGTAATGAAAATACTTAGGTAAACTTAGCCTAAGTTTAGGTAACTCTTTGCTAAGTTTATTTTAATACCCTGAATTAAGGTTTAGTGTTTTCTTGCCCCCTGAGGACTGCCTAGGCTGCTGAGATCAGCAAAAACATACAACAGAGGGGATTCGCTGGTCATCACCGACCCAACTACTAATCCACCGGTTAGTGGCTTAACTAAGGGAGAGCGGACGGGATCCCGTGTTCTACACTACCTATGGTCGTATGTACCAGTGGACGTGGCATTACGGGCGATATTCATGGTCTCTTGCTACAGATTTTAGTACATGTTACACTCTTGCCGATGCTGGCAAGCATGACGGATAGTAGATGCAGGCTCCCATATTGGTGCACCGTGGATGTACTTCAGTTGACTCAATGGCCAATCTTCAGTCATACTTGTAACTAAAATGCTATCGAGTTCCCAATCTCTGTGCAATGCCTGACCATCACATGGTTCCCCATTGCAAAGCAATCTCTCAGATTGTAACATTTCCTGAACACCTGTTTAATCAGCTTCATCAGGAGGTATCTTTCTATATGCCCCTGGCACCACTCTTCTCTTGTGGACGTGATCACCCCTCCTTGACGCCTGTTGGCTGCGGCCGGAGCCTCTTCCCCGACTTCCACCACGGGCAGGATGTCGTTCTCTGGGCTCTGCTTGCGACGGACCTGGCCGATACTTTGTTGTTTGCTGCTCATCGGGGTAGTACTTGTTATCTTCAAAGTCTTCGTCATAAATTTGGGCTGGTTGTTTGCCTCGCGCAGAAGGACGATCTTCGTAGCCCTCATCATAATCGTCTTCCTCATCAAACGACGGTCCTTTCTCAAAGTCCCTACCATCGTCGTCGTCTTGCATAAGCCCCTGATCATCTCCATGCTCGTGATAATCATCTGCATATCCGTACTCGTACGCAATGTCTTCATCATCCATGTGCTGTTCTTGACGATGCCGTGGCACTCGTGTTTGCTGGTCTCCTCTCCCGCTTGGTCTCGGACCATACCGCTGCCCATACTCTGGCTTGCCCTCTGCCCCATAATCTCTTTGTCTGGAAGCAAGCAGGCTAGCTGACTCACCAAGACCCCATCGATCATGACGAAGGCGGTAGTTCTTAGCTTGCTGCGCTGCACTGACACCGTGTACTTCCCGAAGATACTTTATAAATGCCAGATAAGCCTTGGCAACGTCTTGGAAGTGCTTTTCTGCCAATTTGACCTTGATCATCTTCTTTGACATGGCTGCGAACTCCATGACGTTACGCCCGCCGCTCGCTGATGGGTTTGCTAGCTTTTGGCCCTCGAATTCAGCCAGTGCTAACGCTGTCTGGCAAGCATTACGGATCTGACGACCGTTCCACCTTGCGTCCTTATTATTCTTAAAATACAGATGGATGAATGTGGCGATTGACATTTCATCTAGCTCAAGCTCCGCTTCCCCTCTCTCTTTCTTCTTCTCGAAGCGGGCTTTGATGCGTGTGAGATTCACTTTGAAGACGGCAACTGTGGACTCTAGGTTGAGAGGAGGGTAGTATAGACTGATGTGGATGCGTGACGTGAAAGCTTCGTCGAAGGTGCCGACACGGTTGGTGGTGAGAAAGAGAATACCGGTATAGTACTCGAGCGTCCGAAGGAAGACTGTGAGGTGAGAAACTACGGTCAACACACTGCAATATCTGAGAAAACTTTTTACTTACCAGCGACAAGACTGTTACGATCAAAGTTTTCTGTCTGTCGAGCCTCGAGAAAGACGTCAGCTTCGTCGATTAGCAGAATGCAGCCCCATCGACTCGCGAGGGCAAAATTCTTCTCCAAGCGACTCTCGACCACGTCTGCCGTCGAACCTAAATCTCCTATGACCTTTGGTCAGGTACCTCGCACCAAGGCTGAAAGAGCGTGTCGGGCTTACCGCAAGTTATCTGGAACAGAGGTTTGTGGAAGTACGTCGCAACACATTCTGTCCAAGTCAGTCGGCGCCCGCCGCAGCAATTCGGTAAGCTTACCTGCTGTCGTTGTCTTTCCTACTCCAGGTGCTCCATGCAGAAGCAGAATAAGCCCTTTGCCTATGCTGCATGTCAGTAGTTGTCAAAGAACTTTAGACTGGGACTACAGACCCTTTCCGCGGACGATATCCACTTCATCCGTCTCGTCGTAAGCAGACGCCTTGTCTAAAAAGTGCTGCGTCACAAGACTTTCCACCATTTCTCTGTGTCCAGGGGGGAGGACAAGCAAGTCGAAAGTGTTCTGCCCCTTCATGGGCCCGAGATATGTCAAGTCGAGCTTAGCTGTGAGGATTTCATGTCAGTTCAGCGTCTGATTACAACCTGGCTCCTTCATGAAGACACCAGGTCCAGCTTCGGCGTATGGTACTCACCCCACTTTCTACTTCTCATAATAAACCCAAACACCCTGTAGCTGGTAATCAACCTATCATCATCAGTGATATAATCCTCATCCTCCATTGCCTCTCTCAACGATCTCGCCGTGATAGTCAAAGACGGCATCCCCTCGTTCAAATCATCTTCCCAAAACTGACTCTGCACAAACTCACTGCTCCTATTATGCTCCACGAAAACATCATCGTGAACATTCTCATTGGAGCAACACTGTGGAAGACAAGTCCTATTCATCTGCGCCCGGCGACGGCGACCGCCTCGGTCGTCGGAACTGTCCGATGAGTAGTCTGTATCAGAGTCACCGCCTGGGTCGATGTCTTTGAGCTCGGGCTTCCACTTTGTTTGCACGTCGTGCAGGTAGATTTGCATATCATCTTTTATCTGGTCAGCGAAGCACTCGAGGACCAGCTTCTCTATAGTCCAGCCTGATGGCTTGGTTTTGCCTCCGACGTCGTTGGTGGCGAAGGCTTCTTCGAAGTCGATTACCACTTGGCTGTCGATTTCTTCCTGTGTTTCCAAGGATAAGCCAGAGTAGTGCATTGGGATACCTCGGCGTTGGGGATCACAGGCCTCGATAAACATAGAGCCTCGCTTGATCAAAGTCTCCTTTAAGCTGCGAGTCTTGGCTCGGCGTAAAGGCACGACGGGGAGAGATCGAATGCTCCTTTCACCTTCGTACCGATGAATGTCTATGGTCTGGGTAACGGGACCGATTCGTTCTCCATCGAAGTCTAGGAAAACACACTGAATAGTAATTGGCGAATCATCCAGCTTGGCCTTTGCCTCAGACATCCAGAGGTTTCTTCCAGTTGGTGGCTTCATGCTATGTGTCGCGTACTTGACTTGGATGACACGATATGCCTGCTTCTCGTCCTTGCTGACCACAAAGTCACCTGGCTTGAAGAGGTGCCATATATCACTCCAGACGACCTTTGTGCACTCATCGCTAGCGAGGTATGTCAGTTTGTCTTCCAGATCATGGTCCATGAATTCGACTAGGCGGTTCAGGTCGTCTAGTGCTTCCTGGGTGTTTATGAAAGCGTCGGCAATCTCGGTGTCCATAGACTCCAGACTGCGTCGCCTACGTCGCCTGTCTCGCCGATCATTTGTATCGCTCTCGTCATCATTTTTATTGTCAGCTTTGTCGGCGTCCTCTTTCTTATCAGGAGTGTTGTTGGATACAGCATCAACAGTGCTTTGAGGGTCTTTGTCTTTAGCTTCTCCCTCCAGTTTCTTATCATCAGCCTCCGGTTCTTTCTGGTCGGAGGATAAATCGACCTCCATTTTAGCTTCGGTGGCGTCTTCTGTGGTTTCTTCCCCTTCATCGTCACTCTCCTTTGGCTCCGCCGCCTTCTCGGACTCCTCCTTTTGAGCTTTCTTAGCTTCTATCTGAGTCTTGATGACATTCTTCTCAAGGTCATCTCTCCATTTTCGGATCTCATCCTTGTACCAAATCAGCCCCCGAAACGGCCTCATCATCAAGACTGGCTCGAAGTTGGTTGAGATTTCCTCTTGGAAGATCTTGCTGAGAATTCTCAGTATTGCCGTCGAGTTGATACGGATCCGTTCAGGCAGTGGCCCTTGACCGCGAGACAAGGCTCTGCCAGTGGGCTTTCTTAGGTTCGCCGCCCCCGAAGGAGCATTTGCAGCACCGCCACTTGTATCGGCTCTGTTGTCGAACCCGTATCTTGCAGCTCCTCCGTTGCGATAGCGAAATGTTGGCAGTGTGACTTTCACATTCGGTTCCCCAATCAGCACGTCGATCGCAAATCGATTAGCCTGGTCTGTAACCTCGAGTGACTTTTGGAACTCGGTCCATGGCACGCGGTTAAGCATTGAGGTACTGGGCGGGCCGGTCTTTGATTGCGGATCCTGATATTCTTGTCCGGGATTCGCAAGTCTCCAAGCTTGGATCTCCTGTCTCTCAACGTCTCGGGCATAGTGAATAGCCTCAACTAGATCCACGTCTTCGGGGAAATCTTTACCAACTTTGTCGCTGACGTAGGCGCGATGGGTTCGAGTGAAAGGCATTCCAGGAGCTTTGACCTCGCGCGTACTCCAGCTTCTAAACTCATAGTCTTCCTCCCAAGCGTCTTCGAGCTCCTCTCGCTCTTCTTGGTGAATCATCTTGAGATCCTGGATCTGGCGATTGAGCCGTTTGATCTCGGCTTGCATATCGCCAGCGTCATCGCGTGGAGTCGCACTCCCAGACGGCTTCTTCTGATTCTGACTAGGGAGTAACTTTCTGGAGTCATGAGAGACCTCGGCAGCGATCTTGGAGCTTGCAATCGACTCATCACTCGCTTCATTGGGTGTACTGTTGACAGATTTGTCATTGCTCCCGGTTGGAGCCTCAACTTCCAGCGGAGGAGCCATAGCGACAGATTCTTTCATTGTGTTCTCTGATAAGCAGATTATCGGCTGATAGGTACAAGTTGTTGGGAATTATTCGTGATTAGGTCTCAACTAAGTGCATTTATAATGAATTAAATCACTCAAAGAAAGGCTCACGCTCGCTGCTTGATTGTAGGCCAGAGCCTGATTCTCAAAGTGGTTGTACAGGGGCTGGATGGTGTGCGGCCCATTGGTGAGGAGGGTTATCAGGCAGGAATATGCATGTAAGACACGTCACATCACCATGCATCCTTCCAGCAGAATCAAAGAATTTACTCTCATCATTGATCGGATATCGAGTCCATGTGTTCCCGACATGGTTCTCTCCAACTCTCTGCTTTCTACTCATTTATAAAACTAAGCGCTGTAGAAAGTCATGCTTTTAATGAACGAAACAGCAATAGAAAAGCTCAGTTCAGGGTTCCGTAATCCAGAGCGCTTACATGCATCAGACCCTGGTTGAAATGGGCTTAATGATTGGACTTCTCTCTAACTTTCCGCATAAGATGGTGCGCTAATCCTGCAATATCCACTGGAGCTGAAACGGGATCATCCATCTTTGCTGACCACCTTCAGGACTCGGTTGCCATTGAAAGAGCGTGACAGACATCTTCAGTGGAGGGGGCGTTCTCACGAGCGCCGACATCATACGTGGTCTCCGCTTACGGGCACAGTTCCGCCCACCTACTGCGCGATTAAGAGTGCCTCTGTAGGTCAGTGCGTTCAACTTCGGAAAAGGCCCATTGCAACTTGGCTTATCGTTAGAGCCCTCTGCGCCAGTACGTCCAATATCAGGCTGTGCTGATGCAATGGGGCTGAGTTCCTGATGCGCCAAAAACCCCATCACTTCATATCAGCGGTATTTGAGCTTTCTGGCCATGGTCAAATGGCCGATATCCAGAATAAGAACAGAGGGTTCGTAAGACGGCAGCCGTGTCTTGAGTTCATTGAAGAACGTCTTCCCGAGTTTCATGAGGCTTTCGCCAACCCTGACGTACGATTCAGCACAGCTCGGGGACGATTCGAGTCAATGACGCATAATCAAGATCCAGCCACTGGCTCAGAAGAGACCGGCGAGCATGAGCTTCCAGATATGCTGCCTGAGGATGTCTCGGAGGACTCTGGACGGCGACCTTTTTGGGAAGAAATGCTTCCCGAAGCAATGGAAGAGCTCAAATACAGTCGCGATGAACCCAAGAGACTTGCCGGTACGACGCGGAGTATTCGAGGTTTAAAAGGATGGGTTGACATCGTGAATGTACTCGAAAAGGCCAGAGCGAACTACTATAACTACTCAGGTTTTATCGGGTTCTGGAAACGGTCAGCGCACAAAATGGCAGACAACGTTGACGAAGGGAAGAGACTGCTCTCTCTTCTACCAAACACGGAATACTCTTCAGTAATCCACTGTGTTTTTGACATTGTGTTTGACGTAAGCTTGGAACCCATATTTATCCCGATATCACTCAGTGACTAACTCAAGAAAGGCAGCTAAGAGGACGGCCAAGATTCGAGAAGAGATCGAGTCAAGTCTCCGTCAGTTCCGAGAGAAACTGGAGGATGTTGAGAGCATAGTGGCTGTTTACGAAAAAGAAGATGATATCGTCGCTGCAGCCAAGAAAGTCCTTAGCTCAATACTGCAGGCGATTGAGGATATCATAGATTACTACTGGGCGAAGAAAGGTAATTCTCATTCACAAACTCGACCTACCATGTAATAATCCATGTGCAGGGAAGAAAATGCTTCTGTCTATGTGGCAGGCAGATAGCTATAAGGCTGATCTAACGGGCTGCCTAGAGGACCTCAATTCTAGCAGTTCCAGACTAATGGAGAAGGCTAATATCGGAAGTTTTCGTGAGCTTCGATCAGTGAACATCAAAGCATCAGAAGGTAACGGCCCGTCAATCTAGATCTCAATCTACAAGGCTAACTCCACTGCTAGGAATCGACAAGTTGAAACAGCTCCAACTAGATCAGACGAAGATCATGAGGGAACAAACAAGACTGGCAGACGCCCAGTCAGAGATGAACAAATCCGGCCATAGAATGGCAGCTGAACAACAGAGACTCGCCTCGGCCAACGAACGCAATGCTACCGCAAATGAACAAAACGCCGCGGCTAATATGGCCAACGCTACAACTGCGTCTAATGCCATGAATGCATTCATGAGGCTATCACAGGAGTACCTCACCAACCTAACTGCTCTGAACGGTTCGTATTCATCTCTGCGCCATCTTGAGAATGGTAACTGATGTATACATGTAGAACAAAAAAGACAAAATGCAAGGCTTGCAGTCAAGTACACACGACTTCATACACAACTGGAAGCAGAGCGGTCACGTAGCCGAGACCGAAGACCTTGGGTCGGTCCAGCACGTATATCGCAAGCTCATCTTCTACGTGTCCTCAACATGGGTTTGGAATTCGACCTCTCTGCCGTCGATAAAGTCGATATAGCTGAGATCTCAAACTCTGCTGCCCATGTGAATCGTCGTGATCAAGGGAGAGCTGAGCATTTGGTTGAGAATGCACAGTTCAAGCAGTGGGTCGTCACAACGAGTTCTACTGAACTGTTGATTCACGGACACATGAAACCAAGTCGAACCAGCGTCACGCCGTTGTCGTTGTTCAGTGCAGCTATTGTGCGAAACTTGCGCCAGGTCGATCGTTTCTGTGCCGTTGCGTTCTTTTGCGGACAGCACACCACCGACCTCGATGATCCACTGATTGGTGGCATTGGACTTATCAAGAGCCTCACCACACAGCTTCTTCGGCAGCATAGCTTTGATGACGCGGATCTTGATAAAGTTGCCCAAGAAGTGAATCTGCCTCTTTTAAAAAGAGGAGTTGAGGACATTGACGAACTGTGCCAGCTGTTCGTGGTGCTAGTTCGTCGCTTACACAGCGATAAAACACTCTTTTGCGTAATTGACAGTGTGAATGTGTATGAAGATGAAGATATGATGCAAGGCATGTATGTGGAGAAAGTACTGTTTGAGATACTGCAGTTGACGCACGACCCAAGGGTCAAGACACATGTCAAGATTCTTTTCACAAGCCCGACGGCCACGAACACAATCTGGAAGGCGTTCAAAGAGAAAGATGTGCTATCGATGCATGAGTCAGGTCGCTTAAGTTTGGATAAGCATTTTAGTGATAGTCGTTTTGCGAAGCAGGTCAAGGGGGCTATCGAGCCGTCTTAAGCCATCGACTTTAAATCAGAATTGTATTGGCTAGGCGTACTTTCAACCTGTAAGGTCGAAGCTATTTTCAACAGACATAACTAGTTCAGCTACCTAGACTAACTATAGGGCTGCCACTAGCCGGGTTGAAGGTATCCCACGATATGCACGCAGACACGCCCGCAGCTTCTCCTGGGTTCACAAACCCCTTGACAGCAGGTTCACTGCTAGGAGGTAGAGAGGGGGCTGCGAACTCCATCACGGTACCCTCAGACTCGACGTGGGGTCCAACCTGAACTCCATGAGGCCACTGAAAGATATTCTTCTCATCCCAGTATGCCTTGATTTTCTGCAATTCCTCTCGGTTAACACCATAGTATGCCTTTTCGTATGTATTCTCGTCGAGTGTTGCATCCGGGAAGTTGACATATACACCAAGCCCGTCCATAGAATATTCTCTCAGCGCCTTGTTGAGATCTGTGAGGGCTTTTCTCATCTTCGTCTCTAGCCACTTATCTTTCCATTCAATCATGATGTACGTGTGGTATTCGCATCCCCGCCAAGGATAAGCGGACTCTTGGGGACCCATTTCGTTGGCTTTGCCACCGGAATGAATCCAGGAGACTCTGATTGAGCCTTCTTCCCCTTTGAAGTCATTCTTGAAAGCGATCAATCCTTTTTGCAGAGTAGTAATTATCTTTGTAATATGCTCTTTGACGGTGGCCTTTGTGAAAGAGAAAGACGTGTAGATTCTGAACATCGCGTTCGAAGGCAACGCCTTCTGAGTTTCCTCTGACCACTGAGCTACAAGAGTCTCGTGGAGAAACAGGGTCGAACTCTCCGGCAAAGTTCGGTCCTTGAGCTGTTCTGCCAGTGACTTGTTTTTGTCTTCAACCTTGTCTTTATTGTCAACCTTGCCGCAATTTCCGAGCTGCTCATCGACCTCTTTATCAAACTCTGTCTCCAGTCCATTATAGTAGACCAAAAACCGAACAGACGGATCTGTGCGGGTGTCCTTGAGGTCCATCAGCCAACTCGTGTCAATCGTCATCTCGTTGCTCCACTCAGCAGTATAGAACTTTATCATGGCTTCTGTAAAAGCCACCTGGGACTTGGGGTCATGAGATGGTGCCCAGGTATAAACCCCAGAAACCACAAAAGGGTGGCGCAGCTCTTGAACCTTCATCTTGAGCTGGGTAACTACCCCGAAGTTGTTGCCACCAGCACCACAAAGAGCCCAGAAGAGTTTCCTCTTTTCTGGCTTTTTGTCATTGGGGGTGACTCGGATGATTCCATGGTCTGCAGTGACAATACGAGCCTCAAGAAGCGTGTCGCTTCCTAGACCGAAACTCCGAGTAAAGGGCGCGAGGCCTCCACCCAGAGTAAAACCACTGACTCCAACACTAGGACAACGGCCTCCATTGATAACCAGTTTATCATGATGGTCGTTGATAAGTTCGTGATAAGCATGAGCCCAAAGGGCGCCTGCATCCATAGTGATGGTCATGTTATCTTTGTCGAGGTCGACACGTTTCATATTAACCAGGTCAATGGATATGCCATTGTTGATAGCAGAGAACCCGGCGTATGAGTGGCCTCCATTCTTGACTCGTATAGGCAAGTCTACTTTCTTGGCTCGGTCAACGATGATGCGAACATGGGATTCATGCTCAGGTTGGATGACACAACCTGGTCTCTCAAAGCGGTAGAGGAGGTTCGCGTTCGCGACAGATTTTTCGTATTCAAGCTCTCCAGGAGTGTAGACTGGGATCTTCTTTCCCCTGAAGAACCCTACTTGTTGCATGCAAAGGTCAAGGAGAAGCCTCTGCTTCTTTTTCTCCTCCTCCGTTAGCTGAGGTAGTCCAGGTCTTTGAGTAGCCATTGTGTCTAGCTGTAGTACAAAACGCCGGAGTAAAAGGTATTATTGAAAGTTGTTTAGATTGGGATAAAATATCAGCAAGCTGTTTTGTCTGGCTACTTGATAGGATACGACCAGAAGATGAGCTTTTATAGGTGATTGGGAAGGTTGAGAAGCCCTCTGCAGGAATGCCCAACGATATTCACCTTATGAGCTACGCGAAGACTGCCGCATCTATCACATTCCATTGCATATATCACAATCAATGTCTCAGGATATGTCCACACGAACGACACGATGTAGCCGCCTTCGCGAGGGTTTGCCTCTATACAGAATCTTGGCTCCCAGCGCTAGTGAATACGGGCAGATCAATAGTCTGGTCTAGACGACATAATCTTCCCAACAGACCAATAGGAGTAATGTGACAAGTTCCGGATGAGTCCCCTCAGCCAGCCCGGTTTTGACTGTCTTAACAACCCCGCACTTTTCAGCTAGCCACAATCAATTGTAGTCAGCGCACAGAACTTAGCTTCCAGAAAGGGCCGGTCCGTAGTGAACTACCTAGAACAACATCGATACCGGAAGTTGACATACAAATGGAACTCAATGGAGTCCAGGGTGTGGCATGCGAGGCAAGGCGGGGTGTTAGCGTCAGTCTTAGGTTAGGTGTATCTGAGGACCACCACGAAGTTGTGTTTGGGCAGGGCGCCGGCTCATAAACTACGAGGCAGTCGGTGAATCTATTGCTGATATCAGAAGTTAGCTAGCTCTCGTGATTATACTACTACTAAAAGGACATTGAGGGAAAATTGACGGATTTACCTCTTGGATTCCCACGAAAAGGACAGACCGCAAGAGGTCTAAAGCAAATCCTTTCATGAGAATTCGACGGTCCTCGAAAGTAAATACAGTTTATCAGGATAGCTGCACGCATAAAGACTCTCATGGACAACAAGCTACAAGGTTTCCAGAGAGGGCGAATGACAGACAGATGTCTTTGTGACTTAGACCTTGTGGTCAGTTCTCTACAATCTATTTATTGCATTATTTCTAAGCCAGGTAGATGTCGTGGAAGGCATAATATGGCCGAGTTCTCTCAACAGTGGACACAATGAGAGGGATTAACTTAAAAGCCTGCGGTCAGGAGGTAGAGGGGAATGCTACGGAAGACTATAGGGCTCAGTAGCTCAAAAGTCAGAAGTAAGAGATTTTCCTTACTAGACTTACCCTATGCATACATTACAAGCTAAAATATATATATAGATAACCTTTTATTACTCTACTGAATTTATTTATATAGTATAGTATTACTAAGTGTAAGGTTAATACCCTTTACTTATAGTATATTTAAGTATACTTAGGTAATTGTAAGGCTTTATTCTAATCTATATAGATTTATTATTCTATTATATATATTATCTTTTCTTATAGAATATATTAAATACTACTTAAAAAGTAGTAAATGCTATAGTAATATTTATATAAGACTAAATAATATTATAAATGCTATTTTCTGCCTATCTTATAGCTAGTTACTTACTATTAGTAAGGTTATTAACCTTACTAATAGCTTATAAGTTACCTTAATAGTTTTTATATAAAGCACTTTCCCAAGTGTTAATTAGCTGTATTTACCCTCAATTTATGTTCCTCATACTGCACTGCATTGCCTTGTAACCTGATCCAATCTATTACTAACCTGCTAAGCTAGCTTTAGTCTGCTAACATTTATAGTTTTTCCCCTAACGCTAAAACCTTCATTTCCTAATTTGCCTTTTTTCCTCTCTTTCCCCTCTTACTTCCTCTCCTTTACGCTATAATAGCTCTTAATTCCTGCAATATAATATTTACACCGTTAATTTAACTACTGCAACTGTGCATTTTAACTCTATAAACTACTCCTAGTATAGACTGTTGCTGCTAGCTGATGCGATTCTGGTGAGGAAGGCCTGTTGCTTAGTTGATAGGTCTTGACCCTCTTCTAGCCGATTAGTAAGGTTATCTAAGGCCTGCATTTAACTTATAATATATATAAGGATAGATATATTTTATATATTAAGGAGCCTTACTTTACAATTAAAGATTATAAGATTAACTTGCTACTTTAGCAGTAATCTATTAATATATAGCAGGTCTTTACTTATAATTTTCTAAATATAAAGGAAGGCATATAAGTTTAGGATATAATTAAGATTAAGATTATTAATATTAGTTAAAGGATTAGTTATATAATAATTAGCTGCTATACTTAGGGGATTATAGCTAGGTTAGCTGTTATTAATACTAATTATGTAGTGCTACATCTTATAATAGATTTTAGGGTTCTTAGCCTATTTTAAGATAGTCTATTTAGGTTAAAGCCTTAGTAGTAATTGCTTTAACTAGGTAATAATAGAGAAGGCATTTAGCCTTAGTAGGCTAAGGGGAATATCTTTTTTATGCTTGTAGATTAAGGCTACTTATTTAGTTAGATTATAAGGTTAAAGGCAGCAGCGCTATATAACCTTAAGACTTAATTTTAAGGTTATTGTGTTTTTTAGTATAGTGTATAATGCCTTGTATTATAATATGCTGAAAATAAGCATTATATTGTATTATCTCATTATATGAGACCCTATTAGCTATACCTCGCGTATTGCTGCAAAGACATTTTGACTTTTTAATATAAAGCACTTTAATAATAATATTAATTAAATAATCTTAACTAATTCCTTTAATATATAATAATACCTATAATATAGCTATTAAAAGCTAATAAAAAAGCATTATATTAATAGCTTATAGTAGCTTAACTATAATTAAAATATATACTAAGTTTTATATTATATTTAAGGTTAAGGATATAGTTACTAGTATAGCTATTATAAAATATAATAGGCCTTTTACTAGGTCTTTTAGCTATAAGAGCAAGATTAAGGTTATATTAACTGCTTTATACCTATTATATACTACTATAGTTACATTTCTTATATTAAGCTTCTAAGCATTACTAGCTATAATAAAGTAAAAGCTTACTTCTAAGTTTAATACTACTATAAGCTTATATAAGCCTAAATACTTTAATAATATTATATATAATATAATATAATTAAAAGACTTCTTTAATAAGGTAAATATTTTATTCCTTTTAAGAGCTAAGATTCCTATTAACCTTTTATTCTTTTATTTTAATAAATAGGATAATTTAAAAGAGGATATTACAATTTACCTTCTTAAGAGATATATTAAGTAAGTAGAATTAATAGAAGCAGAAAGAAGCACTTCTAAATATATAATTAAGCTAAAGTAAAAGAAGGAAATAAAGAAAGAAAAGAGAATAAAGAAGGAAGTAATATAGCTTATTAAGAAGGAAAAGAGCATAAAAGATAAGATTAAAGTTAAAATACCTTAAGAGTTAGTTATAAAAGAGAAAGGAAATAAAAGTAATATAAAGAGCTTTACTTTAGCTGCATTTAAGGCATTTCTAAATAGTATAGAAGAAATAAATTATATAAAAGAGGTAAAAGAGGAGGCTATAAAAACTAATACTTACTTTAAGTAAAATATAGCATTACTATAGAGGTTTAAGTAGTAATATATATATAAAATGCCTTCTTTTATATTATATAAAGCTATATAAAGTTAATTTTATTAGTATTAACTGCTTCTTAATTTAAGGTTATAATATTAATATTATAAGTAGCTAAATAATCTTATATATAATTAATCTTTCTTATAAGTATTAAAAGGAGTTTAATAGCTAGTTAATGCCTATTAAGCATATACTCTTCTAATTAGCTTTATAGGAATAGGTATATAAAGTATTTTAGGCTATTAGGGCTTTTAGTAGGAAAGACTTCCTTCTTAAGAATCTTATTATATACTTTAATTGTATCTTTAGGTAGATATATATTAATATTAATTTAATTGTTATTATAAAGCTTTATAATTATCTATAGTTAATTAGAAGGAATAAGGAAAGTAAAGTCTTTTACTTTTTAGGCCTTTAGTTAATAGTATAAGACTTAAGGCTAACTAGAAATAATATGTAGCCTAGTAGGTTATTTATATATATAGTGTAAATTCTAAAGCATTATAAACTTAGAGAGCTTTATATGTATTATTAGCATGTAGAGATATAGAATTGCAATTTAATCTAGAATAGAATCTAGTAAAAAGTTACCTTTAGTAGTAATTCTAGCAAAAAATGCCTATTTATAGTTAGTATATATAAGTATATAGGGCTATATAGGGCTATATACATACTAGTAACCTGCCTAACTGTTATTTAGTTAATGTTATTAGCTCTTAATTCTTTTATTTTATATACTTTTACTATATATCTAGTAATTATTAAATTAGATAAATTAGTTTATATTACCTCTTATAGTATTATATAATTGCAAAAGGTAATAATATATACTAGCTATAAAGAGGGTTTTCTTGCTATAATTAGATTAGATTATAAGAGGCATATAACCTTAGCCTTTAATAATATAAAGATATTACTTAAGTATGCTATGTAATATATTAGCTAATATACCTATATAGAGCTATATAATATACTGTAAGTAAGCATTAATAGAAGCATATATACCTATACCCTAGGCCTTTAGCTTATTATAAGCATTAATTAACTATATAAAGTTAAGGCTTAGGGCTATCTATCCCATTTAGTAATGCTATATTATATTCTATTAATTAGAGATATTTATAGGTAAAAAGCTTTAAAAGGCTTTATATATAATATCTCTACTAAGAGATAGTTCTTGCTAGTAGATATAGGTATAGAGATAGGTTTAACTAAATGTTTAAAGCTTAGTGCTTAGTAGGGTATTATTCTTAAAGAATTTATGCAATTTAGCTAACTATATTACTTTTTGCTTAGAAGTAGAATATTAATATATATTAAGGTCTTATTATATCCTCTTTAAGCCTATAAGTATAACTATAAAGCCTTCCTTCTATAGTTAGCATAGAATATTCTTATCTTTAAGAATATTATAAAAAAAGAGCTCTTTAATATAGCTTTATAGGGCTTTAGTATCTTCTATATAGGCTTATTTAGTAATTAATATTAATTAATCTTCTTACTACATTTTAAAGTATTAATTTAATATTATATAAAATATAAATATATTAAACTCTACTAATATATACTCTATAAGCTTATTTATAGTATATCGCTTAATATCCCTCTATTATTTAATTTAAAAGTAAAATAGCATTAAGTCTTTTAAGGGGCAACTAAATATACTTATTATAAGGGCTTATAGTATCTTATATAAAAAAGAAAGAGTACTAGGTAAAAAAGCTTATATAGCTTTTTAAAACTATATATACTAGTAGAAGGTTATATAACCTTAATAACCTTACTAATTATAGTATTTTATTAAAAGATAAAATAAAGCAATTAAAAAACTTTTTACTCTAAACTATATATACTATACTGCTTTATAGTGCCTAGTATGCTAATAAAAACCTTTTCCTTAGATATATTATAGTATTCTATAGTACTTAATATACTACTATAAACTCTATTATATACTTAAAATGCTTATTATAGCATTATTAATTATTAAATTATATCTTTAAAAATAATAAAGATAAAGACTAAGCTACTATAGCTATATTAATATTAATATTATTTTAAAGTAGCTTATAAGGTATATAATTACCTTAATTCTTGCTTTTCTTAGCCTTCTTCTTCTTACCCTTTATAGAATTAGTAGCTTTCTTAAAGAATTTAAAAAGCAACTAGCAGGTAGTATAATTAAGTAAATTAAGAAGCTTTATAGTAGCCTTTATAGTACTATCTAGCTCTAATTTACTATTATTATTATTACTATTATATTTACACTTAAAAGCTATTTAAGAGTTAATATAAAAGTAAATAAGTCTATATATAGTATTATATATAAGAAAGAGAATATTAAGGCCTTAAATAGTTTTAATTACAGTTAATATACCTAATAAGCTTAAAAAGGTAAATATAATATTTAATAAAAGCTTTATTCTCCTTTTTATACTTATTATAGACTTTTAATTTAAATTATAAGATACTATAAAGGTAGTAGAGTATAGCATTAGCATTTTAAGAAGAGAATATTATAGCATAGAGATTTATAGTTCCCTTTTTAAACTCTTATAGCTTAAGTTTATAAGGCTTAGTAGGTTTTTAAATAAGTTAGTATAATATAGTATAAAGCTTTATATAGTATATAACTTATACCTTAAATATTAAGGTAAATAGCCTTAATACCCTTATAGCTATACTTCTTTAAAGTATAATAAAAGACTTAAATAGTTAAATTAGGCTATATAGTAGGTTATTTAATAGTTTAGTTAAAATTACTAATACCTTTACTATAGATTTCCTTAAAAAGATACTTAAAGTAATTACTTAAATCCTTTTATAAAAGCTTCTTTTAAATTAAATAATTCTTATCTTAGTTTTGTACTATAATGCAGCTAATACAGTTAACTTTATTACTATTAAAGTTATCTTTACTACTAGAGTTAAAGTTATCTTTCTTAAGGTCCTTCTTAGTAGCTTCTTTAGCTTCCTTCTTTACCTTTTTAGCTTCTTTAGCTACTAATCTAGCCTTTTTAGCTTCTTTAGCCTTCTTTCTTGCTATTTTAGCTCTCTTTTTAGCTACATTATCCTTCTTCTCTTAGGCCTCCTTTATAGCTATAGCTTCCTCTTTAGCTTTATGTAGGTCCTTAGCCTCTTTAGCTAATTATATTTCCTTTTTAAGCTTTATCTTATGCTTCTTTAGCTTTAGCTTTAGCTTAAATAGTATAATACTTAGATTAGATTATATATATATTTATATAAATAGAATTAGTTTAAAAGAGAATATTAATATTATAAGAAAAATATTAGCAGTTAGCTATAAATTAAGTATATTAAATATATATATAATAAGATAAAAGATATATAAAAATAAAGCTCTTAATTATATAAAAATAATAGAGGCTATATAGCATTAATTAAAGGTATATATAAGGTAGGAGATAGGTTTATATAAAGTAAAAGTTACCTGTATAAGCGCTGTAGTATAAGTGCTAAATTAGGTAAGGTAAAGTGCTTATAAGGGAATAAAAATAGCATTATATAAAAGATTAGAAGTATGCAATTCTAAAAATATATTTATTAGGTTATATAAGGCTATTGCAGGTATATATAGGCAAGGGAAAGTAAGGAATTCTTACCTTATAAGGTGTATTAATTTTAGAGGAAGAAAATGAAGCTAAAGCTAGGATCGCAAGGAAATGTATATTACGTTATTACATGACCTTAAAGGGCCTACTTTAGCTTATATAAGGGGCCTATAATAATTCAATTTAAAAATCAGATAGATATAAATGTAACCTAGGGCGCCCTACGGGGGGGGGGTCGGCCTACTACGAAATGACTTTTGAGCCACTGAGCCCTATAGTCTTCCGTAAATGCGGGGTTGAAAGGCGCCAATGCAAAAGCACGGATTTCCACTCTAGCCGAGGCAAGTTTTGATTTCCTTATGGGGGAAAAAGAGAATAGATCCGTCCAAAATAAGTTCAGATAACTGGGTTTATATCAATAGGCAAATCCGTTCTCTCAGCCCGTAGCTACAATGCGTAATTGTTTGCCCATCTGCTTAAGTAAAGACCTTAAGCAAAGTTGATTTGTATTGTCCTATCCTAACAACCGAAGCATCCCACTCGTTTGACGCGCTCGCTCACGAAGAGCACCCTCGTCAAAAATGGCAGCTCATTTAGACGCGATCCGTCCGCCCGGACTGTCGAAATTGGAAGGTTCATTTCAACTGGAGAGGATCGAAAAAGTAAGTTATCAAATGCAATTTTCCTTCTGGACTCATTAAAAGCAAAATAGACTGCTAAATGTGTGTTTGTACTAGGATGTTCTCAAAACGACCAGTGACCTTTGGCATCCTCCCGGAGGAAGAGGGCTTTATGGAGGGTACGTGTTCTCTTATAATTCCCGACGCTCGGATCGATCAAGAGTTGATAGTGGCTATGCAGACTTATCATGTCGCAAAGTTTGATAGCGGCAAAACAGACCGTAGGTGAAGACTTTGTCTGTCATTCCCTGCAGAGCCAATTCTTTCTCCTTGGAAACGATAAATCCCCAGTCACTTATTCAGTCGCGAGAGTTCGAGAAGGGCGCTCTTATGCTTCACGAACGGTCCATGCAATCCAGGAAGGAAAATGCATTTATCTTGCTGTGGTATCTTTTGTCCGAACGCCTTCCAAAAGGCCTCAGCACATTCACCATGCCTCAGTAATGGCACCAATCGGGAAACCACCGGCAGAAGAACGACATGTATATCAAGAACAGGGCATCAACGCAATTGCTCCGGATATCTCAGCCGTCAGCTTAGGGGATGGTAGCATTCCACCCCAGGATAGAGTACTGCGGTGTTGGATCCGTGCACGAGAGGAGGTCCTCCACGCTGATGACATTACGGTACACCAAGCCATTCTGACTTTCCTATCTGATTGGCTTGCAATAACAATAGCACCATATGCCCACGGTTACTTCAAATTTCCGGAATCGATCACGGAAAGCATCAAATCATCGGTTTTAGCAGGGACAGCAGTTGGGATGCTGTCCACCCTCAACCATTCTATATACTTTCACTCATCATCAAGCATACGAGCCGACGAATGGATGTTAGTTGAGGTCAGCTGCCCCTGGGCAGGTGATGAAAGATGTTTGGCCAGTGCAAAGGTATTTGCAAAAGATGGTACCTTGCTTGCAAGCTATGCTCAAGAAGTAAGTAAATCTAGTCTGCTATATAGGATAATAATTAATATAACTTAGGGAATATTAAGATTAAGACAAGATAAGAGTAGCCTGTAGGTTATAAGCCAAGTCCATATTAGTTAGTATTTATGTTATAGATCTTGATGAAAAGAACGCAGTTAGAGAAAGCTGTCCAGGAAGTTCTGGAAGCGACGCTTTGTTAGAACTATATTTCTCCTAGTCATGAATACCATCTTTGCATACTCTTCTCAGAGTCAGAAAACATGAAACCAATTCTTTACATTACATCGAGCACGAGCAAGGCGCTTGATATAAGGTACTCGAGGATGATTCGCAGCTCCCCAAAGCGCGGTGCCAAAAATGCCGTGAAGGTAATAGAGAAGCGCATCGACTACTGGAGCAGGATGTCGCGAGAATGTCGTCCATGACAAGGCCTTTTAGTCTATATAGTCAGTACAAGCCAGAACTACAAGACTCGAGTCATAGCCCAGCAACTATGGACACTTCAAAACCTGTTTACGATCCTCGACACAGAGGGTCCGCCGGGGCCTCACACAGCGCCTACTACTGACACGTCGAATGGCCTATCCCTCTTCTACCATCGGCATCCTTACGTCCGTAATGATTTCAAGACAGATCACACGCGTTTATGATAGCGTCCTGGGAATGGACATTGACTAATATCATGGAGGTGCGAGGTCCTACCCTGGTCCAATATCTCTTGGCCTACTGCTTCTCGGTACCTGGGAGGACTCAGATATGACAAATGACTTAGAGTGGCCAGAGGCACATGTGCCCTGAGCGCAGTACGCAGGATATGCCCGGTCACAGTTTGAAGGCCACCAACACGTCCAGCAAAAATCGTGAATTGCTTGGACGTTAATCTTTTCGCTCGCGATTCAGAAAAGTTTTATGTGTTTCTGACGGAGAAACGAGACTGACTCCTACGCAATGTCGTAGATCCAACTTTGCCACTCTAGCGAGTACGGATAAGATTGCAGAACACGACATAGAAACTGGCAATTTTGGGACTCGAGGGAAGCACGGCACAAACATCGCCACCTTCCCTCTAATGTTGCTTCCGTGGACCAACATCTATGTTGCGCGCATCGCCGCAGACAGGAGAGACGTGGTAAACCTCCAGATACATGATGGAGTTTTGGATGGCATCAGACGGGTGAGTCAAGCCAACCTTGTGCTGTGCGCAGATGTCATGCTTCCAGAGCATCGGATAGGCCATACACCACGCCCCAACTGTGTGCATGGTTGACATAATCTCCATATCCTTCGGCTACATCACGGAACCGGTGGTCCTAAGGGTGGCAACTGAACATACCGCAAGGGATAGGAGGTACGGCCTCCTTCACCAAAAGCTCATCAAGTTAGCCGCTGCCAGCAATGAGGGCGGCCTCGCAATGCCCTAGGGCTTGCAATAAGATTTATTGGTCCTCATGAAAGCTTCTGGGTAAAAGCTTATACTGAGGAAAAGAAGTATCATGTTCTCATTCATCACCTGTGTTCGCAGCCTAAAGCTTAACCTTATAAGCGGCAGTCATCCCCATAGTAATAGTTCAGTTATACGTGTCATCTCTCACCGATAAGGGAAGGAATCAGGGAATCTTGACAGAGCGGAACTTTACTCTAGGGTGTACGAGACAGAGGGGATGCATCAGATTCTGGCGAGGTTTACGGCACCGGGGTCCGGCGGAGATGGAGCACGGGCAGTGAGCGGCCAGTTGTGGAGCTCGCTACGGAACTGGGAGGGCATAATGTGGCATGCTTTGGCGCAAATGAAGACGTCTGGTTGAGATGGGACGGAGATCAAAGTTCTGTGTGTTGATTTAAGCTCTCAGCCACGAGGCTCAGCTGCAAATACCACCGACATCCATTAAACCTTCTATGGCCACAACCTTGATTGTCATATCATAAGTACTCAAGTTCACTCTTAGCCTCTTATAACTTTCACTTTTTCATCTTCCCGCCATTCTTCTGATCTCTGTTTCAGCGAATTCAGCATCTACAGGAAAGTCGCAGCACCCGCCATAATGTCGCTTCCACCCTTCAGTGTTCCATCCTTCGACACTCGCCTCAGAGAATGGTCTCGGCGTTTTCGGAAGACGATGGTTTTCTTCGATCTTGACAACACACTGTTCGATCACCAAAAGGCTCTTAACTACGCCATGGCCCTCGTACGAAGTAAATTCCCGCCTCTTCGTGACATCCCCGTGGACGTGCTTGTCGAGAAGTACAACAAAGCCCTCAATATTGTTTACGACAAATATCTCCGAAAAGAGATACCGTACGGAGAGCAAGATGCAGAGAAGGTCAACCTTTTCTTCAGGATTCTAGACCTTGCAGAACCGGACTCTGATGGTATCGCGCGTTTTCGGAGTGTGTACAAAGAGGGCTACAGAATGAATCGAAACGCGATGCCGGGAAGCATCCAGACGCTGAGAAGCCTTCGCCAGAATGGTTATCGCACCGCCATCATCACAAATGGCCCGACCGAAAGCCAGATAGAAAAGGCCAAAGACATTGGTGTCTTTGATCTCGTTGAGCGTGTCATCACATCAGAAGAAGTTGGTCATCCTAAGCCTGACGTCAGGATCTTCCAGTATGCCATACAAGAGCTGACGGTAGATACGAAGAACGTGTACATGGTTGGCGATTCTGTCGAGGCTGATGTCAAGGGTGCTCTCGATGCAAAAATCACGCCTATCTTGTACTCCCCTACTTCCAACAAATCGTCGGAAGTGTTCTATGGGAGGGAAATTTCTGTTATCCGTCACTTCGACCAGCTACCTATGCTTCTGGAGCCCCCATTGGATTCCAGCTGGGACTGAGCTTCCCCACAGTCACCACAGACTTTCGAGGGTGTCTGTAGCCTTCCTAGTCTAATCTTAGTATGAGCTATGAAGAGTCTTGGCCACATAAAAGAGGAATACAGCACTTTACAGGGGTTACGCACTGTCCCTCCAGCCCCTGCTAGAAGACCGAGTTTGTATAGCAAATTTGACTACACTGCCGCTTGCTGGCTCAAGGGTTCTTAAGCAGGGAGGCTTCCGGTAAGCTTAAGGTACACTTACCAAGTTTCCTAATTACGACCAAGGTGACCAGTTTGAACCCCAAAGGGGCTACAGACGATAGTGCAAGTCAATACACACTTATTGAACCAAGTGGCGACGCATTAAGTGCCGAATTACAGTCGACTATGGTGCCCTGTTCCAAGATGTAGAGAGCTAGGATCAGTGGTCTCCCATAACTATCGTGATGTTGGATTTATCCGCGATCATTTAGCAGAAACTAACTTGATACACGACGATGCCTGAAGAGCACGACTGCACAAAAGAAGGAACAAATCATGTACATAGAACCACCCCAGGAAGTCTGAAATAGCTAGCCCTGGCTCAACAACAGGGTTGAGGTGCCACTTCGGCTCTTTGCGGGCCGTGCTAGCCAACAAGGTTTTCGTATTTAGAGATAAGCCATGCAATCGAGTAGGACCAAGGTATCTCATTCCAATCATTGTTGGCCAGTGGGGATGTAATCGAGAGAATAATGCTATGACATTCGAGGTCTGCCGACTACACCGCTATATATCGAACCCATTTGCCTTCAGCAGAGAGTCTACTGAATCCGTGATATCCCTTAGCGCAAAGTCAGACCGGTTGCCCGCCATAGTAGGATTAACCTTGTTATCATAGAACAACACGCTTGAATAAATGCGATCCCCAAGCTCATGCGCAGAAGTCTGACTGAGAGCCACAGAGGCAGGTTCCAACTTCCTATCAATGCTCTCAATAAAGCCCAAGAACTTGGCAGTTCTCCAGGCATCCTTTGAGCTGAACACAGAAACTCCACTTGTGTTCTTATCAATGACATCTTCTGCCATCAGGAAAACCTTTCCGCCGTACCGGTCAGGTAGGCTTAGGGAGCTTCCACTGGAGAAATTGTAATAGTTTGTCTGTGGGATAACAACAGGTGAGTGATGGCCACTGTGAATATTGAACTTGACGAGCTGATGATTGGTATTGTCGCTGGCGATGAGAGCGTCACCGACACGGACCACTCCTCCAAACCCAAAGGAGCGCGGAGGGGTAGTTGGTTCGCGGACGTAGAAGGGCGAGACTTTATCATCGCAGTCAATGTGAAGGATCCTTGATGGATAAGCACCATTCACATACAGATCTCCGGAAAGACCATTGTCAATATCCAGAAACGCCCCATACTGGCCCTTGGTGACAGCCGTCAGGTTAATCTTCTTGGTTGTAAAAGTGTTCAGATCGACCTTGATGACAAAGTTATCGCCGCTCACATCGTTTCCTCCGCTTAGAAAGAATGAGGCGGCCTCTACGACAGCAGAGAGGACGTTGTTTGTGGGGTCGATGATAGTCCCAGAGAGTCTTTTATCTAGGCTGTGTGTTATTCCAGGGATAGAAATAATTCGCTGGATTGATGAGCTGTAGGGGTCCCAGACGGCGATGCTCGCGTTGTAGATCGAGCTGTCACGAACTGTTAACCTGGAACTGGTCATTAGATGTTAGAGGGGAGCATACCTGAGGTACAGAACACAGCGCTGATCATCCCACCGAAAGAAGGATGGATAGAGTTGGAACTGATCGCGGAATAAGATATCGCCCGAAATTTGACGGCATTTCGAAGTCTTGTGTTTGGAAGCAGATCCGGCCAAGACCAAGGACGCAAACAACGAGATGAGTAGACTATACTTCATAGTGAATTATTTCCCTCGACGGCTCTTCAATACGATATAGTACAGACATTGGATAGCTTATAGGTTATGAACTTTAGACCTGGCTTGCGGAGTAGACAAAGTACTAATTATATATGTTATGTTGCGCGCATAACTTTCATGGAAAGGCCGGAATCCTAAACCTTAAACGTACGTCACCGACATTCTATACCGAATGCTGGAAATTAATTAAAAGATTCCCCTTGCTTAATGCATGATCTGCGAAATGAACATGCCGAAACTTTATCACGTACCGAAAGTATTGCGCTCAGACGGCATGCTCACAGTTTCAATTAGCGGTCAAGAACACGGGTCTAATGCTCTTTTAGGCACTCATGAAAGAGTTTTCCCTACCGCCATAGATAGGTCTTTGTTTTTGCTCCTTTAAGCAGTTACAGATACTCCACGAGCTCCCGCATATCATCCAAATACTCCAATCCCCAGCACCGTTGGCTCACTCCTCCAGCGTCACGTGTTGAAGCGCTGTTACATCCATCCATGAACTTCTCCCGCAGCTTCTCATCGCTCAGAGGATTTACACGACTATCAACAGCATGGTCGACGTACTTCCTCAACACCTCTCTGCTTTGAAGTGTAATACTGACCTTTGCTGCGTCCGCTGCGATGCTTGTATCGATATTCGCTGTAATGCGATCCCGAATAGCAATGACTGCCGGATCGAGTACAACATTGTCTTCGTACTCTGATGGTGTAGCTCTGCCGAGGAGGAGGCCACATGCGCCACTATGGTAGACGCTGAACCTTGCCTCCAACCCATCTCTTGGAGTCTTCTTCCCGGTAAGTTCCAGGACAAGAGGGTGGACTTGTGCCGTGACAGACTCGATCTGCGTTGGGATGTGTCCTTCCCTCGTCAGTTCCGCGTGCAATTGTATGCAGGCGTCTATGACAGGATGAATGACAATGCTGCACGGGAAAGGCTTGAAGCTATTCCTCAAAATCTCCCAACGACCGGTACTGTGACCAGCTAAGCCGTGCTCATTCTCGGTTCCGAGCCAACGATTCAGATTTTGAAGCACGTCTGGTTTGTTGTTGCCGACGACTGCAGCCCAGCCACGTTTCGCTTCTAGTGCACCTTCACTGCTAGTGCAGCCTCCTTCAGCCATGACAGCAGCTAGAAGGCCATTTTGTGCAGCGCGGCCGACGTGGAATGGTTTTCAGTGTGAGCCTCACATCTCTCGAAGGCCAGTGACTTGAGTAGCTGCGAGACCAATTGCATGGGTAGTCTTTGTTGGAGATAGGTCTAAGATCTTTGAGACTGCAACTGCTGCTCCGATTGAACCGACGGTGGATGTGATGTGCCTTAACGTCGTAAGTCGGTGAAATAGATATAGGGATACATATACTTACCAGCCAACATCGTAGTGTTCCGGCCAGACAGCCAGTCCAGCCTTGCATTCAGCTTCTATGCCAGCCACGAGAGCCGTGACGAACTGCTTCCCTGAGATACTGCCTCTCCACTCGGCAACAGCAAGAAGAGCGCTAGCAACAGGTCCTGTCGGATGGATGATGGTGTCGAGGTGCGTGTCGTCATAGTCATGGACGTGCGATGCTATACCGTTGATGAGCGCCGCGTGCTGAGCATCTAAACGCGAAGCTCCCTGATATCCAAGGAGAGATGCTGTAGGTGAGCCGAAGAAGGGAGATAATGTTTGGTGCTGGAGGTAAGCGGCCTATGTTAGCTACCGTTTAGCTCGGTATGTGTTTGAGCTTACGGCGATCTTTGTAGCTTCATGCTGACTCCCTGCTATTGTGCAGCCAACCCAGTTGTAGAATTACAGCCACGGCTACCAACTGGCAAGCAGAGTGTTCTGGCGCTGCTCATAGAGGTGTGGCGGTGATGCTTGAAGGCTTGTTCATTTCTCTTGGCTTGGCTATCGGCGGCTGGACGAACCTGGGCATGTCCTTCCACCACGGCTCTGTCACTTTCAGATTCCCCATGGCTCTATCGGGTGTGTTATCTATTATCATTATGCTTACTACACCGCTGCTCCCAGGATCACCTCGCTGGCTGACCAAGAAAGGCCGAATCGATCGTGCGAGAGATTTTTGTCGACTTGACTGACACTGATGCGAACTGCGTCTTTGTTGCGCGAGGCAATCCGTGAAATCGAAACATCCTTAGCCCTCGCAGGAGAAGCAAAACTCAAGGACATATTCACTAACGGCTCTCTCCGCCTCTTGCACCGAATGTGTCTCGCCTGCGCAGCGCAATGCTTCCAGCAAATGAGCGGCATCAACCCCTTGGCCTTTTACCAGGCCAAGATCTTCAACGGTCTCCATTGCCAAACAGAGCCGATCAGTTAGTCAGAGGAGCAATATTGACTATGGGAGGGAAGAGAAAGAGGAAGTGGCACAGGTTGAGAAGGGAATGACAGCACCTTGAGACGTGAGAGACATTAATATGACCCAGTAGGTGGTTAGTTAGCTGAGATGCCTATAAGAATTACAATACGGCACCTTGTTGAGACGTTGGCTAAAACCTACCCTGTATGGCCATGTGTCCGAGTTAAATCGACGGCGTGCTCACCACCAGGCCTCACAAATAGGTATATACTACCCTTCGACCAATCGATATCTGCAATAGAGCCAAAGCTGGATTCGCATTATCTACCCACTATTGTGGGACATGACTCTCGCGTTCTCACAGGCCCTATTCCGTATGTTTCTTGATCCAAGTTGGAGCCCAATGTCTGCACCACGGTTCAACCGACATTCTCCCAAGCATTTAGTGATTAACGACTCTCATATGCATCAAATAACCCCGTTTACTGAATCTCACCCTCTATATAAAATAAACGAGATTTTCGCTTTGGTCCCGTCACTTGGGTACCATCGCGCCCAGTAGACTCCGATCCGAGCACCCTTTCCTCAACAATCACATCGTAGTAAGATTTTAGACCAGCCTCACCTGAAAACTGAAGAGGGGAAAGCAACCGACACGTGCAGGCCATAATAGGTGTCCGAAGGGGAAGTGTTGGGCGGATGCGCCGACTTCCGGACGAGAAGCTCCCGCCCTTTCTCTTTCGAGACCTCAGGCAGCCGTGAAATCTCTCCTCTGGGCCTCAATAAGAGTGAAATGGGCATGGCCTCATGTAGACCTCCGTTCCCGAGCGGTGGTTGAGTTGTGAAATGAGGCTCTAGGACTTAAGTTGCAGGGATTATCAACTGCCGTGGATCCGAAGGCTCTCGGTGAACATTTCAGCTACGGATAATGGGGTTCCGGCATTAGTCGGCCAGCCTCTTATCTGTCTAGTCTTTTGCCTCATGCAATGCAGTGATACCGCGATGCCAATAAATTAGTCACAGTATGGTCTTGCTGAAGCGAGATGTTGAAGCGATGTTGCGGGGTAATGCAGCACCGGATCTCGGTGGAAGTTAGCTACAGGGGTATCATCACGAAGTTTTGGACCCTGAGTCGAAGCTCCAAGGTCTAACTGAGAGTCTACAGATAGGTTATTTCTTTCCCCTCGCTTAAGCTACAGTACCTGTTAAGTTAGTAATATCTTGATGTTTCTTCTTCGATCCAAGACATCCAAATCGTGATTCTCGCTAGTGTTTGTGCCGAAACGGTACCGACGAGGCGTTACGAGCAAACATTGGACATGCATGGTAATGCAATGCGTTCAGGGCCGTCAATTGCTATTTGCTACCGTACAATCATGGCCACGTCTCACTGCGTGCCTAGTCACAGCAGAATGAACGGGTTACTGGGTCGATCATACGGTAATACGGCACAAACCCGTCAGCCCGGTTCAATATACGAGGCTGGTGTTACAATAACAAAATGCAAACGCCCAAGTCTACGCGAGGTTTCAATTCCCTCGGAGATATTTTCTCAATCACTGCAACTTCGCATTGCTGTCCCACAACAGATGCTACAATTAATGATCAGACCATGACGAAATCGAATCCAATTCACCAGTGCTGTCTCCATCTTAACTTCCAATCCCCTGTATATATCCTCCCAAGTTATTGGTCCTGTGAACTGTCAGCTACAAAACTATCGATAGGTCTATCGAGGAGCTATTGGCATGGCTTGCAGTAGCAGAAACCTTGTCGCACCAACCACCCGCCACCAAAATCTGTGGCGAGGAATCACTGGCCCTGATCATACCCGAAATGATCGCCGTTGGGCGTACTAAGAGCGGGTGTTCCTTTCCACTACCGTCAACGTCGTTGTTGAACCTACACTTGAGGTATTTTTAGATCCACTGCGACGATCCATTTGGGCTGTTTTCTCAACTGAACAGTATTTTGGGGAACAGCTTATTCTTGATAGCGGCCCTCTTCTCTCGGAACTAATTATTGCGTGATTTGGAATTAACGTCATTAATACATCTTTATTCGAGTCTAGACTTCAAGATCGATCTGAGACTAGCGCTGATCCATCGACGCATTGACAATCCCCAGACTCCCCAAGTTTCGTCTATCTCTTGACTGGACACTAAGATCTCACTCCTATGTCAAAGCTGACAACGATCAAGGATCTCCAGCCCAGGTACCAGGTTCAGGCACAAACAACAAACGTGTCTCAGACCGCAATGCCGAGGGGCCGATACTTTTACAAAAGTGGCTTTCTCCGACGTGGCAGGGCGGTTCAACGTGGTATCACCAGAACGTCTAACAGCTAGTCTCGATTTAGCGCAAGCCATGCTTATTGCCGTGATGGTCTGTGCTAGTGCGACGAGAGGCTCTTGACTGTTTGATTGCCATTCTCGTCTTTGGCGCTGATGGAATTTATCACCAAACATTACCCAACTTGGGTCTTCGCTAAGTAGAACTCGCGATCCACAATACCCCATGTTTCTCATAGATATGACAAAAGTATGGAGCAAATAAGAGTCTTTTCAGGTTCAAATCGCCTCTTTTGGACAGCTGAGGTTGACTAAATACTATGTACGAACCCCCTTCTGTCCCATCGGCCAAGCGCATCATCCGAATCAATCATCAAAGGAGTGTGAGAAACGAAAGTAGGTACAGCTAACAAGTGTAGATACAAGGCTCTGGGTAGTATGCACAAGACACTCTCTTACTCCTTGATGGCCTTGTAGCCGCCGCCCTTGCCACCCTTGCCACCCTTGTAGATGTTGATGTTGATGGTCACGGGCGCATTGAAGTCAATTTCACCAATGCACATTTGGAACTGCTTACTGTGAGCGATGCATGAGAATTGGGGATGAGGTACTTACGCCGCTGTTGTTGTTGCAGCAGATGATCTTTGCGTTGCAGACCTCAGAGTTGGAGCAGGTTTGAGCTTTAGGGTGTTAGGTTACTCGCACAGTAGGAGCAAAAAAAGATGAAGACTTACTTCCGTCAGCGGCGGTGGTGCAGCAGTACTGAGTTCCAGAAGAACAAGCGTTTCCCTGATTGTTAGTCGGAGCAGGACAGTCCTTGTCACTACCCTTCTTAGCTCCTTCACGCAGATCAAGTTAGATTCGCCACTGTACAATGTTTTCGGTGAACTTACGACGAAGAGCTGGGAGTCTAGGCCAGGGAATATCTCCCATAGAAGGCGCTCTAGGCTCAATGTCCCGAGCCTCAACCTCAACAGCCGGCTCGGCAACAGGCGACGCAATGGCGCCCTGCAGAACGGCGAGGCCGTAGAAGATGGCGGAGAGTTGGAGTTGCATGATAGCTTAAAGCGCGAGGCGAATCTGAAGACAGAAGAGTGAGTGAGTGTGTGTGCTTGAGTAATGTGAACGAGTGGAGTAGTGATGCCGGAGATAGTTTGAGGGGAGACAGAGACTGGTATTTGTGCAGATGTCTTAAAGTACATGCCCCATAAGCTGAACTTCCAAATTCGCACCCGTTGCTACTGTGGACGTTTATAATGACAATAAATGACATAAGTGCCGTCTGTGCTAAGGTTTGTAATCTTCGTGTTGGCGAGCGGATGTCGGCGTTGGGTCAATGCGCAGATCCGGGGTATACGGTAATAACCAATATTCAGCCAGCCATGATATGAGCCACTGAATAAGCTTTTTAATTTTGGGACTTTGGCCTTTGTGACGAGATCTATTGAACTTTGTTTCTAGGATCTCTGAATTCCTCTAGATGAGACCGTTTTAAACGTCTGGTATCTGTCTTACACGTGATTCTATGCCACTGCAGCCTGATTGATTCCGTGTTCAAGATTAGCAGATCAAGTCTTTGGACGTTTTGGTAGAGAGTGTGTACTGCTTATGTTGTGAGGCCTGTGAATCTAAGTGGTACTGCGACATCCGTGCTGTTACATGCGTCAAGCCTTTGCATCTGTTGGTCCATCTTCCCCTACTGATCCGGGTCTCGGCCTCCGACTCAAAGACCATGACCAACGAATCACTCTGTCATTGATGTGTAATTCGCCGATGCATCCTCGCCTCCGCTGGCTACCTTAATGCATTGCATGTGCAGTACTCACAGGCTGTCGTTGCGGCTGAGAAGCCATGCTTGCTTATGTCCTACGCTCACTTCACAGGATCTTTCGGAATCTCGGTGCCGACTCATCGTGAGGTAATGGTCTCAGCTCACTCGGACTATCGCATGAGGCTCAATCTAGACCATGGTCTCGATCCAGCCTCTTATCCTGTCCTCCAACGATTTCACGATATTTGCTCAGTTGTGGAGTTAGCCAACCTCTCGTTGGGCTTTCTTATGCATGAATTCGGCGCTCATTATGGTCTAAGAGGCAGGAAAAGAGTTCGATAGCTTCATGTTTAGCTGACACAAGGTCACTCGGGCGTCAAGAGGGCATCGTGAGGTCTCAAGTTGAACAAGACATGCATTTCTATGAGACCAAAATGTGTATATAAGGACGACTATTATCCCCCTAAACTCATCTTTTCCTCATCACTCACTCACTCAACAATCAACTCAGATCCCAAATCAACTCTTCAACTCTCTCTTTCGAGACAATCACTTCTTACCAACCTTCAACATGAAGTTCACCGCCTCTGTTCTCACTCTCCTCGCCGTCGCCACTGGCGCTCTCGCCTCTCCTCACGGCGGAGCTCCTCCTCCTCCCCCTCCCCCTCCTCCTGCCCCCAAGAACAACAACAACAACAACCAGAACAACCAGTGCGGTAACGGCCAGTCTCTCTACTGCTGCACCTCCTCCGGCAAGAACGCCGATGTTGAGTGCATCTCTTTCACCAACGGTGGTCTTGGAGGTGTCTGCAACGGTATCCAGATGTGCTGCAACAACAACGTGAGTACACTAACATCTCGGACCTGGCTGCGACTTGCTAACTTGGATATAGAACGGCAACCAGGGCTGCAACTTCAACGTTGGCGGCGGCACCGTCACCATCAAGAAGACTGTCAAGAACTTCGGCTGGTAAAGAGGTTTACCCCTCTATCGATCATGGTGACCTCTGCACTTGAGAGTCACTGACTATTACAAATCGATACTTATGGAGATCTACGATCATTTGACACACGAAAACCTTTACGATCATTACTACGAGATGGATGAATGAATTTGAGATTGATATGGGATTTGGAATGATTCGCTTCTGCCGGTTCTGGTAGGGGATGGCTCTGGCCAAGCCGCCCTCGAACATGACCATACGCACGCTTCTTGGCAAGCATTTCTTGGGATCTAGTTAGTTATTGAGTACATAACAATGAAAACATGTCTGGTTGTTGGACTTTACTGTCTCCCAAGGCAAAGTGATCCTAGGTCTTCTGTGTACATTTAAGCTGTCAGCCACAAGTCTCATATGCAAACAAGACATCTTGCTCATAACTTAAACAGTATCCCAAAGTGGCCGACTAATTATTGAACTTAAACATGATGTGACGAAAATCTAGACCGTGGCTCTGTGGTAGGTGGCCTGCCGCGCTGTTGTAGCAATGAGGGATGCTTTGACTAGAACTGACACTATGGATCTTCAGGTTTGCCATCACTGCCAGGAACGAACTTAGGGGAGTCAAAAACCTGGTTCGAACTTCGGTCTATTGAGAATTGTAAGAAAAGCATGAAGCTTATGACTTAAAATGTGTAGGTTGGGTATCATACAACGACGACGACTTGTTCTCAAAAGAAAAGTAAGTCAGTCGGGTTCGAGATGATCAATCCCTTGACGAAAGAAACCAAAGTGAAGTCCGAGTAACTGAGAATTAATCTCTCGGCAAATTTCATTGAAAGCGATGAAGAGTGGTGTTAATCGTAACATAGTAGACCAGCCACTATGTAGAGAGGCGATGTTGAGAAAATGTAGATGTAGCTGGACGAATCTTGTACATAAGGCGTTGACAAGCAAGGACATTCGCGATTATTTCGTCCAGGCTGACGGGTCATCCTGGCCGGTAAGAAGACGAGGGTGATCAAAGAACGGCCATGAATATAGCATATTGGGCACAGATACGTATCGCGCAGTTCAGCGCCATCATCTCCCCAGAGGATTTGCTGTGGCGAATACCGAGATTAAGGGGATTCAAAGCGCTATCGCTGAAATGGAGCCCAATGATGAGTCCCGCGGCGAACGTAAAGAATTCCTCGCGTCGGTAATCCATGGTGATTGCGGTTGTGCTTGTAGATACTGAAGGTGAGAGCGTTGCAGGTCTGATTTTGTTGGGCGATGCTGGCCGTTGGTGTGAAGACTTTTGTGGAAGGTTAGGGAGAAGGAAAAAAGTGAAGAAAGGAGGAAAAATGGATTTTATAAATGATAAAGAAGAGGAGAGAACTCTATGAGTATTCAGTTTTTGTAACTAAAGTATAAAGCTGGTATCATTGATGATAAGCAAACTTAATAATCGGAAAAGTTTACGACATTCCAATTCGAGGCATGAGGCTGGGAATAGACTTTGGTAGATAAAGCGAGGTTAAATGATTACTTGCCAATGTTATGACGGACATCTTTTTTATGGATCAAGCTTTAATTCTGACTTGGTCAATTTTATGCTGGAAATGGGATTAAATCTTAGGCAGCCAACATCAGTGACTCGGACAAGATATGGAGCTCTCAGAAACCTGTACTCGGTGCGTTGTTGAAGGCTATCTAGGTTAGGCAGTCAGAGGCACCTATCACAAGAATCTTGATATCAATTACGATTAGTCCTTGTGTTAAGCGTAAACTGACTAAATCTTGATTTGAATTGCTATCTGACTGACCAAGTAAATTACAAAAATTCACAACAGGCATGCGAGTTGCAGCTTAGGTATTGTATGTAGGCATGGAGTTAAGTACAAAAAGTCATCATAGGAGCCGAAGCCGAAGCGCGAAATCCGAAAATTTATCAGCATGGAATTTGGAGAAACGCTACTGAGATATCATTGGTTGATTGACCAGCATGTCCCACCCGAAGCAACTTTTATCGAGGCTAAGATCTGACTTGAAGGATTGATGATGAGCACTGCCGCGAGCCTGCATTAGCTGGACTGACTTATAAATCAGCAAGCAATAGAAACTGGTACCAAAAAGAGTGAGATAAATTACTATATAAGTACGGTCGATGCCGTCCCTAACATCTCATCACAAGATATTCCAACTCTCAAACCTCAACCGTACTGCTCGAAACTTTACACATTACACAAGCAAGGCAACACAATCCCCAGATCGCAATGCCCCACCCAATCATCTTCAACGGCAGTCTAGGTCTAGGCCTCATGTTAGTCGGCCTCGGTCTCAACGCAACCCTCCGCCGAAACGACCATCTCCAACGCCTAGAATTTCCCATCCCTACTGAACCTCTCGCAAAAAGATTCAGTCTCGCGCTCATGAAGATCTGGGGCATTCGCAACATCACTGTCGGCGTGTTGATCTCCATCATCTGGGCTACAGGAAATGAGAACCTAATGGCCAAGGCTTTGACCGCCGCGCTAGCTATGCCGATCACAGATGGGTTCGTGAGCCGGATTATTATTGGAGGTGGGGAGACGCAGCATTGGGTGTTTCCTCCTTTGCTTGTGGTGATGATCGCTGTGTTATTCGGATACTTTTAATGATATATCTTGTATAGTTGCTATTCTTTTTTTTTTTTTTTGAAATGTTATATAGCAGCCTTGAAAGCATCGTGCACTTTGCCTGTGGAGTTTAGCTTCATTGATTACGCGTTGCCGTCCCTCATTTTCCCCACCATCTTATACGCGTATTTATAAGATTAGTTCCACAAATGGCAACGTCAGCGGTGAGGCGATGCTAAGTTAGCCTGATTCAAGTATTTTTCGTATTTTCTATGGGTATTTTCGTATCTATCTCCTTTTCGCATTGACTGTTCCGCGTATTATAATGTCAAGCGTTCCAAGCAATGACATCAGCGATCGGTCTCCTGCTGATATAAAATGCACTTGTCTCGGTTGAGGGAAATGCTTTGTTCAGTCCTTATACATACTGTCAGAGAAACCTCAAGATGCGCCTCTTATCGAACTTCTCCCTCCCCGCGCTTGCGGTGATTGGGTTATTTGCTACATCTGGATATGCAGAAGATCAATGCCGATGCCTAAGTTACTTTAAACGCTACTTATACGCCCTCTAACAGTTCTTAGACAATTGGCGAATCTTGTTGGCCCTCTGCAAAAACCTGGGGCTCGTTGAACTCTACGGTTGACGGGCACCTGATCCGATACATCCCACCAGGCGCTGTTTGCTACAAGTACCACCCTAGCTACAGCCCCATCGCCCGTGACGAGGTCATTAAACAATGGTCCGAGTCAAAATTCCACTCTAGCGACCCTGCCAGTCTACACACCGAATGGGGCAATGCTGGCTGCACTCCAGTCTATGAGAACGGAACCAGCATCTACGGCGATGTCGAAACTGGGACACGAGGCTGTTCAAATGGAGGACTTCCCGCCTATGTCGTCAACGCTACTACGGTAGATCATGGTGTTGCAGCATTGGAGTTTGCTGGGGAACATAATATACGATTGGTCATTAAGAACACTGGCCATGCTGGTAACGGAAGGTAAAACAGGATCATCATGGCATCTTTATACATACATACCTGCTAACTTGGTTTAGGAACTTGGGAAATAGTAGTTTGTCGTGAGTAAAGATGCAATCCAACCTGCGCGCAATACTAACCTCTGTGCCAGAATCTGGACCCATAACCTGAAGAGCATCGATCTGCAGGAGGACTTTAACCTGACTTGTCCCAACGCCCAAGACGCTCCAAGCCCTCGTATGGCAGCCACCGTTGGTGCCGGTGTTCAAGACGGCGAGATGCACGAAGCTTTGGCAGCACAGAACGCGTTGGCGGTTGGCGGTACCAGCAATGTGAGTCTCGTCTCTCGTGCGCAGTATCTGTGCTAAACTGACCTTTTCGAAAGGACGTGGGAGTTGTCGGCTGGGCCACTGGAGGCGGTCACGGATTTGCAACAGGAAAATACGGCCAGGGAGCGGATAACATTCTCGAGGCAGAGATTGTCACACCAGCAGGCAAAGTCCTAATCGTCAACCAGTGTCAGAACCAGGATCTCTATTGGGCTATCCGCGGCGGTGGTGGCGGCACATTTGGTGTCATTACAAAGCTAACAGTCAAGGCCTATCCCGCACCGAAAGTGGTTATAGGAGGCTATGACATCAGAGCCAAGAACCAGACCTCGGAAGAGGAGTTCTACGAGGTCATTGCAGACGCCCATGCGCTCTTCCCTACGATTCAAGACGCTGGTATCCATGGTTATTACACCGTGACAGGACCTCCTGAAGCTGAGGCGTTGACCTTCAGTGGATCGTTTATGGGATTCGACATATCTAACAAGACCTATGACGATGCTCTTGAGCCGTTCAGAAAGATGCTTGATGCATCCAACAGTACTGTTACTTGGTCCTTGACTAAGATCCCAGTTAGGCTTGGAGGGATGTTGGTGGCTTGACGGTGGAGGCCATTATCGATGCAATACCGCATTGTTGTCTCAATCATCCACCTGATCAGCGTTAGACTACCCGTTCTCTGTTCTCCCTCAATGGGCAGTGGTTGCTTACCAGGCCCCAGGACCTGTCGGTGACCTTAATTGGTATATCGTGAGCAGAAGCATCGCTTCCAAGCTCTCGAGACTACCTGTCGCAAAGATACTGTCCGCATCTACCATGGCGCAGGCATAGTATCGCTGGATTTCTCAAGTCAGATTTGTAGAACCTCTTGGGGGATGAATTCCAACCTTTGGAGATGAATAATGATCGTCATCATTGCTCAACTGCAAGTAACGTGCTCCGATGGCATACACCAGTTGCAGCGTCGCGTAGTTGCATTTGCCCATGCTACATTCTGAGATTGCAGCTTTACACGCTGGAACAAGCTCAAGTCTAGCATCATGTAGCGACTTGACTCTTTTCCGAGGCAGAAAGGGATGCTTGGGGTGTACCCTTGCATAGTACACTTCGATGAGCTTGTCGCCGACTTCCTTGTTGGGCAGATCTGACCCGTCAGAGACTTGGCTGCCCTCAGTCTGCTGCCCTATATTGACGCGCACGCCTGTCAATGAAGGTGTCGCGATATTTACTCGGTGTGAAGTTCCTGCTCGATCGTTTTGGCGTGCATCTACCGAGGGCAATGCCGATCGCAGCAGTTTCGTGAGAGGATATCCACTCGATGTTCCCAGAAAAGAATCCGGCGATGGCGCAACGATCCCAGCACTGGCTTCCAAGTCTGAAGTTGCAGTCTCCGTCAATTCTGCGGGTTCAGTCTCAATCATACCAGGTTGAGTGTCAACCATCGATAGCGTCTGTCGCTGACTGGTTGGACTGAGGACAGTCTATCGCGACGAGGCTATCTCTTCCTGTAACCTTGAGATTTGACGCTCGAGTGATTTCACATCCTCCGCTGGATAAGCTTGCTTGGCGCCATAGGAGCACTTCTCTCCAGCGGAGAGGCAATTCGAGCACGCTGGGAATTCATTGTCGCAGCGCTGTTTGCGAGTCTTGCACCGACGACATGTGACGAGCCCTCGGGGACGACGACGAGCAGCTCTTGCGCTTGACGATTCTGTTTGTGAGTGGGACATTAATTGTGAATTACCTTTTGGTGAAGGAGGTTGAGAGTTCAGAGTTACCAGGGTCAAAGCCCTTCCCCACCTGTAGAGCGGTAGCGCCGTGCTTCCGTAAACGCGCCCGGAGATCTTAGTCTTGATCTTGTTAGGCTATATGATCTACATTTACTACCCTAGATACAACTAACGAGTCCTTATCACAGAGCTGCATTATATCTTTTAGAATAGTAGATAATGTGCTATGAAAGAGGATATTATATCCACGATTTTACTATATATTAAATATATTGAACTTTTTAAGTCTATAAAAGGTTAGCTTTTAATCAATTTATATAATAGTAGGTACGGAGTAAAAGTCATATTGAATCTTTAAACTGAATTGTATTTACTGAGTTAATTGAAACTTCAGGTTAACAAACAGTATGATTTACTTTTTAGTAGGCTCAATCTAGCAGATATAAGTCCATATCGACTACTATCATACCCTTATTCTTAATTAATCCAGATTAACAACAGTACACTCTGTCCAGACATTGCCGTCAATGGCCCTACTATACGGACAGACCTTCTTAGTCTTCTCAACAATACCCTCAATCTGCTCCTTCTCCAACCCCCGAACACTAATCTTCATATCAACCCTCAGCTGCATATCAAGGCTCTTCATATCACCAACAAGATGCACCGTCGTCTCAACGATACTATCCTCCGGCGCAGTGGGCATAGTAATACCATCCTTGGCAGCCACAGCATTCATGGCAGACTGGAAGCATGCGCCGTAGCCAGCGGCGAACATCTCCTCGGGGTTAGTCTTGCCTGCGTCGCCGGGACCGCCGAGGGCTTTGGACATGGTGAGGTCGACGTTGAGAGACTCTGCTTCGACATGGCCCTTGCGGGCGCCGACGACTTTGGCGTGGGCGGAGTAGAGGATTGGTAGGTCTTTGTTCTGCTGGGTGCTTTGGAAGCGGTGGGCGATGATTGGGGTTTTGAGGAGGGATGGGTTGGGGCGCAGAGCTGCGCGGCGGAGGGATTGGGAGATGCGAAGAGACATGTTGATTGATTTGGATGGTTTAGTTGTTTGTGAGTTGTTTGAATTATGAAGAGTTTATTGTGTGGTGTTGACTTTGGTTTTATGACGGTAAGTCATGAGCAGTCGAGTCAACCACGTCACCATGAGCCCTCGAGTCGAGTCTCTCTAGCAACCGTTTACGTCATTGATCTGGACTGTAATCATGTAAGTAAATAATTCATGATGAACTTATGAAATGAAAGCAATCCAACTGTAATACTATGATAATGCTTGAGAAGATCAAAAGCATTAGGGATAGATACAAGATATGTCGACGAGTTCAGCGCATGTGAAGGCTGCTACAGTACATCTCAACACGATTGGCAGCCAAATCTACTCGTATTTAATTGGTCATTACAGCATATTTGTGGATCAAGTAAGCAAAACACGTCCACCATGCAAAGGCTCGAGACAAGAAGGATACGCTATCTTGATCAAGTCCGAAAGCCGAGTTGATTACTAAATCCTTTACAGCCAGTAGCAAAGTCAGAATTACAAGACAATCGCTCTTACTTCTAGAACAATCATAGACTTTTGGGGCCGTTGGTGGTAGTCGCGTCGCGAAGGCAAACTCAGCCACAAAAAAAGAACAATGTCTAGTGCCGTGACATGAAAAGGAACAATATCTAGCGTCGCGACGTGAAGCAAACAAATACTGAATTCACATGAAAATGGAGGAATTAGTCAACATATAACTGACCTGTAGCCCTGGACTGCGTAAAGGTCATTGAGCTATTTGCTTTAATATTCTATGCGATGGCAAGCAATTTCAATATGACTACCAAATCGACTGGCGAGATCTACAATCACCTTCCATTCCCGAGTCCTGTTGCTATTGGAGTCGTGGCATTTGCTTCCATCGTCTTGGTCGCTTTGAGATTCTGGAGCCTGAGCGCAACACCAAAGGTCAAGATTCTACTCCAAGATGAGATCAAAAGTGCGAGACAGAGAGCTTTGGAGTACTGCTTTAATCCTCGAGCTGTGATGGCAAAAGGCTATGCAAAGGTATGAGAACGACTGTCGTGCACAAGGCGAATGCTGACGGAATAGTTCAAAAATGAAGTCTTTGGTCTTGATACGCAAGATGGTGAGGCGAGTAACGACAACTGTCGTATCATAGCTGACTAGGCATAGGTGTGAAGCTTGTCATTCCACCCAGCTTTCTCGATGAACTCAAAAGCCATCCGGCGCTCAGCTTCAAAGTCTCGATTGATAATGTCTGCCTCCACCTTCAAAGTACTCTCCGACATTTACTGACTCTTCAAGGACATGCAAATCGAGTATACGCATTTCGGCGGTCCCGCGGAATATGTGATCCACGCTATTAAGGCTAATCTGACAGGGTCACTTTGTGAGTATCTTTCCTGCTGGCAGCTTCGTATGCAGGCTTAGGCTAACGACACCAGCTGCCTTCACACCACTGCTGCATCAAATGGTCCAGAAGAACATGCCCAACATCCTAGGAAAATACAAAGGTTCGTCTCATCACATTCTCAGCTGAAATTCCACTGACCATCGACAGACTGGACCCCTGTTAAAGTCCACGACAAAGTCCTCCGCCTCATCGCCACCAACAACGCCCGCGTCTTCCAAGGCACAACCGCCAGCCTCGACGAAGAATGGCTCGCCGCATCCACCGGCTACGTCCTCGCCTGCTTCGACTGCATCCGTGCCCTCAAACAATGGCACCCATGGCTGCGACCCCTCGTATACCGCTTCATCCCCGAACGCGCCGCCATCAAAGATCAATGGCTCAAAGGGCGCAAACGAGTCATGGCTTCTATGCGCGAGAGGCAGGAGAAAGGTGGGAATATGGAGGATCCGCCTACGATGCTGGATCATTTGAGTAATGGGAGGAATGAGCATATTGCGGATGATGTTGAGCTGCAGTTGTTGCATCAGATGACGTTGATTGCTGTTGGGACTGTTACGACGTTTTCGTCGACGACGCAGGCTATTTATGATCTTGTGGCGCATCCGGAGTATATACCTGTTCTGAGGGAGGAGGTTGAGAGTGTGCCTAGGGATCAGAATGGGAATTTTACGAAGGAGTCGACGGTGGCGATGGACAAGCTTGACAGCTTTCTCAAGGAGAGCCAGCGCTTCAATTCACCTGATCTCAGTATGTCCACCCAGAATTACAAGATTCATAGATGCTAACACGCTATAGCAACCTTTCAACGAGCAGCTATCGCAGACATGACCCTTCCAGACGGGACATTCGTCCCCAAAGGCACCAAACTAGAAATCAACACTTGCTCAATCCACAAAGACCACGAGTTGTATGAGAATCCAGAAGAATTCGATGGTCTGCGCTTTCATAAATGGCGCAAAGCTCCTGGTAAGGAAAAGAAGTACATGTACTCCAGCAGCGGGACAGATGACTTATCCTGGGGTTTCGGGAGACATGCGTGCCCGGGAAGGTATTTGAGTGCTATCAACATCAAGCTCATCATGGCGGAGCTGTTGATGAACTATGATATCAAGCTACCTGATGGAGTGAGTCGGCCTGAGAATATTGAGTTTGAAGTATTGGTAAGTCTTAATGCTGAGTTGATGCTTGGGCCTGATACTGATGTTGATAGTGCTCTCCTGAACCGGACTTTGAGATCCTTTTTAAGGACAGGGACCATTAGACGATATGGAGTATGTCTAGTCTGTATGGTGGAAACAAACAAGAGCATGGGAATTGCGACAACTCAGCTCTCTGGTGGCTCTAGTATCTACAATTATTGTACATCTTTATGCCTCAGACGATAACGCTATTTAATCGCAAGGGCTGTCACATTGAACCGCACTGACGACTGGTGACGACACCGAGCCTTAGAAAACAGTACGTCCGGTTAATCGCCAAGAGTTTGAGAGTTCCACTTCCTAGTCCTGAGGAAGATCTCTCATCACTTGTCTACCCGGAGCTTGATCAAGCACGCACGATTTCAACCAGAGCATAAAACAGTAGAAATAGGCCATAGCGTGATTTTTTCCATTCTATTAAGTACTTTTAAAAGCCACAATGTATACCATTTATTGATATATCAACCTTGGCTATTCGTTAGCTAATCCCTTTGCTTCTCAGCTTTCTCAGCTTTTATATCGTGCTGTTTGTTGACATACTCAACATCGAGATCCTTCCCAACAGCAAGTAAATCCTTCCTAATAACAGCTCGAATATGGAAAGCCGCGCAAATAAACCACACAATAACCAACACAACCGTCAAAGCTGATCCAAAAATCTTGATCCCTCTTGATGACAGAGTCTTCCCAACGTTGATACTCGCAAGAGCGAGACCGACGTTGGGGAAAACGAGTGCCCACCAGGTTAAACTAAACTCCATTCTTCGAGCGCCGCGGAGGACGGATATCGCGGACAGGCCTGAGAACCAGATCGCCATGAGCCAGATGAAGAGCCCTGCGGCTACTGACATGCCGGACCAGAGTTCACCGGCGGGGATGCTGGGGGTGCCGAGGAAGTCATCTGGAAGAGCAGACTTGGCTTGTTTGCCGAGTGCAATCAAACCACCACACGTAAAGGCTGCGAGAATTAGCGTGATTATGAGAATATGGGATTGGAGAGACATTACCTGTTGGTCCAACAGCGATAAACATGGCAGGCCTCTTGGACGCAAGTGGCAACCTGTGCTGAATCAGTCTCGACAGATAAACAGCATAAATAAACAGCGCAAGCATCCATCCAAGCCCCTGTCCCATCAAACCAGCAACTATAATCTGCACCGCACTCCATTGCGGTTGACTCCCCGCCACCTTAGCCGCCAACATGCCCGTCACCAAAAACGGATCCCTTTAACGGTCCTAAGACTACAGTCTGTACCGACAGGGGCTTCCAATCCAATTGGGTGATTTTCCAACGCCGATGATCCGCAAAAGAATTAGGGCAACAGATATACTTCAAATTAGCTGTATTATTAGCTGTAATAGAAGTACCAGCAGTTAGCTGAGTTACAAAGGGCAACATTGCAGGTCCCACAACAGTATTAGGTCTAAGGAATTCAACCTTTATTAACCTGGCCAGGCGAGACCTGACCTAGGGGCTCGCAAGGCTGCCTTTAGTGGCGGTTATCCCTTATTTAGATACCTTTACAGGCTAGGCAAGGGGAGGGATTCTTTCCACAGATGCGTTTATAGTTTACAAGTAGTGTAAAAAAGTCCCCTATCTAAAATCTTTCTTTAGAGCTCCCTTTAGATGAATAGGCTCACTAAAGCTTATTGCAGATAGCCTGCTACCAATCCCCCTAATTAAGATATGCCTTCTAAGGCACCAGTTAAAAGGCCTGAAAAATAAAGCTATTTATAACTGCAATTTTAAGCAAGAAGTCCTAAGTTAGAGCTCTCTAAGCCCCCTTCCTAACCCTATAATTATAAGGGTATAAAGCCTTAAGCTAATTACTAATATTAATACTATTTATATAGTTATTATAGTTAATAGAAGCTAAAAGAAGCTATATAGACTTAATGCCTTTAATATTGTTAAGACCTAATATTATATAAAGGTCTTATTATATAACTAAGGAATATATTATGTTCTAGATAACTAATCAGGGCAAAATATATACCAAAATAATGAGAAAATTCAGGGCTTTCGATTGGTGTGCTTACCTAAGCAATATGTGGAGAATTGAGCAAACTCCACATATTAAAGTTTTTCTATAAACTTTAAATATTTCTTACTAAGGAAATATCAGTGGGAAAGTCACGTGATGATTATATAATGAGGATTACGTATACGAGATTTTACCCCTCAGTTGGATGATTCATAACACACTACGAAAAACCCTGTTTTTCCCATTTAAGCTTTATAAGCATACTAAAGCCTAGCGCCTTCCAAATTGGGTAAAAAGTATATCTTATTTTTCTCCGAATTTTGGCGGTTTTTGTGATAGTCTTTTCATCATCATTGAGGCTACCCCGCACTGGGAATCACAATGCCCGCTCTTCTAGAGGTCTATATAAGACCCAGGTTTTCCCACTCAGGGAACTTCTTTTTAATCAGACACTTATCAACTTTTCTATTACATAATATATATTATTAAATTCGGAAAAAATCGCTCTTCTTAGTGAATCTACTTTTATCTTCTAAAACTTACCCTATGCCTTATCATTCAGCAGTTTCAACCTTTTATTTATCTAATTCTCCTACCTCTACCTCTTCTATCACTATTATCTATCCGGTTACTTACAGTGAATTTATAGGCTATTTTATTCAAGCCTTAACAAATATTAAAATAATTAAGAATCTAATAAGTATAAAAGCAGGTAGAAACTAGCTACTTATAAATTTACTATTTAAGCTTATAACCTTAATATACTATTATTAAAAATAGTATAAAGGTATTATCTTTTTATATAATTTAATTAATTTATATATAAATAAGTAAGGAAAATATATAAATAAGAAAATATACTTAATTATTAAAAGAAGAGATTTTAATATAAATACTCTATTTTTAAGATAGCTTTCTCTTTTTATTAAGATCCTTAAGCTTATAAAGTAGCTTAAAAATTCTACTATTAATCTAGCAGGTGCTTATAGTACTAATGCTTTAATTTCTTAAGATTATAAAAAGCTTTAGTAAGTAAAAGAGATTATTAAGGAATATATAATAAATCTACTTTAATAGTAAATCTATTAGTAAAATAATAATACTTTATATAAGGTTAAGTATTATTTTCTTAGTTTTATTACTTATAATAACCTTATCTTAAAGCTTTATAGCAGGGCTAAAGGAGCTTTAAAGCTAGTAAAAAAGCTAGTAAAGAAAATAGCTTCCTTATATAGTAGCCTAAGATTTAAACCCTATTAGAGTTAGCTTTATATCAGCGGCTGTGCCGCATTGAAGCCCCAGCTTACGCCACAAATCCCCTGTAGCTAAACTGTAGCAAGAGGCCTGAGGTTAGCGAAAGGTTAACAAGCCCTACAGCATAACCTTAGCACCAAGCATTAGGCTACATTACTATAAATAACTTGCTATAACTTTGCAATAAAGTTGCAGCTTCTTCTCTTCTCCTTAGTCTTAAATAGCTTAATATAAGGCTACCTATTATAAAATACCTTTAGGTCTAGCCTCTTATAATATCTAAGACTTAACTCTAATAAATACCTAGCTTTAAGTTAGCTGCAATCTTATTATAAATATATTATAATAACCCAAGTAACTAGTACTAGGAACTAAAGATAGCCCCTTTAATAATAATAAAATAGCTAAATTTATTTAAGCTATAATTTTAAATGCAGTATAGCCTTTTAGTAATATACTAGCTAAGATAAGTGCTAGACTTCCTCCTATAGTTACTATAGACCTACTAGCTCCTAGTAAAGGGTTTACTATAAGTATAATAGAGGAACTGGTATTCCCTAATATAGATATTAACCCTAACCCTATAACGCCTACTACTCTAGTAGCACTAATCAGGAAGAAGCTACTTTCTAATCTGCTTACTTTTAGTAGGAAGTGTAAAGAATATACTATATAGTTATAGCAGATGCGTGATAAACTTGCATTAAATTAAGCCTTCTTTAGAAATAACTAGGAAATTTAATACTATATCTATTTAAAGCTTAATAAAACCCTAAAAGCTATAGTGTATACCTTCTATAAGGCAGGACTATTTATAAGTTATAATCTATTAGAATTTCTAGCCTATCTTAACTAAAACTACTAAGACCTAGATCTTAAAGCAAGAGCAGTAAGCCAGCTGTAAAGTCTTTATTAAGGAGAATATATACTATTTATATAATTTCTACCTAAGTTTAAGTAAACTATTATAGATGCAGGTAATAGTACCTAGGATAATAAGGTTAAAATTACCTTCCTTAAAGGCATACTAAACTAGAAGCTATAATGCAGCTTAATTACAGTTAAACTATTAACTGTATACCTAGTATAGCTTAATAAGGTTTAAAATATTATATAGAAACTTAAGTAGATATACTAGAATAACTAAACTCTTATAAATAAGAAGTAAGGTTATTAAAGCTTTACTATATATTAATAGTCTAAATAGTATAATATTAATAAAGATAATAATACTGCAATAAGTAGGGTAAACTGCATAGGGTAAAACCAGGGTAGCTAATAGTAAGGTCCTAGAGACTGCACTATAAGAATGCCCTAATAATGCTTCTAATATAACTCTCTAGAACACCTTATCGCTGCATGTCCTGAATGAAAGTCACAGAAGCAGTCTATTAAGAAGGTCTCTGATAGCGCCACGCAATAGCCTCTTAACTGGTCTAATACTAATAAGAATGGCTTTAAGACCCCTAATAAGTTAGGAAATAAATAGCTCTAGTGTAAAAGTAGGTACTAGAGCTAAGTAAGAAGAAGAAAATAGCTTAGAAGATATAAAGGAGCTAGATACTTAGCCTATTAGCTATAATCTTATATAAAGTTAATAATAAACTATAAAAAGCTTTAATAGATAGTAGTTATAGTACTTACTCCTTAATTAATTCTAAGCTTATTAGAAAACTCTATTTTCTATATATTAATAAGAAGAAGTAGCAGTTTTATAGCTTTATTAATAAGAGCTAGCCTATTATAGCTTAAAGTGTAGTAGCGCTTTAGCTAGAGGTTAGTAGTTATAAGCAGGTAATATATATATATATTATTAAGGATCTAGATAGTAACTTCTATTTAGAAAAACCTTAATTAAAGTATAACTAGGTTATAATTATATTATATTAATAATAAATTATATATAAACTTACTAATATCTTAATACTTTTTAAGTTAGTATAATACTTAAATAAGGCTTAGTAAATCTAATTAGCTACTTTACTTTTTACTTTTACTTTTCTTATAACTTATTAATAAGTAAGGAAGTAGTAGAAGTAAAAAGGCAGTAACTTTACTAACTTAATAGGTATAGTTAGCCTTAAGGATATTAAGAAGGCCTTAGTAAAGAAGAAACTAGTAAATCTCTAAGAAAAGCTTCCTAAGAAAATCTTTTAAGATTATAAAGACCTCTTCTTAAAAGTAGAGGCTTAGCAGCTGCCTCCTTACTAACTAGGTATTAACTATAAGATTAACCTAATAAAAGACTAAAATAGAGAAGAGCCCCCTTTACCCTAGGGGCCCCTTTACTTTATATTAAGAGAAGAATTAATAGTACTTTAAAAAGTCCTTACTAACCTCCTTAATAAGGGGTTTATTTAAGCTAGTAGCTTAGATATTATAGCCCTAGTACTCTTTATAAAGAAACCTAGTAGAGGGTTATGCTTTTACTATAACTATTAAGCTTTAAATACTATCTTATAATAAGATTATTACTTTTTCCTTTTAATAATAGAAACTCTATAAAACCTAGCTAGTATTAAGTAGTTTATTAAGCTTAATATTATAGCTGCCTTTTATAAAGTTAAGATAGCTAAGAGGCATAAAGTAAAGACTATATTTTAAACTTACTTTAAGTCCTTTAAGTAGCTAGTCTATCCTTTTAGCCTTAGTAGCGCCCCTGCTACCTTCTAGAGATTTATTAATAGTATACTATAATAATTCTTAAATTACTTTATTACTATATATATAAATAATATACTAATATATATCTTAAAGACCTAGAAGGAATATATAATAAAGGTATAGCTAGTTCTTAATAAGCTTACTAAAGCTAGGTTATACTTAGACTCTAAGAAGTATAAGTTTATAGTTAAAGAAGTAAAATATTTAAGGTTTATTATAGAAGTAGAAAGAAAGGTAAAGTATAATCCTAAAAAGCAGTAAGCTATCTAGAAATAGGCTATACCCTTATTAATAAAAGGAGTATAAAGCTTTTTAAGGTTTACTAATTATTACTAGATATTTATATTAAACTTCTTAATAATAGTAATACCTCTTATAAAACTTACTTAAAAAGGAATAACCTTTTATTAGACTTATAAGGAAAAAGCTACTTTCTAGGAGCTAAAGTGCTGCTTTATTAAAGCCTTTATATTAGTAAGGTAAGACCCTAGAAGGTTAATATTTATTAAGCCTAATAGCTCTAGCTTTACTATAGGAGGGGTACTATCTTAAGAAGACTTTAAGGAAAAGTATTACCTAGTAGCCTTTATCTTATAAAGGCTATTTCTAGTAGAATTTAACTACCCTATCTATAATAAGGAAATACTATCTATTATATAATATTTAAAAGCCTAGAGAGCAGAGCTATATAGCTATAGCCTCTTTATAATCCTTATAGACTATAAGAACCTTAAGTTCTTTATAACTAAATAGGATCTCTTAGAAAGGCAGGTGTAATAGGCAGAGAAATTAGTAGAATTCCCTTTTAAACTAGCCTACTAAGCTAGCAAAGACACTACAGCGCCTAATACGCTAAGTTACTGTAAATAAGATAAGCTAAAAGACCTAGAAGATAAATAAGTTCTAGGTAGGAGATACTAAGTGCTACTAGGGATACTAAAGGTAATAGCTATTTAAGTAGATGTAAACCTACTAGATAGTAAGGATATAGCTAAGCTATAGTAATCCTAGGAGATATTCCTAGAAAACCTAGAGTTATAAGAGCTCTAGCACTAGATAGCCCCTAAGGATTAAGTTTACTAGTAAGCGCTAGTAGCTATCTAGTAGTAGGCTTACTGCTTTCCTACTAAGCTAAAATTATAAGTCTAGATTATAGAATGTAATATAAATAAGTTAGGGAGACTATACTATAAGGGCTAGATCTAGGTACTAGAAGGGAATAGGTCTAAAGACCTTAATAAAGATGCTAAGGATAAGCTTTAAACTTATATTATATAGCTTAAATATAACTTTAATATTATTAAATACCTAGATTATAATATTACTATAGCCTAGATATAAAGAAGATAGTATTAGCTTTATTTTAGCTAGTTATATTAAAGATTTATTAAAAACTATAATATATATAAAAGAATATATATATAGTATAAGATAAAATAAAGACTACTATAACTTTTACTAGTCTTATAGTAAATCTTTAGTAATCTAATAATAGACTTTATAATAAATCTTTTCCCTACTAGTAAAAAGAAGGCTTACTATCTCTAGGTAATCTATAACTAGCTCTTTAAAGTAGTAATATTAAAGGTAATAATTAATATAAATGCTAAAGTATATATATAATAATTCTTAAAGTATTACTACTACTTCTATAAAATGCTATAGAGTATTATTAGTAACTATAAAATAAACTAGATAAGTAAGTTCTAGTAATACTTCTATAAACTTATAGGAATTAAGTAATAATTTAGTATCTCTTATTATCCTTAAATTAATAAAGGCCTTAAATGTATTAATTAAGAGATTTAAGCCTATCTTTATACCTTTATAAACTTTAGCTAATATAACTAGGGATTAGTTTTACCTGCTATGCAGCTAGCACTAAATAACTATAAATACATATTAATTAGAACTAGCCTTTTCTTTATGCTCTATAGATACTATATAGACCCCTTCTCTATAGAGAGAAAGCATAAAGTCTTACTTAAAGCTCCTAAAGAATTTGCAGTAAAAGAGCTAATTAATAAGCTAAAAGGGGTTTAAGAGTTAATATAAATTTAAGCTATAATAGTATAATAATAATAAGAAGATATTATAAATAAGTAATAATATCTAGCTAAGTAATTTAAAGAAGGTAAAAAAGTATAGTTAAATATAACTAATATTACTTCTAATTGCCCTTTAAAGAAGCTAGATTAGCTATACTATAAGTACATAGTAATAAAAGTCCTAGATAGTAATGTAATTAAGCTAGATATACTTACTGCAATATATTTACACTTTAATATTAATCTTATTAAGAAGTTAATAAAAGATCTACTATTAGGCTAAAGAAATAATAATATTTAATTACTAGCTATTCTTATAGAAGGTAAAAAAGAATAGTTAGTAAAGAGGATCTTATATATAAGGACTTAGAAGTAAGGTAAAGGGCAGGTTTATTAAGGCTTTATTAAGTAAAAAGGATATTAAGAACCTACCTAAAAGCTAGTAAAGAGCTTAAAAGAGATAGTAGTATTAAAGGAATATAAAAGAAGTTATAGGCTAATAGAAATAAATAATAGACCTTTAGGAGACTTTATAATAAAGAAAAAAAGAGGTTACCTTAAAAAAAATATAATAAGACTTCTTAAATAATAAAGATACTTAAAGGGAAAGGAGCTAGATAAAGAAGACAGTTTAGCCTAATAGTTACTAACTTAGCTATAAGATAAGGAAGAAGGAGCTATATAATAGCTCCTAGGATATAATCTCTTTAATTATTTAATATATATACCTACCTTGCATTAATACTAAAATCACCTTTAAGAGATAGCTATAGATATGTAATAAGATAAATGCTTAGACTTAATTTAGGCTTAACTAACTGCACTAGCATATAGTACTACTAACTTTAGCAGTAAGGGTATTTTAACTAGATAAAATAATATACACTTAATGCCTAGATAGTAATAAACTTATAATAAAGTAGCAGGATCTTTATAAAATTAATAGTAATAAATAAATAAGCCTATAGAAAACTATTCCTAATAATAATAGTAGCTACTTAGCTATATAACTAAACTAAACTATTATAAAGTATAAGAAGTTAACCTACCTAAATAGGGTTTTTGCCTTAAGTATTAAGGACTACTATATCTTCTTTAATACTACTACTATTTAGTAGTAATATAGTAGATAGATTAGTAGCAGTCTTATTAAAATTAAAGGAAATAGTTAGAGAAGTAGTAATACTTTTAAGAGTTAACTTAATAGGCTTATCTTTTTTATATTACTTAATTAAAGGAGTTATAAATATATTAATCTTAGATTAAAAATAAGCCTAAGCCTTCTTTATAGTAAGGAAGATAATATTATCTTTATCCTTAAGGAGGTTAATCTTAGAAGGAAGTAGGCTACTATAGACCTTACTAGAATAAACTTAATTAGGGAGCTTAAGACCTTCTTAGCTAGTCTTAGTAAGGAGATATTATAGCTAAATCTTAGCAAGGATATAGAGGGAGTTAGCTATATTAATAGTAACCTTATATTGCTTAAGAGCTAATAAATAAGCAGTAGCCTTACAGTTAGTAGTCTTACACTTAACCTCTATAGCTGCCTTAAGCTTAGTAAGGCAGGCTTATAAGCTATAAGATCCTTACTTAATCTTAATAAGGGCAACTTGACTAGCAGTATAAGCTTTAATGACCTCCTAGTAAATAGATTAGCTATAAGCCTAAAATAAAACTAATAGGAACTTATACCTTATTCTCTTTATACTTTAAGCAGGATATCTTATTATAACCCTAAGTCTTCTCCTTTTAAAGGTTAATTAAGTAATAAAGATATATAATATAAGTATTAGGTAACTATAGCTTAGGTTAAATTAAACTAAACTATAAATTAAGTAAAGAAGATATATTAGAGGAAGACTTACTAGCTTATAAGAATTCTAGTTAATCTAATAAAGGGTATACTTTAAAGAGTTTCTAAGAAGCAAGTTAGTAGTAAAGTAACTATAAAGAAGTATTAGATCTACCTTCTAAGGATAGTAGTATAAGAGATAACCAGGGAATATATAATAGCCTGCTTATCTTTAGTGTAGGTAGTCTAACTAGAGAACTATAGTATAGCAGCCTTAAGGTATGCAATACAGTTAGGCATGCTAAGCGAGTTAGCAGCTATATAATATTAGAATTAAAGGAGTACTTATAGAGGTAATAATAAATAAGGTTCTTATAGATAAGTAAAGTTAATATAGTAAAGGCTTAATATAATAGATAAAAATAAGCATATAAAGGTAAAAGGTTAAGATATTATTAATAATTACTAATAAAGTTAGTAACTAAAAAGCTAAAAGGTTAAGTAAAGCCTATAGCTTAAAAGAAAGAGGACTTATAAAGTATACTATTAGTATTAAAATAAGAAAGAAAGAGAGGTCTTTAAGATTAAAAGGAGCAGAAATAAAGAGAAAAGTAGTCTATATAAGGCTTTAATTTATTATTATAAGTATAATAGTAAAGGGATTTTTTAAAGCTCTATATAATATTAAGAGTAAGGCTACTTAGCCTAATTAATAGTCCTACTAGCTAGCTAGTAATAAGTAGTAAGCCTACTACTAAGGAGGTTTGAATCCTTAGTAGGGGGTATTGTTAGCAGCTGTACCACATTAAAGCCCCAGCTTACACTATAAATCCCCTATAGCTAAACTGTAGTAAGAGGCTAGAGGTTAGCAAAAGGTTAATAAGCCTTACAGTATAACCTTAGTACTAAGCATTAGGCTACATTACTATAAATAACTTGCTATGACTTTATAATAAAGTTATAGCTTCTTCTCTTCTCCTTAGTCTTAGATAGCTTAATGCGAGGCTACCTATTGTGAAATACCTTTAGGTCTAGCCCCTTACACTTTATATATATAGTAATTATATTAGAAGATTAACTTATATAATATATTATATACTTATTAATAGTAGGATTAATACCTAGAGTTAAGAGGGAAGTTAAGGCTTATTAGAGATACTATAAGAAGTTATATACCTTTTAAAAATTCTTCTTTTTATTAGAAAAGCTATAATAATATTCTAAATAAATTTTTAGTCTTTAAAATAAGATCTTAAAGCAGTAATAAGATATAAAATTAATTATTAAATATATAGCTTATTTTTTTTTCCTTTTAAAGGTCTCTTAATACTTCTTAAAGGAAAGAAATCTAATAAAGGAGATATAAATAATAATAAAAATAAAAAGGTATATCTTTATAGGCTTTATTAAAAATTAGTATTTTTTTTCTTAATCTATAATAGATTCTAACTATTAAAATGTAGAATTTATATATTTTAATTATCTAGAAATAATTTCTTTAGTTAGAAAATGCTTAAATAGTAATATTAATAATACAGGGAGGAAATTCAGTTGCAGCTTATAGTATTAAAGTTTAAGGGGTTAAAAATAGCTGCTACAGTCAGGGGCTAGATTAGCTTTAGGGAGGTAGGTACCCCAGTTAATCAGCTGCTGCAGGTAACCTTTATTAGGGTCAATTTAGAAGCCTCTTTTAGGGAACATCATTAATAGGAATTCATAAACTTCAAAGTATTAGGTTTTAGCTGTAAAATTGTAATTAATTTGTTTAGCTGCGCTATCTATAGATATGAGGTCATAGCAAAAAGCGGGGTAAAAATTAGGTCTGATATTAAAGGGATACGCAGGCAATATCCACCCGGGCAACGCCTCCGAAATAGCAAGCCTCTCCGTCTCAAAGATAACATGATACTGTGTCACAGCCACCACCATCTCACAAGCATAATAAATCCAAAATACCACCCTCATAGCAACCGTAAAGTTGCCATTGTGCAGGGGAACCAACTCCATGTTATTCTGACGACGCGGTCTTTGAGACGGAGTGGTCGAGGTGCGCTTTTGGGGATTGCTGTGTCGCGTGATGATGAGCCGGATTCGATGTCTACGGGACGGCCATTCATGTCGCGTGTGTAGGCGTCCTCTGCATTGTACTGGGGGTTAGTTGGTTGCGACATTCTGATCGCGATGGTTCTCGTATAGTCGCGATGATACTGTGGGCATTTGCATTTATTTATTTTATATTTTAAATATTATCTTCCTTGATTTTTTGTTTCTTGGCCTCGTGACGAAAGCCAAGATGTCGTCACTTGACCCAGTCTAATCGATCAGAGTTTTGGACTAACAACTCCACTAGAACTCCACCGAAGATTTAAGTCGTAGGGCGAGCCAAGGCTGAGAACCGGCAATCGGCACGACGCGATATAGATTTAGATGATGGACGAGTTATGCATCTGCTTTTCTTACTCCTTTGCATTTATACTGTATTCTGGTCAACTACTTTAATGGAGCCTGATGCTACTGCTTTAACTAAAGGGAAATTCTTCAAGTCGACGCTCTTTGGGGTATATATATAGCGCACATCTCAGGAATGCATTCTACCAGCAATAACACGGTAGGATAAGTTACTTTCTAATCTTATACCTAAAGAAACACAATTGCCTTCTCTACAAGAACAAGAGACTCAACATCCTCATCTGTGACTTCTGCTAAAGCCTTACTAGAACTTGCGCTCAAACTTGCCTCCTCCTCAACTCCAACCTCATCAGCTGCCTCTGAGATGGCGAAAAGAGCAGGCACTAAGCATATCCGAACTTTCTGACCTAAAAGTGCAGTGTCCCCAGCTTGAGACTTAACGACCTCCATCTTGTTCCTGTCGAATAGCATACCCGGTTTGAAGAAGAGATACTTAAGCCGTTTTATAGACAGCATAAGCTCAAGCTTGAATCTCATTGCATGATATAAAGTACTTCTCAAGTCGTTGATAATTTCCGTCTCTGAGTAATTATGACTCGAACGTTTAGTCATATCGCGGCTTTCCAAGGGCAAAAAGCAGCTCAGACTTTCCAGCATCAAGCTGGAAACTCTATTAGACCTGTCTAAAATCATCCCGTTTTTAACATTCCTATCTGATATGAGGGACTTTATGGAAACAACATCGAGTCGTTGGAGTGCGTCCCGCCCCCCTGGTCTTATTAGTTCGGTCTCTGGGCAACGAGAAATGTTAAGTGAGAAAAAGGCGGTGTTCTTACATAAGGCTTCTATATGCTTTCTGTACTGGTCTAAGAGTGGTGAGTCAGCAGCCAAAAAGGTTGGAAACACGTTTTCGAGAGAGGTATTGAGAAATCCAAGCCTGTCTACTTCTAGATTCTCGTGGCTCGTCGTAAGAACTCTTTCTCCCCTAAGCCTGTCCTTTAAACTAAATATGGAGTTTCGAAGCTGAGCTTCCTCCTCGTGGGCTGAGCTGGTAGGGCAAATGCAATGTTTTGAGTGGTTAATTCTTTCGAGTTCGGATATCCGATTTTCCAAAGTGATCACATAGCTCTTCTGCTTGAGAAGATCTGCCTCTGACTGCCTCAATCTTGCCCCCGTGGAGGAGGTCGACTGTGCTCGCGAGATAATAGTCACATTTTCCTTCGGGGAGTCGGGGATGACAGGAGCGAGCTGAAGTTCAATATCTGAGAGTTCCGGCGAGGCAATTGATCTTGGCACGGATTCGTCTTCGCTTTGAATAATATCTGTGCTGTCGTCACTTCCGAATTTATTTTCATCAAGATCGGTTCTCGAAGTCTGCCTTGTTGGTCCCACAGAGAGCCTTGCCTTGCTCTACACATCCGTTAGTTTTGGTCCATTCTTCCTCATATCTAGTCTCTAACCTTTTTTCTTGGACGTTCTGGTATCACGTTTGAGTTGCCAGCCTGTGGAGTAGACAATTCATTGGATTCTCTGGAGGTGCCGATTGAACCAATTGAATGGGGTTTTGAAAGAGCACCCGATCGCGCAGCAAGACCAAGAGGTCTACCTGGTGTGCAAGGCACTTCTTCAGCAGGGTCTATGCTGGTGACAATTTGGTGGAAACACTCCTGCTCATTGTCTACAAGAGGCAAGAGACCCGATGTACCCAAATCAAACAGGTCATTGAATTCGGGGCATACTCCATATGAGGTCCATTCACGGTATAGCTTTTTCCGAATGTGCTCTTTGGAGAAGTGCTTTCCTGTCGCCTTTTCGAGGTAACCTGGAGCCGTACCTTCAAAATTGACGCAGTATTGCACGCACCATTCTAGGTACGCTAGCAGTTGGAGTCGATCGGTGGTGCTCCAGGAAGTACCCTCTGTCGGCTCAGACTTGGTAAGTAGACTGGATTCTCGGTTGTTCATTTTTTCCATGATGCAGTGGTTTGAGGCCAAGTTGGAGGTCTTTCAGAGCCGCTGGAGTTGTTGTTGGCTCGACCCCTGTCGCCTTGTATGCAAGTTGCGCACAGGTGATGTGATACGTAAATTGTCCAATTGTGTTGACTTTGCTGGGCCATACTACATACTCATCGAACCAACAACACGTTATTATTGGCCATCACGAAATCTACGCGCTCCATAACCGCTACGTTTCTGCCTTGCTGCCTATGGAAACGGTTCGCTATCGAATCGTGGGGCACAGCTGCAGCAACAAGGAGATTAACCATGAGCAAAACATTGCTCGTTCTTTTGAAAATCAACACCCAAAGGACCTCTCATAATTCGCAATTCAGGTGGCATTCTATATGATAAGATCATAAAGAAGACTTCTGAAATATTCAAACGTACGCCTGATGGATATAGAGATTTGATGACTTTTTTTGATGCAGTTGTCGTTATTTCTGCCATTTAGTATTGCGTGAATGTTTCTCTCGCCAGTTGATTGCATAGAGCTCAGTGGGCAAAGGAAAAATTAATTCGCATATTTGGTCATATTTACGGAGAACTGGTGAAAGGTCATTTGTCGTCAATGTTAAATGTTATTAACGTGTGGACTACCTCCTGCCTGTCTGGCATTTGTACATTGCCCTGCAGTAATCACGTGGGCTGCTACTGAGTGCTTGGGCTGGTGCGGCTGAGCTGTATCTCATCTTTCAAATCTCTCAATTAAAAAGGAGCTCAGCCGATCTCAACATGTCTCTCCACGCAAAAGTAGCTCGACGAGGCAACGAGGGGCCCTCATGTCAGGACTTCCGTCCTTTCGCCGCCGAGACGACTGAGAGAGTTATCCAGATCGCAAAGTCCATACAACTAAGACGTAGCGGTAACAACAGAAAAGTGTCCCAATTCTGCAGCACTTCAAGCAGTGTCCTCTGGAGTATCAAATCATCTTTACAAAGGCCACCCGAGTCTCGAGATGATGGTCAGAAGAAGGTCGAGAGTCTCCTGAATAATCTCGAGAGGCTCTGTAGCGTAGGTATAAGGCCAGCGAATGCCTTTCTCTTTCGCTTTCCAAGTTTCAGAACTACTTGATACTTGACTTCTCGATTATACATCACACTAACAGTCCTAATCAGTGGCCTCATTCATTATCGAAAAGCAGTACTGGAAAAGGCATGAGACGTTGGCCAACCCTCAATGCTCTTCAACATTCATCTCATGCGAACAAGGCAACCGAATGCATTCGAAGTTTTGCCTCCACATATGATAGCGCCACCACTAAAAGTCGAATTGAATTATTGAAGAGATTCAAGAACTTCTCTAGCCAAAGCATGAAAGAGCAAGTGATAGAGGCTGTCGAAGCACAGCCAAGTGGATCACTTTCTTCTGCCGACCAGTTAAAGGCGCAACAAATCGGCTTCGAGCTTGATGACGACATTAAACGTCTTTATCGCACTCTTCTTCAGTACCGATCGTGCGAGCAAGAAGGCTCTCAACAAAGTATAGCAACTCATATCCGGTTGAATGGTTACAGAAGCCTCGTTACAGACGAGGCTACAGCTGAATTCGGTGTCCTTTTCTTTGACCATCCACATATAGGGGAATGCCATTGGCAAGACGTGTGTATCCAGATATGGCAACCACAGCCTCAAAAAGCGCCAAGAGTGTAGGTCTATCGCCCGCCCAATGTGTATTTGAACACGCTTGCTAATAGTACTCGCTGCAGGCAATTTTCGCAGGAAGTTAGTGAGCAGCAAACGCTATGCCAACCTCATACAAGCCACACGCCTATCAACTGTGCGAGTTTCTGTAAGCACATCAGTGGCCGTAGCCAGGCACAGCTTCTTCTCTCTGCCCAAAATGGGGAGTTCCTTATGCGAGATTATCGAGATATAAGCCGAAATTGGATCACAAGCCAACAGGCAGTTCCATTAGCCGACCTTCTCGACGAACCGAAGGCAAAGTTCACCGAAAAGATGAAGGCTGTTTTGGCATTGCTTTTGGCCAGGGCAACCGCGCAATTCTACGACTCGGATTTGATAGGCCAAGGCTTTACAAAGGAAAATATCCACTTTCTTTTTGAGGAGCGAGACAGGATAGAGGGGGTGTACGTCAATGAGCCGATGCTGCTTCTGCAATTCAACGAGGATGAGACACATAAATCTGGAAGTCAAGGTGAGATCATGCCAACGGCAATGATCCATGATATGCCCAGGATTCTTGGTCTTGGCCTATTGCTTCTCGAACTGGAGACAAGAACCTCTATGAAGAGTTATCGGGAGGACCCAGACTTATGTCCACCCGGTGCAATAAACATCAATACCGACTACAAGATTGCTGGAAAGCTCTTGGATCCCAATCACCCAGCCTACATCCTCCCAGAAATGGATCGCCTGTCCCCGTTCAGGAAAATTCTCCCAATATGTATCAAACCTGGAGAGCTTGCGAGGAAGATGCGCGAGAATCTCAGTGCCCAGAAAAAGATGAATGTTGATTTGTCCAACGCATTGCGATCTGTTATTTACAGCGAGATTGTTCTCCCTCTAGAGAAATGGGTCAGCAATTATGACAAACCGAACACAGTAAACGTTCTATACAAATCAGTGCAAAGGCGACTTGCAGCGGCGCCACGAAGCATCAACGCTCCACGACAGGTTCTGTCTGAAGTCCAAACAGTCACTATGAGCGGAATCAACAACGAAGCGAGGTACTTCTACCAATGTGATGTTCGTATAAATGATCATTTACTAAATGACTATAGGAAACGCCAACTCTCACAACAATGGTTCGAAAACTATGACAGACTCAAGGAGACCCTTCAACCAGAAGTCCTTGAGACTGGACTGGGGTATGGGCGAATAAAGATCGCCGTCTTAGACACCGGCATTAACTTAGATGACCATGACTACTATCGTGATTTTGGAATCATAGCCGAGTACAAGGACTATGTCAACAGCAACGGCAGTAGCCCAGATGATGAAACAGGCCACGGTTCTGCTGCTGCTTCTCTCCTAGTTCGAAACTGCCCGAATGCAAGTCTATACCTTGCGAGGGTCCTCAGGACAAACAATCCGACACGCGCAGAGGTGAAGAATGTGGTGGATGCAATCGACTGGGCTACTAAGCATGAAGTTGACATCATCACGATGGCTCTTGGGTTCAAAGAATACCAACCTGAAATTGCCAAAGCAGTCGCTAGGGCTCGCTCAAAGCAGATTCTTATCTTCTCAGCAGCATCCAACTCACAAAATATGGAGAGTATCTACTTCCCTGCTAAGGATCATCATCGAGTCTTCGGTATCTTCTCAACCAACGCTGGCAACCGAGAGTCAAGAGACCTGAACCCTTCTCCTGATGATAGGCAGCATAGTCTCGCAATCTTCGGCGAGGGCGTCGAAATCGCGGAGGATAAGCCTTTGCTGAGTGGAACATCATACTCCACATCTATTGCAGCCGGGTTGGCGGGAATGCTGCTGGACTTTTCGCGGCAGGAGGTAGACAAAAACGATGTTCCTGATATCTCCCGCTTGAGTCATATGGATGTAATGATGAAAGTATTTTTAGAAATGGCCAGGGAAAGTAGTGATGGGAGGTACAAGTGCATACGACCTTGGGATCTCTTGAAGAGTGGGATGGATATGCATCGGGTGAAACAGCGTGAATGGATCCGAGGAACTATTGAAAGACTATTGGACAAGATTTAGCAATCATCACTTCGTCAATTGACTGGCATGTGAGTCTCTGTATTGGATACTCCCAATCACGGTTAGGCAGCCTGGGCTATAATAAATTATCACTTTATAACACAATCACAAAGAGTAACAACTAATTAGATAAATATTACTTATATTAACTAATGATACGGCTTTGCCACTCTATAGGGCATTTTGAATAAATTAATTGGCATTGCTGACGTGATAATGCAGTATTTGCCTGCGTACTCGTGCTGGTATGGATAGGCGATAATTGGCTCATGCTGAATAAGCAGACTGAGAGCGATTTGGCACACCCCGCGAGGCAACTCTTATTGGATGCCTCTACAATACCCCGCCCCTGGTGCCTAAACAGAGCTATTTCCAAGTGCAATCGCCTCTTTAGTCTCAGTTCATAATCGCTTCTTTTCATTGTTATAGGTAAGCATAATGAATAAATGTTGGTTTGTTCTTGAGCAATCTTTCTTCGCCCCCCCTGAATATGCCACTACTAGTAAGGCGGGAGGCAAAGCTGAGGGTGACCTGCGGCTTGGGGATGTTGTACCCAGCCCCAAGGACCTGTATCCCATTTTGACCAAGGGCCCTCTTCCTCTCTTTGGTCCCGATATGCGCATTTCATCCAGCCAGTTCTGTGGCTTTTCATGGCACACCACAAAGGAACGAGAGGGTGGTGCAACCGTCGGGGGCGGAGCTCCAATCGCAAATGCGGTTGGGGCTACGGTAAATGCTGAAGTCGAGACAGAGTTTAGACGAACCACGGAGAACTGGGTTGAATATGAGACAATGGACATAGAGATCGTGCAGCCTTCGACTGCATACACTAAAGCAGTGCTGAAGAAAGAGGACGTCCAGAACTACATCGATCAGCAGAAGATACCCCTTCTAGATCGGTGGAGCGTTTACATGGTGACGGGGCTCATGATCGGTAGAGCTAGTGGAACAGTTGGGAATTCTATGTCAAGCTCAAAAGGCTTCGGAGGTGGCCCGGAAGTGTAAGAGTGTGAGCGAATTTAGAACGTTTACACATGCTAATGACTGGTAGGGACATTCCCGGGATCGCAAAAGCAAAGATGACTGCATCCGTCAAGAGCAGCGATGAGACTACCAAGTCCGTCCAAGTCCAAGGGGATCGAATTTGGGCGGTTCGATTTGCCAAAGTCCATAAAGGCCTCATGCGAACCAGATGGATGCAGACAGAGGAAACTGTTGGAGCTGCTCTTGATTGGAAGGTACAGGACGATGAGAAGGTTGAGGATGTGCTGCAACACGAGGGAATGACAAAATTCGAAATCACTCAAGCTGCGACTAGTCGTCAAATGGTCTTTGTCACGGGACTAGAAGGTGGAAAGGAGGAAGACTGATTGCTAGCATTGATTCTTCATCTTCGCTACCTGATCCCAAGAGACCTAAGTCGCACATATCATCCGTAGTCGCTCGGCAATATATCAACCGCATTCTATCATCATGGCCTAGACTTTTCTCTTGTCTCCATTTCGAAAGGCGGGGGTGTCACGTGGAACTGCATCGTCCGATACTATCAGCTGCTAAGGCCGCAATGAGATTTTCATCTTGTCAACATACAAACTGCGACCCTGTCCCGTTTGAGCAACACCGACAATGGAAGGGGGACTTATCATACGAGAGAAGACTCGAGTTTGCAAGGATGCATTCCAAAGATGTCTTGAGATCCAGGATCTATCAGAGGACGATTGGATAGAGCAGAAGAGCGCCGAGTTTAACTGGTGGATATCTGGCCTCAACGCGGACAAGATTGGTCCGGGCTCCCTTGACTCCCGTCTAATGCTTCGCCCAGATGTGAGAGACGTGGTAGTGGATCTGCTTGGAGGTTTAATAATGGCCCTTTCCAAGTGCGAAGATATAGGTGGGAAGAGACCTATACCTTGAAAATGATCATTTACTAATTACCGCATTGAAATCAGCGGAGGAGGAGGACATAGCAGAAAACGATTCTCTACAGGAGTCCTCTTCTGATAGTCAACATCTCACAATAGGTGAACTAAATCGAACACCATCTCCCTGGTCTGATATGAGTGACGGCACCGGAACTGAGGCGAGATCCTCTGCTGCAGATGAGAGCGAAAAGGCAGTTAGCGATCTATACCAGGAGCAGAAATTCTACATCGAGACTAGCATCGAAATCCTGATTCGGATCCACGCCGCCATCAAAAAGTCTGGCCTCAAGTTTAGAAACCAACGAGCTGATGACGACTTGGCGAGGGCCGAAGAAAGATATCAAAATGAAAAGTCTCGCCTGGGTGAACACAAGGCGCTATACGGGAGCGATCCTTCAATCAGTGAGCATGAGAGATTCAGGAGGTTTTTGACTAGACTTGTCCTGCGGAATGGATACAAGGAGGGACTACTTCGCAGTATTGAAAGCAACATTCACCGGTTTATCATCAAGCACGGGCCCGAGGTCAATGATCATCCCTATCTCAATCGCCAAAGAAAGCTTCTTGTGGTCTTCAGAGCTTATCTATACGACGCATCTAGGCTGACCCCGATCCAACGTCGTCTTATCAACGCGAACGTCGTGAGGAGAAATAGGCTCATCCATGCTGGAAACGCTGAAAAGGCTCAGCCCCGAACTAAGAATGATGAACCTCAACTCTTGCAGAGACTCCCCATTGCGAATGAAGTAACACCGCAGTCACAGGCAGAGAAGCGGAAACTAGACCACCCGGGCCAAGTACCGGCTGCGGCACCGTCATACACGCCGCCCATAAGTAGGAAGAGTTTTGTCAGTCAAGCAGCGACTGGACTCGCTTCAAATTTCAGCATCACCACTGCTCTGGTACCTATGAAAAAGACGAAGTCAGCTGCTACGAAGATGTCAGCTAGGGTCGCGACTATCGACTATCCAAAATGCCCCGCTACCAAAGGACCGTTTCCATGCCCGTACTGCCCCTCGATTCTATCGCATGCGTACACAGAAAGAACTAAATGGCGGTATGTCTCTGGTGCGTCTCTGAATTGCGGTAAACTCATAATTCCAGGGCACACGTATCACAAGATCTCTGCGCGTACGTCTGCATTTTCGAAAATTGCGAGTCTCCCGATGACATGTACACATCGACGTACGAATGGATGTCACACATGGCTAAATGCCACTCTGCTATGGAATGGGTGTGTACAGAATGCTCCAAAAACGCCCAAAAGGCTGTCGAAAACGCTGCGAACCATTCTTTTAAAGACTCCTGGGACCTAAAAGCACACATTCTCTCTTTACATCCTGAGATGCACGAATCCGAAGTGCCCCTGATGGTTCAGGCGGGGAATAGACCTATCGGTATCCAAAGAGTCGCATGTCCCCTTTGCCGACCCGGACTAGTATCAAATGCTACTGGCGAGAAAGATGGCACGCCGGTTCACCCTGAAATCTGTGTCGAAGAGATTGGATTGGTACATCTAGAAGAGGATGAGCATATTGCAACTCACATCCACGAGTTTTCCCCCCAAGCCTTTCCGTGGCCTGGCGAAACAAAGACCCAAGACAAGTCAGAAATTTGTAGTTCGAAGTCCACGGCCAGTACCCGACAGGCGGTCATCATCCCGGCTTCAGGCGCCGCGGATCCAATATTCGAGATCCAAAACTACTTACATAACCAGACAGAGGTCATCGACAATCTCGAAGATCCAAGCAAAAAACTTCTATCACTTCCTACGCGTTCAAAGGCCTATTTTGTTCTTGATCATGGTATTCCCCTCGACAGCAACAACGGTCTTTTCGATCGCCTCCTAGGCCTTGCGACCAACAAGCTAGTCAGCCCGCTCACAGAGTGCCACCCACAAGCCCCGATCGAAGCAAGAAGTTATTTGCAAAATCCTGCTAGCCTATATCCACAGACAGTCATTGAATGCACTGATGTCAGATGGGCATTTGACAACGCTATGCAACAAGGTGTTGAGGCAGCCATCACTAGCATGTTGAAACTGGGGGGAAATGACTCAAAAGACAAGAGAAGTACTTCGGACTTGACGATGCTGCGAGTGATTCAGATTGAGGAGAATCCACGAGAGAAGATCAAGGAACTGTTGAAGAACCCCGAATACGAGAAAGGTATCCGTGAGTTGTTTGCTTCGCAGGATAACCAAGGCGAGAAGCGCATCGTGGGTGTCATCACCGGTTTCATCACTGGTTTCGTTACGTGCACCGACATGGCTGTAAACAAGTCTGAAGAAAATACCTCAGCTGGCGATCTCTCCTCAAAGCCTGTGCCAGCGGCAGCCACAGGCATACCAGGCACGACAGTGACTGCGGAGAGGTCCAGCAGGAAGGTCTACCACAGTGATATTTCTGGCGATCACAAGGGCGAAGTGGTTGTGGCTTGCAGTTACCTACCAATATTTGCGCATGTCAATAAAGCCGAGTCTCGACCTTCCTGGATCGGCCAATGGTGGCGCGGAAGTGATTCAGCGTTTTCGCATTTACAGGTAGGCGATGCACCGATGGTAGTTGAGAGTAAGGATGGATAAGTAAAGTATAAGATCAGAAAGGAGTGTAGAGGAAATATAAATTGCCCTTCTGGAGTTAATAGTTAAATAGATAATAACAGAAGTATATATAAGCTGTAAAAGCTTTAAGACTTTAAGATTTTACATAAGGGTATACCATCAAGATAACATGTTCCCCGCTTTGACAACAGTATGATCATAAGCGGGTAGGTCTACACAGCTACATTATCGTCCGAAGTATGATTGCCCTAGTGTATAGTAGATAGCCTCCTGGAACGAGATAAGGGTTTAGAACATCAGATAGAGGACCCCAGGACATAGCTCAAGGACCTACGTCTTGTCATTTGCAGTTGAGACTTATGGCTAAGAGCTTAAATCAGTAGAGAGAACTAAGACCATTAAAATGCAGTACCCAGATATAGTAACTATTGTTACGGAGATAATTTTCTTTACCAAGATCTGAGGCTCTGCTTTCGCTCTGACTGAAGAGGTATCAGAATTAGAAAATTAGTCACAAAACATAATTGGGTCATTAAAATCAATTATCATGAACTCCATTATGTATAGCCAATGACGGAATATAAATCCTCCGAATGGGGAATCTCATTATCATTACCGCAGCGACGCAGTCCAGTCCTAAATCCGAGCCAATACCGATCCCAAAATGACATAAAGACGTCGCTCATTGTATATCCCTTTCTATCATAGCCTCCTAAATCAATTGGTCTTTTATACTCATCGTCACAGACAGATTTCTATGGCTGTAATCATCAGTTATTTATCCTGCACCTCCGCTTGACAGGTTGCTTACCTCCGAAACATCCGAAAAATCAGGAATACCCATGAGCACTATCGGATCTCAACAACGCTATCCCCGTGGCCATCATGAGCACAAAGACCACACAGACAGCGACGATTATTATCACCGCAAATTTCGTCCAGTCGTCCCCATCGAGATGTCGCATGTCTTTGGTCCATTCTGGCATGTCAATCGTACCACCCTGGACCAACCACGCAATAGCGAAAATAGCGATGACGATGACGGTGAAGATGAGTTGTCTGGCATTTCGAATAGCCTCTAAGAACGGTTGAATTCTAGATTTTGTCTTTGCCATGGCTGTTATTCTAGGCTCGTTGTAAGTGTGAAAAAAGACGTTGGGGCTAGATGAAAGGTGGAAAAGTGGCATCATCGACAGGCTGGATTAGAGTGCGGCGTCTCCCCGCATATTATAGCGAGTTTATTAGATCACAAGACATTTAGCTGATGGACTGCTATTCGCGCGTTGGGCTGTTTATGGCGAATCATGTTGGGTTTCGGATGCTTCGGAGGGTTGTTCAGCCACCGGGAAACGTATGTTTGACCCCACCTCGTTCAGAATCAAGGCAGTCATTCAATCTTGCTGACATGGATTTTGGGTGCCTGAACAAAGACGGGAGCCTTGTCAGATATCTTATTCCCCGAGAGTCCGTTAGTGCGTGGCACGCGATCTGCACGTCAATCAGATCGGCATATCTTCGCGTATCAGGCTCTGGCCCGAAGACACACCGCGCATTCGCCCAACGAGATACGAGATGAATGCTTTCGTCACTATACATCTACAAAAGTTCAGTTTTACTGTAAGCTACGTCGTAGCTCTGTGCTGAATCCCTGTGACCATCGTCGGCATTTCACCCTGCAAGGCAAGGATGATTTAAGACCGGGGCACTGACTGGTCTTGGCGTCAGCCAGGGTGGACAAATCTGTGAAGCGAATCACCTTCACCGATAAATTGTCACGGATAGCAGAGTTGATTTTTATAATGATTCTGAGTGACGAGAGCTAAGGCACTGCATTACCACTTGAGTCCGAAATGGCCTTAGCAGCTGTTATCTTAACTGCATCACGCGATCTACATGTCAATCAGACCGGCATTTCTTCGCGAAGTTAATGATGGTTACAAGCTTCATCATAAATCCATTCATTCATCAACACACCCATGAGATGCTGCGGCGACAAATTAGCAGCATAAGCTCGAATCGCCCATCTCTCCACTTTCAAAATACCGCCCTTGTCTGCAATTAAGTTTGCCAGAAGCTGAACGCCCGACTTGGAGCGGAAGATGCTGATCGCCATTGCGGCCGGTCTTAATGGGGAGTGCCGAATGCGAGAAGCAACTGATTCGTCTTAGTGAATATTGAATTAACAGCAAACGTAGGCCAGCTAAAAAATCTAGTCTGCTTTGGGTGATTTATTGGAAAAGTGACCAACATGCATATGCATCAATGTCCATAGATGGCGAGAACTGCAAAACGGGACTCATATGTGGAGGCGAGAACCTAGCTGGATTGGTCTGATAACATGCAAGCTTCTATTAATAGTGTCCCCATGCTTAACTTACATATCTGTGATATGCAAAGTGCTCAATATTTCATAATAAGCAATTATTCATTCATTGCCAAGGAATTTAAGCGCCTGCAATTTCCCCCCAAACTTATTTAGAGGAAACAGAGCCCTCCGCCTGAATCTTTACTCACATACGCAAATCACAAAAGCCACCTCTTATCGTTTACCTTCTGCAACATAGCTGAAATGTGTCTAGGGTCTTTTCAATTTTGGAGAAAAGGTCGAAAGAAGCTCAACCAATCGCCGGAAGATCCAGGGCCAGCGCGCCGCACCGACATCTCTAGCGAACAAGTTGATGTCCAGGACTCCTCCCAGTCTGCACCGGAAAAGAAAGTCCCGATATATCCATTGCCCAAAGATACCGCTTCGGCTGTTGGGAGTACCGCAAGCGTTCCCACGGGCCTTCCATCCTTAACTAACGATACCCGTCTCGCCATTACTCCCGATGGTAGGAACATCTCGACCCCCGCAGTTGATTCCACCAAAGAACTCACCACCGCAATCCCACCGCCTCAATCTTCGCCAAAGCCACCACAGCCTCAAAGGCTAAAGGTTCAGGAAGATCTTTGGAACCGAGCTTACAATGAGGTCAAATCAAAAAATACGGAGCTTTTCGAAAACTACACCAAGTTGCTGTCCTCTAAGGGTATGAATATCGACAAAATTCTCAACCAAGACACCACCGCGACTTCAGCTGAAAAGAAATGGGATCAGATGAAGAGGTTTGCCGAAGATGAGCTTGAGAGGACACAGAAGAGCGCAGATGTCCAAGAGAAGATTAACAGCGGGATTGAAATCGCATTGCCGATAAAGAAGATGGTGGATCAAGTCATGCCAGTTGTTCCGCACGCTCAAGTCCCGTGGCTTGTCGTTTCATTGACCTTCGAAGTAAGTCGTCCCATTTGTCACTCTTGATCATTACTGAGAGTGGTCAGATATTCTCCAACCCTTTCAAGGAACCTGGTATCAATCGCACAGGCCTTCTGTATGTCATGTCAATGATGGAGTGGTACATGAACCTGGCAGACCATCTTGTCGATGATGGTGGCCCAGAGTTACAGAAGCAGCTACATTCCAAGCTCAAGGAGCATACCGTCGAGCTCTACGAGAAATTGCTCTTCTACCAGATCAAGAGCACTTGTTGTTTCAACAAACACTTCATGGACAGATTCTGCAGAGACATTCTTAAGGTGGATGACTGGAGTAGTAAGATTGATGAGATCAAGAAGGCCGAAGCAGTCGTCTGGGACGATGTCAATGCCTTCCAAAATCAAGTGATGGTAGACAATCTGCGAGAGCAGTCGTCTAGTGCAAAACTTTCCTTGGGGAAGCTCATGCACGTTTCGTTATTGTTTCAGCAGCAAATTCAAGAGCAACGCGAACGGAGTGACGGAGAGGACAACAGAACATGTCGACAACACCTATTCAAGACAAACCCTATCGATGACAAGAAAAGAATCCTCCACGCCAAAGGGACCCTGGTTCGCGACTCTTACAGCTGGGTAGTGGATCATCCACAATTCCTTGCCTGGCAGAGAAATGCGCAGCACCGTCTACTATGGATCAGAGGCGACGCTGGGAAAGGAAAAACGATGATGTTATGTGGAATTATCGAAGAATTACAGAAAGACCCTTTTTGTCGTTTGTGTTACTTCTTCTGTCAAGCTACCGATGAGAGTCTGAGGGACGCAAAACACGTTTTGCGAGGCCTACTTTCCTATCTTATCAAGCAGTACCCATGGCTTATCTCCTACGTCCGCAAGGATTATGACGACAGCGGTGAGAAACTCTTCGAAGACCACAACGCTTGGGAAGCTTTATGCAGGATTTTTAAATCTGCTTTGGCCGATGAACGGTTCCATGAAGTCATTATCATCATCGATGCACTTGATGAATGTGTCGTCCAACGCGAAAAACTTCTCGAGCTTATCTGCGACGTATCCGCTGGATCACGAGCAAAGCTACTTGTTTCAAGCCGCCCTTGGCCGAGTATTGAAAAGATGCTGCGAGGCGATGGCGAAAGATCAACAACACTTGCCCTTGAACAAAATGACCCTCAGATCTCTCTTGCGGTCAAGCATTTCATTGAAAGAAGGGTTGAAGATTTAGCCAAGCATCCACCTTACGAGGATGACCCCGATATCTGCGAGGAAATCAGGGTACACCTTACCAAGAACGCTGAGGGCACTTTCCTCTGGGTAGCATTGGTCTGTAAGGAGCTGTCAAGCAACAATGTGCAGCGCGCGACTCATGTGAGGGATATTCTCAAGGATTCACCTCCGGGCCTTGACAAACTCTACGACCGGATGTTAGTCAGTCTTGGGGAGTCAAGGGATTCCGACCTGTGCAAACAAATTCTGGCAGCAACTTCGGTCGTAAAACGCCATGTAACGCTGGAAGAACTTCTGTCCATCCTGGATCCGGCTATCAGCTCTGAAGCTAGCCTAGCGGATCTGGAGAAAGTCATTGTGTCTTGCGGCTCGTTTCTTTATCTGCAAAAGGGCGTTGTCAAATTCATACATCAATCGGCCGTTGACTATCTGCTTTCGAAAGATACTGCTTCAAAGCTCCCTAGCCTTCCGGATCGGCATCACTCGTTGTTTTGGAATGGATTACGTGTGCTGCAGACGTCTACGGCACTGAAACGCGACATCTATAGCTTGGAGGCTCCTGACGCGACAAGGAGCGAGATCAAGAAACCCATGCCCGATCCACTGTTGTATGTTGCCTACTCTTGCATTCACTGGGCTGACCATCTGTACAATACTATCTTCCCTGATGAGAAAGCGAAGAGCCAAAGCACAATACATCCAGAAGATGTATTGGTAGTAACCACTTTTTTAAGACCCAAGTTTCTCTTTTGGATCGAGGCTCTCAGCCTTCTTGGTCAGGTGTCTTCCGGAGTGCAAGCCATTCAAAAGCTTCAGAGGGTACTCGTAAGTCAGCAGCTATCATTATGTTGTGATGTGGCTCAGCTAACACGGAACAGGGTGGAAAACCAGGCCAGGGAGAACAGCCTCTCTCAGAATTTCTCCAGGACGCAAATCGATTTCTACTATATTACAAATCCGTTATTGAAAAGCACCCGCTTCAGCTTTATACCTCATGCCTGTTATTCAGCCCCAACCAGAGCATCATCAGGAGTCAATTTGGGTCTGAGGCTCCAAAATGGATTACTATAGCGCCTGGTCTAGATTCAAACTGGGATGCGTGCCTACAGACTCTAGATGAACATCAAGGTCCAGTGTATGCATTGGCCTATTCCCCTGACGGCCAGTGGCTTGTCTCTGGGTCCGGAGGCGGCGTAGTGAAGCTCTGGCATGCTGAGAGTGGGGCTTGCATATATACACTTGGTGGCCATGGACAGGGCTATGAGTACATTGATCTTGACGTGCTGGAACCAGCGGCCGTAAAGTCAGTGGCCTTCTCAGCCGATGGTAAATCATTTACATCAGCCGCTTGGAACGGAATCGTGAAGGTTTGGGATCGAGCGACCGGTAACCTGTCCGAAGAGCATCAGGCACATGAGTCACATGCTAAAGCCATGGCAATTTCGTTGGACGGTTGCACATTTGCATATGTTCTACAAGAAGGATCCATCAGAATATGGAATATCGACAAGAAGATTCCTTTACGTTCCTTCCCATGCGGTGGAGAGGACGTCCACTCGGTAGCTTTGAGCAGAGACGGCGAATGGCTTGTTGCGGCTACTCCACATAGTTCTCAAGGATGCATGACCTGGAACACTTTGAACGACGAGCAGGCTGTGATACCCACAGGTTATGGGGCATTTTCCGCCATCTGGTCAACCAACGCAGATCGTGTTGCAACAGGCGGTTGGGAGGGTACCGCTCAGATTTGGGAACGTGACACTAGCGGATGGATTCTGCAAATCGGGTTTCAGAGTAAATTCAGTTCGTCGCATATTATAGAACACCTGCATTTCTCGATGGATGGTCAATTCCTGGCAGGTGGCTGCCGATTCACTATCTCCGTTTGGAACACAGAAAATGGTGCGTTGATATGGGGGATGGACAGTCGCACTCGCGATATAACCACGATAATGCTTTCCCCAGACACACTACGGCTCGTTTCCGGGTCCTGGCCTCATACAATCAAAACTTGGGACTTATCCAAAGTTTCAGAGAGCAGATCTCGTCATTCTGGTGATCAGTCATGGCTCCTCTACTATTCTGGTTGGAGTCACTTCACAGCGTATTACCCTGGCGCAAAGGAGATTAGAGTGTGGGGTGAAGGGAGCCTTGCACCAAAGACATTTCATGTTGAGGATGTGTCTGCTATTGTACTTTCTCCTGACAATGAGCAGCTTGCATCAGCTACATTCAAGGGGACGATGATCACAATCTGGGACACACAAACCGGTGCAGTGGTAAGACAGTTTGATGGCCATATTGATCAGACATTTGCCGACCTACAAAACACACCGGGAAGCGAGTCTCGATCCTCAGATTCTGATATATCAGAGATACATTATGTTCGATCGAGGTCGCGCGACAGTGACCAATATGTTCAGGCGCTAGCGTACGACAACAACAACCAACTTGCATCAAGTGTCCCTGGGCTCACAAAAGTCTGGGACGCCTCTACCGGTACCTGTGTGCATTGCCTAGATGATGGCGACAGTTCTATTAGTCCTATGACATTCTCAAAAGACGGGCGATGGCTTGCCTATCTATCCTCTGACTATGATAAGATGAACGCTGTGATAAAACTTTGGGATATGACCAATAGTCAGTGTATCTCATTATCATCAGCAGAGCCAATTTCAATCGGTACTCATACACTCAGCTTCTCTGCAAATGGCGAGTTAGTTGCGGCCTCTTCATGCGCTGGGATAGCCATCGGATCGAGCCCTGCAACCATTTATGTATGGGACGTCAGCACCGGGAACATCTTACGAAAATTTGAAAGCGACAAAATCGGGTCAATTCGCGTATGTTTTGACAGCCATATACAGGATCGTTTACACACGGAACATGGATTCTTCGACATGTCGGCATCTTCAGAGAGATGTAACCCAGATACAAGAGAAGCGGAACATGAGACACCGGACTTGGATGACATACCGACCCTCAGAAGGATGGAAAGAATGCCCACTTTTCGCGGCTATGGTCTCAGCTACGATATGGCATGGGTTTCGCGGAACGGAAAACGTCTGATATGGATTCCTGAGGACTTTAGGTTTCCTAATGGCGCGAATGATCAAATAAGCCCTGTTGTTGACGGGTCAAGTGTGATATGGTTAAGAGATACACGAAGCCCGGTACGGATGTATTTTAATACGTGATGCAGTGTGCTAGTTATCGTAGGGCGCAGGGATACAATAGACCGCTTCTTGAGAACTCAATCACCACTGCAAACTTGATTTAAAGCCGGGGCCGCCAATGGCGATTAACGTGCTGGTCTTGGTGTGAGCCAGTCTGGATCGATGTAATGCCAAATTTGTGAGGTGATCCATCTCATTTGCTTACAAGAATTCATCATCAGACAATCTCTATAGTGAGTGACCTCGAGAGGCTCAAGCTTTGCTTCTCCACTTGGATTCAAAAGGGCTTTCACAGCAGTTATTCTAATAACTTACGGCCGAGGGGCAAGTTTTACGGCGCATAACCTGCAGCGAAATATGGCATCGAACATTCAATTATCATCCTTGACATTTTCTTGTCATGTTGCTGTTAATTTGAGCGTTTTGCATTGATAAACACGTATCTTCTTAAATCCTAAGGACATCTTCTTTAACTCGGTCGATCGGACATATGATGGTTGTAACGAATCTTTGACCAGACATTCAATTGAGCATGATCTTCTACAATGACGTTCGAGGTCAATGACATTTGTGACCTACATATAAACTAAGCGAGAGCTACTCCGCACATAGGCAAGATGAATCAGGCTTAACAGGTCCAAACTAGCCAGAATAGGATAGCTCGTCTTGGAACGGTCTCGATTCCCGATTTACATGAAAGCCACTAACTTCCTGAGCTGAGGTGATTGGCTGCCAGTGAGGAACACCATGGTAAGATCAGATCAGTTTAGAGTTCCGGTCTTATGTATAACTAGGAGACCGTATAGTCACAGATGGAATTTTGTATCCTTTTTTTAAAAATGTAACTATTTATTGCAACGTTAGATACCACTGATAAACTGCCCTAAGCGCAATGGCGAGTTCTCACTAGGCTGAAAACATACAACAATATCGGTGGCAATATGGCAAAAAATCCGCAAGCAAATGTTCGTCGAGGTCTCAGAGCATTCAATACACTAAGAATTCATTAACAAACTATAGACCCAAGTCCTCACAGATCGACAACCCGCGAGCGATACCATGTCGCTGCGTGATGTACGAAAATTGATGAAGAGAGATCCAGAGGGACATGGCATAAGTGCACTGGGCTTCGATGGTGTGCTGCGTACGTTTGACGCCGAACGGAATGTTCTCGATGCAGTTGGACTCAATCCAACTCAAATCAGAGAGTACTACGATGGTTTGCCAATGCCGGAAAGATTCCTAACCGCCGACGGCCGGAATGTGTCACGTAAGGATCTGTTCAACCCAAATGTGGAGGATATTCCAAGGAAGCCTACGGCGGAGGACAGAGCCAGAACTCGGGCATATAACGAGGAGTTGAAAAGGCGCGGAGTTTCATGCTGTGTTGTAGACAAGTCAGCAGATGACAGTGAATCTGGATCAAATCGTACATAGTCCCCTTTGCTGATTATCGTGGCGAAATATTTAACACTCTATTAATATTCATCTTCCTTCTTTTGCATTTCTCCTGTGACACTGCACGATATATATAATTTGCTCTCTTTCAAACAAATTTGCAACAACATCATCGGAATGAACCTACTACTGGCTGCAGTTGGTCCCATTTCGGCGCATTCACCCTTGTCCTGGCTCAATGCGTTCTAGCGCAGTATGACTTTAGGAGAGGGTTTTATTCAGGGATCTGCCTAAATGTGAGTAACGAAAGTACCTATCTCTCATCTTTGTATCTTGTGCATGGGAAGGTTGCCAGAGGCACGCACCATCGCATTCCTAATCAGGCACTCCCTCAGCATGAATCAACAGCGACGCGAGCATATCGAAGCCGCACTTCGTCGGTACCGCGAAACTGTCCTTCAGCACAATTTGTCCTTGCTCCGTAATCTAGTAGATAAGGTTGAAGCCCAGCCGACTCCACCGAACTGTACTGAACCGGTCGCACAAAGCCTACGAATGCAAGCAATCCAACAGCTCATAGAAGTTCCTGAATCCATCGAAGCGCCGCGAGACGTCCTTGATGAGGGCGTTATCTCTTCGCTAATCTGGTCGGCCTCGCTCGAAGGTGTGGATGACGATCCAGTCGACCCCTCGCTAAGACAGGAATACTTCGCCGGCGTCAAGGCAGGCATTATAGAGAGGGGCGTCGAGGTTGCTGAATTCCCGCCGTCAGACTTGGAGTACATCTGCACACTAGTCAGTGGCATCACGGGTCCGGGTCTTCCATTTCACAGGGAAATATCTCAGTTCGACTTTATCACCTCTCTCCGACCCGGCAAGATGAAAGCCATGATTCAAGCTGTCGGTGTGCCAGTACGGAGCGATGCAGAAGGAGAACATAATCAACTCACTGGGCTTTGGGAGGACTGGGAAATTGCCATAGTGTTCAAGATTGGTGGTGGGCCTCGTGGTTGGGGCGGCTCATTTGCTCTGTACTGCAGTAGTGAGGAGAAGGAGGAATGGAAATGGAGGTATGGAGTTCATGATGAAGAGTGGTATAGCAATGTCTATGATAATGTGGAGGAATTCCTTGACTTCTATGCTCATTTCAACGAGCAGACTGAGGATGACCTCGAGGATGACATATCTAGTCTGGAAGCATTGGCATGGTTTTAGAAGTATTCCACGCTTGAGGCGTCTAGCACCGTGTTCTATTACATCTGCAAGTTATTATTATTATTATATTATTTAATGCTAAGACATTCCTATAAGAGGATAAAAGGTACCTATCTAGTAATCTATAGAAGCATTTAATTTATATAAGCATAACTATAAGTCTAATAAGATTATATTAAGGTAAATAATAGGGTTTTTATAAGTTTAAGTCTATATAGCATTAAATACCTATAAATAGGTATCTTAAGATATAAGGTAAATTATTAGATTTTAATATAAATAGATTTCTATAAAAAAGTCTATCTTATTAATATAAATAATATATTTTATTTAATCCTTTTCTAGTATAGTATTAATCTCTTTATAATACTTAAACTAAAGTGTATTACAGTTAGCCTTTCTATAAAATAATAGGTATATAAAGGATTTCTACTTACTATAAGAGTAAGTAAGGTTAATATTATTATAATAAAATCTCTTATAATAATATATATAATTACTATAGCCTATATAAGCTATAATAATCTAATATAGTTCCTTTTATAAGAGTTTTTTAAGTTCTTCTATTTATTTAAAGTTAGCTATAAGGCTAAGTTCTTTATATAAGTATAGTTACTTAAGGTGCTACTAAGAAGTTAGGTCGCTTCTGTTATATCTGTAAGTGGCTTTCCGACAAGCAATTTAATACTAATAAAAACACTGTATCAGGTGTAAAATCTCATACTGCTCGCAAGTAGGCTAACCGAATGGTTTTGTATATATCACAGCATAGCTCCACCCATGGTAACATGTTGCTCCTGACTGTAATCCGAAAACGGGAAATCTGATGCAAGATTATCAGTATAAGGAAATTGAGTCTGGAAAAGCTGCGTTCCAGGAAAGCTGAACTCTGATGTTTGATACGAAACTTCTGAGTTCTCTGACGGTGCAACTGAGTAATCGAATAACGAGGGTGTAGTGTCGTCCAGCGTAACGAGCGATTGGATGTCGAGTCCCTCCGGAATGTATTGCGAAACAAGATCCAACGGCACTCCAGCAGACTCCTCGGGGCTCAGTTCAGAGATAACAGATGTTTTGCCGGAGACCTTCTCAGAAGGCTTTTGTTCGAAGCGAGCCTCAACCTCATCGAGGAGCCGCGCAAGGAGTTTGTATAATTCGTCAGTGTAGTCAGGCGGCTGATCACTCGCCTGCACGAACTCAGAGATAAACTGTCGGCCTTCATCCAGCCAAATGCCGCGCAAAATCCCAATAACCTCTTTAACGACCCCGTCCAGGTGCGGCTTCGGCATGGTACCACGCGGCGCCCCAAACAGAATCTTCCAAATCCCGTACCACTGTGCCTCTGGCGAAAGGCGTTTAGCAAAGCGGGCCTGCAGGGATCTTTGCGAAGCCAACGACACACTATCCCCGTTCGCGCCAGACCCTGGTGAGCAGTTCTGCTGCAGTATATGCTCCTCATAGAGGTTCAGCGACTGGAACCCCTCATGGCATCTCAGACAGGCGTGAGCTGCTGTATGTCTTCTCTTTAAATGCTGCTTCACATCGGAGATACGGACCATCTTGAGGTTGATACATTCGAGATGACGCTCTGGATTCTTTCGAAAATACGGGCAGGCGAATTTCTTGGCGCTTTCGTTGGGGCTCGGGTAATCATCTTCATCGATATTGGAAAGGTCCTCGGCAAATCCACTGGCGCGCCTCTTTTTGTTAGGTGTTGTACTGCGGGATGGAAAAAGCGGACTTTGCTTCTCTTCCTCTTTCGGGAGCTGATTGTTGGATATCTTTGGAGGAGGCCGGATAGCATTCAATAATAATCCAGCTCTAGTTGCCGAGTTTCGTGTAATTGGGATTGGAGTGTCTGGCCGCCGTGAGAATTTAGCATGGTGGAGGACCATTCCATCTAATGATGCAGCCTGTGATGAGTCGGCACTGTCTTTCAAAGTCTTTGTCGGGTATTCATCCACTAGGTCTCTGGCAGGTACTAAGAAAGAGATTTATATCAGTGTTTATCGCCTACATATCCAAAAAGTTTTCTTACTTGTATTTTGTGAATAAACATCGCTGTTTCCTGATCTTGGCGGTGCTTGCGAAATAGGTCTCCCAAAAGTGCATTGCGGGGCGCGTTTATAGTATTGTAAGCTTGATTTTGGACGCGTCGCGTAATCCTCGGTTGTTGTTTTCCCCCTGATGTACTCATGTATAGACGCTTCCTGCAACAAAGACATTGTCTAGAAATAACCGGAATTGGTTCGCCTGGAGGGGCCTGTATTTTATGCGTGAGGCTGTATCATCAGCCAAGTTGCGGATTTGAAGTGGGATGGTGGTGCTTTAAAGCATATGCTTTACAAAGACCGGTAAAACATTTCAACGTAAGGCGAAGTGACGAGGTCTGAGTTCTGCTCACCCTAGAGAATCAGCTACGGTGTCTCTGAAACCAGATTGGCTGGATGGTACATAATTTTGTGAGGGGTAATTGTATAAAACAGATGTCACTTTTCTTGATGGGCTTGGAGATCAATGATACGGCCACTCGGTTCTGAGTGATTGGCTCAGCTCGCCCTGCGTTCATTGGCAGGCACAATTGGATATGTGAGCACGGGGGGGGATGTCACACGATTGTGGACGATGTGCTGGCAATCGGTGACAAAACTGCGGGCAGAAATACGCCAAATTGAATAGTCTGAATGCACAGGCAACCACCTAAAGGTGCGCCTTGGGTGATGCGGTCGTTGGCGCGTCATTCGAAGGCTGGGGCTGCACGCTGAGTTGGCCCAACAGCCTACCCTGGATATCCAGACCTGGATCTGTCAACCAGTCTTGGATGCGGTCATTGTACTCGGTAATAGTACCCGATTGGTTCAACTGGCTGCAGGAACGTCTTTATTAGCATGCGGTACGTACCGCGATCGACGGTTGAAGCAGACCTTTGGGGAATTGGCTCTGAAGAAGCCATTGTACCATTATGATCAAGGTCACATACTGACCTTCGAAAGTGGGAAATGTCAATAAATTATACAGCATATATAAACCTGACATTTTCCACAATTGTGTCGTTTTTCTCATAGTTAATGGTTACATACACAATCGTGGACATCACGTTTGAACAATTGGCCATATGCTTTAAACAATGATCCCCCGAGGACACCTCAGCCGGAACAGCAAATGGCGAAATGAATGTGCGCAACGGATGCTACAAGTTATCTTGAATGAGACTTGAAAAGTGTATTGCAGACTCGCTAAAATAAACCCATCGTATCAAAAATTAGCAAATCAGACTCGTGAGCATTTTTCTAGGACTACACAATTGCGGACGAGGCCTGACGGGAGGCCCAGGTTGGTTGTAAAAAGCTGTGCTGACAGAAATACCTGGTGGATTAGGCCCCAAAAAGAAGTACGGAAGACTATAGGGCTCAGTGGCTCAAAAGTCAGAAGTAAGAGATTTTCCTTACTAGACTTACCCTATGCATGCATTATAAGCTAAAATATATACATAGATAACCTTTTATTACTCTACTAAATTTATTTATATAGTATAGTATTACTAAGTGTAAAGTTAATACCCTCTACCTATAGCATATTTAAGTATACTTAGGTAATTATAAGGCTTTATTTTAATCTATATAAACTTATTATTCTATTATATATATTATTCTTCCTTATAGAGTATACTAAATACTACCTAAAAAGTAGTAAATGCTATAGTAATATTTATATAAGGCTAAATGATATTATAAATGCCATTTTCTACCTATCTTATAGCCAGTTACTTACTATTAGTAAGGTTATTAACCTTACTAATAGCCTATAAGCTACCCTAGCAGTCCCTATATAAAGCACTTTAATAATAATACTAATTAAATAATCTTAATTAATCCCTTTAATATATAATAATGCTTATAATATAGCTATTAAAAGCTAGTAAAGAAGCATTATATTAATAGCCTATAGTAGCCTAATTATAATTAAAATGTATACTAAGTTCTATATTATATTTAGGGTTAAGGATATAGTTACTAGTATAGCTATTGCAAAATATAATAGGCTTCCTACTAGGTCCTTTAGCTATAAGAGTAAGATTAAGGTTATACTAACTGCTTTATATTTATTATATACTGCTATAGTTATATTTCTTATATTAAGCTTTTAGGTATTACTAGCTGCAATAAAATAAAAGCTTATTTCTAAGTTTAATACTACTATAAGCTTATATAAGCTTAAATACTTTAATAATATTATATATAATATAGTATAATTAAAGGATTTCTTTAATAAGGTAAATATTTTACTCCCTTTAAGAGCTAAGATTCCTATTAACCTTTTATTCTTCTATTTTAATAAATAGGATAATTTAAAAGAGGATACTACTATTTGCCCTCTTAAGAGATACATTAAGTAAGTAGAATTAATAGAAGTAAAAAGAAGCATTTCTAAATGCATAACTAAGCTAAAGCAGGAGAAAGAAATAAAGAAGGAAAAGGGGATAAAGAAGAAGGTAATATAGCCTATTAAGAAGGAAAAGGGCATAAAAGATAAGATTAAAGTTAAAATACCTTAAGAGTTAGTTGTAAAAGAGGAAGGAAATAAAAGTAATATAAAGAGCTTTACTTTAGTTGCATTTAAGGCATTTCTAAATAGTATAAAAGAAATAAATTATATAGAAGAGGTAGAGGAGGAGGCTATAGAAACTAATGCTTACTTTAAGTAAAATATAGCATTACTATAAAGGTTTAAGTAGTAATATATATATAAAATGCCTTCTTTTATATTATATAAAGCTATATAAAGTTAATCTTATTAGTATTAACTGCTTCTTAGTTTAGGGTTATAATATTAATATTGCAAGTAGCTAAATAATCCTATATGCAATTAATCTCTCTTATAGGTATTAGAAGGAGTCTAATAGCTAGTTAATGCTTATTAAGTATATACTCTTTTAATTAGCCCTATAGGAATAGGTATATAGAGTATTTCAGGCTATTAGGGCTTTTAGTAGGAAAGACTTCCTTCTTAAGAATCTCATTATATACTTTAATTGTATCTTCAGGTAGATACATATTAATATTAATCTAATTATTATTATAAAGCTCTGTAATTATCTATAGTTAATTAGAAGGGATAGGGAAAGCAAAGTCTTCTACTTCTTAGGCCTCTAGTTAATAGTATAAGACCTAAGGCTAACTAGAAACAACATGTAGCCTAGTAGGTTATTTATATATATAGTGTAAATTCTAAAGCATTATAAACTTAGAGAGCTTTATACATATTATTAGTATATAGAGATATAGAATTATAACTTAATCTAGAATAGAATCTAGTAAAAAGTTACCTTTAGCAGTAATTCTAGCAAAAAATGCCTATTTATAGTTAGTATATATAAGTATATAGAGCTATATAGGGCTATATATATACTAGTAACCTGCCTAACTGTTATTTAGTTAATGCTACTAGCTCTTAATCCTTTCGTTTTGTATACTTTTGCTATATATCTAGCAATTGTTAAATTAGATAAATTAGTCTATATTACCTCCTATGGTATTATGCGATTGCAAAAGGTAATAATATATACTAGCTATAAGGAGGGTTTTATTGCTATAATTAGATTAAACTATAAGAGGCATATAACCTTAGCCTTTAATAACATAAAGATATTGCTTAAGCATGCTGCATAATGTATTAGCTAATACACCTATATAAAGCTATATAATATACTATAAGTAAGCATTAATAGAAGCATATATACCTATACCCTAGGCCTTTAGCTTATTATAAGCATTAATTGACTATATAAAGTTAAGGCCTAAGGCTATCTATCCCGTTTAGCAATGCTACATCATATTCTATCAATCAGAGACATTTATAGGTAAAAAGCTTTAAAAGGCTTTATATATAGTATCTCTACTAAGAGATAGTTCTTACTAGCAGATATAGGTATAGAGATAGGTTTAACTAAATATTTAAAGCTTAGTGCTTAGTAAGGCATTATTCTTAAAGAATTTATGCAATTTAGCTAACTATACTGCTTTTTGCTTAGAAGTAGAATATTAATATATATTAAGGTCTTATTATATTCTCTTTAAGCCTATAAGTGTAACTATAAAGCTCTCCTTTTATAGTTAGCGTAGAATATTCTTATCTTTAAGAATATTATAAAAGAAGAGCTCTTTAATATGGCTTTATAGGGCTTTAGTATCTTCTATATAGGCTTATTTAGTAATTAATATTAATTAATCTTCTTACTACATTTTAAAGTATTAATTTAATGTTATATAGGATATAGATATATTAAACTCTACTAATATACGCTCTATAAGCTTATTTACAGTATATTGCTTAATATCCCTTTATTATTTAATTTAGGAGTAAAATAGCATTAGGTCTTTTAGGGGGTAACTAAATGTACTTATTATAAGGGCTTATAGTATCTTATATAAAAAAGAAAGAGTACTAGGTAAAAAAGCTTATATAGCATTTTAAGACTATATATACTAGTAGAAGGTTATATAACCTTAATAACCTTACTAATTATAGCGTTTTATTAAAAGATAAGATAAAGCAATTAAAAAACTTTTTACCCTAGACTATGTATACTATACTGCTCTGTAGTGCCTAGTATGCTAATAAAAACCTTTTCCTTAGGTATATTATAGTATTTTATAGTACTTAATATACTACTATAAACTCTATTATATACTTAAAATGCTTATTATAGTATTATTAATTATTAAATTATATCTTTAAAAATAATAAAGATAAAGACTAAGCTACTATAGCTATATTAATATTAATATTATTTTAAAGTAGCTTATAGGGTATATAATTACCTTAGTTCTTGCTTTTCTTAGCCTTCTTCTTTTTACTCTTTATAAAGTCTATAGCTCTCTTAAAGAATTTAAAAAGCAACTAGCAGGTAGTACAATTAAGTAAATCAAGAAGCTCTATAGCAGCCTCTATAGTACTATCTAGCTCTAATTTACTATTATTATTACTACTATTATATTTATACTTAGAAGCTATTTAAGAGTTAATATAAGAGTAAATAAGTCTATATATAGCACTATATATAAGAAAGGGAATACTAAAGCCTTAAATAGTTCTAATTACAGTTAATATACTTAATAAGCTTAGAAAGGTAAATATAATATTTAGCAAGAGCTTTATTCTCCTTCTTATACTTATTATAGACTTTTAATTTAGATTATAGGATACTATAGAGGTAGTAAAGCATAGTATTAGCATTCTAAGAAGAGAATGTTATAGCATAGGGGTCTATAGTTCCCTTTTTAAACTCTTATAGCTTAAGTTTATAGGGCTTAGTAAGTTTTTAAATAAGTTAATATAATATAGTATAAAGCTTTATATAGTATATAACTTATACTTTAAATATTAAGGTAAATAGCCTTAATACCCTTATAATTATACTTCTTTAAAGTATAATAAAAAACTTAAATAGTTAAATTAGGCTATATAGTAAGTTATTTAATAGTCTAGTTAAAATTACTAATACCTTTACTATAGATTTCCTTAAAAAGATACTTAAAGTAATTACCTAAATCCTTTTATAAAAGCTTCTTCTAAATTAAATAGTTCTTATTTCAGTTATATACTATAATACAGCTAATATAATTAACTTTATTACTATTAAAGTTATCTTTACTACTAGAGTTAGAGTTATCTTTCTTAGAGTCCTTCTTAGTAGCTTCTTTAGCTTCCTTCTTTACCTTTTTAGCTTCTTTAGCCTTCTTTCTTGCTATTTTAGCCCTCTTCTTAGCTACATTATCCTTCTTCTCTTAGGCCTCCTTTGCAGCTATAGCTTCCTCTTTAGCTTTATGCAGGTCCTTAGCCTCTTTAGCTAATTATACTTTCTTCTTAAGCTTTATCTTGCGCTTCTTTAGCTTTACCTTTAGCTTAAGTAGTATAGTACTTAGATTAGATTATATATATATTTATATAGATAGAATTAGTTTAAAAGAGAGTATTAATACTATAAGAAAAATATTAATAGTTAATTATAAATTAAATGCATTAAATGCATATATAATAGAATAAAAGATATATAAAAATAAAGCTCTTAATTATATAAAAATGATAGAGGCTATATAGCATTAATTAAAGGTATATATAAGGTAGGGGATAGGTTTATGCAAAGCAAAAGTTACCTGCATAAGCGCTATAGCGCAGGTGCTAAATCAGGCAGGGTAAAGTGCTTATAGAGGAATAAAAATAGCATTATATAAAAGATTAGAAGCATGCAATTTTAAAAATACATTTATCAGGTCATATGAGGCTATTGCAGGTATATGCAGGCAAGGGAAAGTGAGGAATTCTTACCTTATAAGGCATTGTTGATTTTAGAGGAAGAAAATGAAGCTAAAGCTAGGATCGCGAGGAAATGTATATTACATTATTACGTAACCCTAAAGGGCCCATTTTGGCTTATGTAAAGGGCCTACAATAATTCAATTCAAAAATCGGATAGATACAAATGTAACCTAGGGCGCCCTACGGGGGGGGGTCGGCCTACTACGAAATGACTTTTGAGCCACTGAGCCCTATAGTCTTCCGTAAGAAGCTTAAGTATTTGTGTCAGCCAGTAAATTATGCTCCAACCCACCTGAGGCCCTCGCTGGCCCGCGCTGGGATTGACGTGGGCCTCAGCGCTGCGTTGTCAACTGTGGGCGCTAAAAGTGGGGCTTGATGGAGGACAGCTGACAATGACGAAGCAAACCGGAAGCTAATTTTTAGAGGCTCATCGCCAATCATTAATTAACGGCCTTAGATTCAACCCTATTATCTCCAACCAGAAGAACGTTTTATTACCCTTCGCAATTGTGTTGGAACATGCAGCTTAAGTGCATTCTGAACCTAGCTATGAGGAGAATGAGGAGATGTCTTGCTACCTGACTCGATTAAATCTGTGCCCAAAGAATGAATGGCAATGTTTGTTAAAACATGGCCTCAAGTTGTCACTCTTTGTAGGAGTAGACTTGCGGCTCCTGCACTTAACAATCAAGTGCATAAGGAGCCGACCTCAGCGTTTAGTCAGTGGCTATAGCTTGGCCTTTATCCCTCATTTTTCTATCACTTAACTACTGAAGTTCCAAATGTACTACCCCAAAAAGTGGCCAAGATGAAGGTTGACGGCCCGAAATACCCTCGAGAAAAGGCGGTGATAGAATCATTCGAATGCCTGTTTTGCAAAAATAACCCGCACCAGTATCTGGAGTGTAGGGGCTTACGATTAACCCGCCTATCCGATGTCACTCAACACATCAAGCGCCAACACCGAATAGTCGAGGTCAACATAAAGCCTGGTGTAACAGTTCGAGCTGAGGATATCGTTCTTTACTGTCCAAGGTGTCGCTATATATTCCGTGGCAGGGATGCTTCACAGAGGCTCCGAGTCCATTCGGCTGCGGCAAACCGATGTGCGGTAATGAATATCGCACAATCGGGTGTTCTGATATCCAGAGAATTCGAAGACCTGCTATCGACGCTGCGGTCAAACAAGGGAGAAAGCGAAGAATATAGATGGTATATCATTTGGGATTTCTGTTTTCCGGAAGAACGCCGTCCGGGATCGGCCTACGTTGAAATCAGCGTGCCACGTCTACAGATGGAATCAATACTTCGCAATAAGCTTCCATCTCTACAAGGCCGTGGGCAAGAAGAAACCGATGAGATTGTTACAGAAATTTTGGATGAAATCTTCTCCCCTTCAGCGCAAGCCCCAAATAGCCCTTCTGTGCCTTCACAGGCACACCCGAATACGGCATCAATGCCAACCCATGATACAACAATCTACATGCACACCGATACGGCCTTTACCTCTGAGCCTTTGCAACCACAAACGCAAGGCTTTGATCACAACTCTGGCCAACTCAGTGCTGGCGTTCCTGCAACGCCGAATACGTTTACTTATTACAGTGCACCAAGTCCAGTTGCGGGCTCTGGGGCATATCCGAATTCTGGGAACGATTTTGTTCCCCCTGAACATCCGATTGTTCATGACTCTGTATATTCTTTTGCCACTTACGATGAATACCCTAATGCTTCGTTTGGGTCGGCAAATCAAGAGAACGACTATTCGAACACATATGAGAATGACAATTCACATTTTTGATTGTGATATTCGCACCATAGCCTGTTATCTTTTGCTAACTGGGGAGGCTCCGGACTCTACAAAAGTTAGATAGACTAAGTCAATTTTAGAGCCGCGAGGCTCAACTGCAACTGGAAAGGATTTTTTATATGATATTTCATCTTTGCATTTCTGTCATTACTAATTGTTGCTAACTAAAGGAGGAACGTTGATCTGCTGAGCACGGAGGGAGATATTGATTATGTTTTTATTTGCGGGCTATTTTTCCGTTTCTTCATTTTTGTAAAGTTTTAGACAGCTTTGGTAAATATAATAGGAAGGCGTTTATTTTTCTGGCGCTATTCATTAAGCCTGTTCCATTGATAGTGCGAACCTCTGATCTAAGTAACCGTCGTCAAAGAAATACACCCGTGGAAGATTTCTAAGATTTTGTCTATGCCCAATGCCGATCAATCCTTTTTGAAAACATAAACTCCTTCCTCGATATGCCCTTAATGCATAAGCTGATTTCTCTGCGTGCTCCTGATAGTCCTATTCTTGAATAACCACATTCAAGAGATCCTTGAGCCCTAATTCATAGAGTACACCATGAGCATTGGCGTCCTGGGTTGCGAACGGCCTTTGGCGTTCAAGGATCTCCGAGACAAGTTGCACGCCGTATAGATCCCAGAAATCCCTTGCCATGGAGGTTTTAAGCCCATGCCCGCTATCCAAATATGGAGACCGGGGCCACTCTGTAGCCGGAAAGATGATCGACCACATCCGATTCCAGCGCCTCTTTTCGCTCAAGGACTGATCATTGGCTCTTATCATATAGGCCTTTTGGTCTTCATTTACCCCATCTGATGGGTCTGGGTAACGCTTTGTGCATCTGCCGCTCAAAACATGATCATCGCGATCGATCAGTGAATTAAAGCTTCGATAACATCTTGAACAGTACGGTGATCGGGAGTGATGTTTCATGACGTGCTCAATAACACCTTCAATTGACTTGAGGCCGACTGTGAGGAGGCATTGCTGGTGTTTCTCTGGGTCGTAATTGTAAAACGGGCAAGCAAAGTGAAAGAATGCCTTGGTGCGTGGTGCGTAAGAAACAAAAACGAACTCGTCATCATCATTGTCGTCTTCCTGCTTCACTTGTCGCCCGCTTGAATAGCGGCGAGGTGTCCTGAATCGTTCCTGGGGCTGCAACTTGTCTTCTGGTGGCGCGCTGTACTCTACTCCAGGCATCCATCGCCTGAACGAATCCGTCGAGAGCTGCAGTAGGTCCAGTTTCAGGTGATTGTATGCAGGTGCAGGATACCAAGTTGAGCTTCGATAGTGAGGATTGGCCTCAGGGATGGAACCCTGCAATTCAGGTGGTGCGGGTGTGACACCCTCGCCTACCCCTTCACTGTAACGATTGGCGATAGGGCTTTGGTAATTGACCGCCCTGGAGCTTCTAGCGCCTCTATAAGGCAGGGCGGGATTTGAGTGGTGAGATTGAGGCCGCTGAGTCACGGAAGGCCTGTGATAACGTCTGTCGTCGCACATGATTCTTTTGAGTAGTAAATACTTATATAAATATCGTGGTGATTCCCTGGATACTTGCAAGGCAGATAAAATGCCCTTTGCCACAAGATATATAGATTAAACTGGTTGTTTTAATGCGCTTTCATTAGTCCCAAGGCTCCCGTCTGAAACCCAAACAGCACAGGTGTGTATATACCGCTTCCAACTGGGGGTTTGGCCTGTACTTGAGCGGAATCTCATTGGTTTGGCCACGAGCTGGCAGGCCTCAAAGTTGGTGGTCCTACGTAGTAGGACAAAATAGCTGGTACACTAACAGGCCACGAGTCTAGGAAGAGTGGGGACTTTTTCCCTCATTGTCATGCAAGGTGTCTCTGTAGATCTCCGTGTTAAATAGAAGACTCCCAGCGCGTTCTGTTGAACTGGAGGTAAACCATCATCAATGTACAATTTCCTTCACTCCGAGTAACTTATCAGATATTATTAACATAATCATTAATCTCTGATGTTTCAGGCTCCTACAGCTGGTAAATCTGCATGCACCTTAGGGCAGACATTTGTCTAGTGTTTCGTTGGGCAGACCCAGCAGTGGCGGTACCCAATATGACAACACTAACTTCTGTCATCAGCATATTCCCATCAATGAGCCCCCCTTAGACATCAATATTAATGCCTTGCACCGAAATATTGGGCTGATAATCCATTTTACGGCGTAGTAAGTCAATTACTGAAACCATAGTCTTTCCATATATGAACACGTCAGTGTCGCACATAAGATTTCATCAAGCCCCTTGCTCGCCCAACATGCACTTTTCAATTGCCCATCTATTAGGAATAGCCTGACCGATGCTTGGGCGCAGGGGTGCTATACATCCCAAACTTCACTTTTAGGTTGAAGCCTAGTTTTTGTTTCCATTCTTTTCCATTTAATTCTTTTCTACAAACCAGCTGTGGTTTGCCTTTTGTTGAGGACTACAATGTCATGAAAAAGGGCTCGGGATATCGCTGCGAAACCTCATCTCGTTCTCCGGTTTGTATTGGTGCTGAAAAGCGCTTACGAGTCAAGGAGACCGCTTATGAGCTTAGATTCATCTCGTCTTTAATCTAGTCGTCGACTCCCGGCGTCAATTTCTGACTGACGATGCAACATGTGTCTGATCGCACAGACAAACGCTTCGGGAATCTGATTAAGTTCCGTCATTCGCCATATTATCCTCGGGGCACTTGATCAAACATGGTCTGTCATACTTAGGAAGGTTCTGCCTGACATCTGACTCTAAGATTGACTTATACCGACTTTCACAACCAGTTGTCAAGACATTTCCCCAGAACAATGAACTTGAGAATTTAAATCGGTCTTTCCCTTATGTGGGGTCACAACAAGAAGGAATTAAGTTCATAAACTAGCGGAAATGTGGCTGGCTGTCCTCTGTTGACATACCGTTCATATCTCTCGTGTAACTTGGCAACTCCTCTAATAGGCAAGGCTCTAAGCCTCAAATCCTCATTGTGGTAATTCAAGACCAATCGCCTGATTTCTCGTATGATATGGAAGTTGTATCATATAGCGTGGCGGAGACTCCAGGTTCAGGTTGGTCGAGGCCTGGAATCAATGGCCCTCAGCTGATGCGCCTCGAGTATGTGACAAGACCAAATCGGGCCAAGAATACTTCTTAGGACTGAGACATAAGCAAGAAGCAATTGGATGCTATGAAGCGAGCACTTCCCACGCAGACGTGAGTCGAAGAAGTTCGAAAAGCTATAAAATCGTCCAGATCACCTTATCACCAGTCATCAGTCACCATCAACAGATTCTCTTTTCTCTACACAGACCAATTCCTTAAGCACACAATTATTTTGCTCTATCTCATTACCCTTACACCTCCATACCTCACGCTCACCATTATGGGCTTCTTTGATAACATCTGGGACGGCGTCAAGTCGGCAGGTCAGTGGGCCATCGACCACTCAGCCGATATTGCTCCCGTCATCGGGGCTGTTGGAAAAGCAGCAGCAAGCCTTACTCTTCTGCAGGACAACAACCCTAGCTTTGCGGCTAATGCTATTCCGGAAAGCCAGGCCAATGAGACGCGCTCACAACAGTTGGCCAAATATCATCAGAAGTTTGCCTACGTCAGTGATCGACTAGCTGCCACCGCAAAAGCGGGATTTAAGGCCCCCTCGGAGACGACTGGCAAGACCACCACCGTTGATGACAGCCTCGTGGGCCTGTGGACAGATCCTAAGGGCCTATCATCCGATGGGAACCCTTCCATATCGATGTATAAAGATCTTTCTGCCTTTATGGGAACTATGAACATTCCGGTTTCCTGGAAGGATGACTCTGGACTTGTTCAAGATACCGTGAATGAGCTTGGTCAGGTTTTGTTTGCGAAGACAGGACCACAGGACCTTGCAGTGCTTTATAGGAGCGAGAATCCCATTGGCAAAGTCAATGCAGAAGTTCCGACTACAGATGGTTACGTTCATGCCTGCCACGTCTACTATCCGATCCCAATGGGAAACGGCGGAGAGAACAACTCGCTGCATAGTGCTATCCATCTCAACTACACTACGAAAGCATGAAATACTCTTGGCTCCCAAAGGGTTTCAAGCTCTTGTCTTCCCAGTAGAAGAACAGTATAAGTCATGCAACATGGGTCTTTCGAGGGATACTCTGGGAAAATGCTGTGACTTTCAGAATTTGAATTCTGGGTCGGGTTTATCTAATGGGCTTAACCATCATGACACTTGTTAACCTGCACTTGTACATTTACTCTATCACTCCTTTACATGCAATTAAAGAGAATTTGTTTCGCTTAGTATTGCCCATTAAAGCCTTTTGACTGTGTATCATAGGCCTTGCATGCTCTTATCAGCGACCGAGTGTAGTCAACGGCTAAGTCGGCAGATGAGATTAATACCGCCTATCGTAGACTAACCATATCCACTTCGGCACTGCCGAGTGCTAAATCTGACTAGTCAATACGCTTGAGGCATATAAACCCATGCTCAGTGAACAAACTAGCCGTCGTGATGGGTCTCAACTACTGAGGATCAAATCCTACTGGTCCACAGTCACCTGATATTCTGCAAGACCGAGGGAAAGAATACTGACAGGGCTAGCTGAAGATGAAAATAATCTGCGCCTGAAGACCTTTTCTTTCCTATCCTCTGCCTTGAGTCGCCCTCTACTCAAGTTCCTGGCTTTCGAGTTCTGAGTTCGAGTAAACCTACGCCAGCTGAACAGCTGATTTATTCCTTAGTTGGCTATCTTATGGTACAGATGTCCGTCCCCCTCCCTGTTCTCAAAATGGATGATGTACTTCTTCGAGGCCATAGCTGCCTGCACTGCCAGAAGCTCAACCTCTGTGAAGCACCAGAAGAAATCTTCATAGATACAAACTTGGACTCAATGAAGTACTCCAGGGCCTCCCCTTCTCACATGAGATTCACTGGTGTACATCTCGGCGATCTACAAGAAGGTGCGTGCAATGGCTGCAGCCTGGGGAAGTATCTCTCTTCGCAGCTTGGAGAAGGTTACCCAGAAAAGTTGAGCTCGCATGATTTGAAACTGTACACTGATAACTGGCGTTTCCATGGTCTGATACCTCTGGAGAAGACTCTCTTAAGTGACCAAAAGGTTGAATTTCCAATGGAAGACCAATATGTTCATGCTCCGGCACATAAAGGAAAGTATGGAGAGTTCCTGTCTTACAACATCACAACGGATCAAGGTGAGTCAGTTTGACAAGTTGTGACAATGTTTCACTGACGAATATAGAGGTCGAATGGACTGGAGAACAAAATCTTTTGACTCGAAATCCGGTAGTTGGTAATCCCCTATCTGATAAGACGGCGGACGCTATTCGCGACTGGAAGAATAGATGCGATATTAGCCAATCCGAGACCCATACAATCTGCTCCCGTCCAAGCCCGAAGTTCCTCCCAACTCGACTCCTCGAGATTGTCAGGATCGACGAGGATCAGAGGCCTTCTGTGAGGCTTGTTGATGGAAAGTCGTTAAGCGAAGACACTGAGTACACAGCTCTCAGCTATTGTTGGGGAGGGGGCTTGAAGAATTCTCTCAAAGAAAGCAACGAGGCCTCGTACCGGACCGAAATACCTTGGGATGACATTCCCAAAACGATTCAAGATGCCATTCTGACATCACACAAGCTTGAGATTGGCTTCATATGGGTAGATTCACTCTGCATCATTCAAGACAGCAAACGAGCCGATAAAGAGATCGAGATTGGGCAGATGACCCAGGTCTATACCCATGCAGCTCTCACCATTGCAGCTAGAAGGGCTCCAGACGCTCATACCGGCTTTCTTCACCCGAGATCGGTTCCCTCTGGAACGACCATCGTGGATTTCCGCGGCGATGATGGTATAACTAGGCGATGCACATTGACGTTTGAGGAAACAGCCAAGGATGAAGATGAGAATTTCTTGGATACGCGAGGATGGACATTGCAGGAATACCTACTGTCTTGCCGATTGTTGATAATCGGATCATGGACAACTACGTGGTCTTGCCGCAAGGAGCGAAAGGGAGACAGTGATGGATGGAGGCTGGATAGACAACAAGGCGACCCGTTCCGGTATGACTCAACTTGGAGCTCGAGTCGCAGCACAGTTTTCGAAGGAACGCAGCGTCTCGATGCTATTGGATTCTTTGGCACTCATCCCGACTGCGACCAACCAAGACCTGCAGACCATCTAATTATGTGGGAGTGGAATGGGCTGGTTCAGCTATACACAGGAAGAAACCTCACAAACAAAACTGACAGGATCTTCGCAATATCCGGCCTAGCCCAGATTTTCAGTCCCATGCGTGGAGGCGAGTACGCCGCTGGGTTATGGGTGAAAGACATGCCTGAGACGCTTCTTTGGGAAAACCGTTCTAAAGCTTTATACCCGAGGCCCAGCGACCAGGGCCCATCTTGGTCTTGGACGGCTATTAACGGCAGTATTACATGGGGAGCTGGTCATGGGAAAGATGTTTTATCAGTGGACTCTATTGACTGCGAGCTTGATCAGTCAGGGGCTCCATTTGGGTCTGTCAAACGCGGCACGCTTCGTGCCACGGGACCTGCGTTGGATCTAGAGTGGAAATGTAGCAGAAGTACGTCCGATTGGAAGAATCCCGGAGGACATCATCTGAGGTACTTGACGACTGATGGGGGTTATATCAACGCTCATATCGAGTTTCGACCCGATGCAGAAGAGCCTGATTCGGACAGGGCTACGGTAACATTACTTGCTGTCAAGGTCCACGACTGCACGACAGGAATAATCTTGAGAAAGCAGAATGGCACTGAATACTCAAGATTGGGTTTCTTCGATGCACGGCTTCCAGGGGATCAATCTCACATATACTGCCAATTGCCTCTGGTCAAAGACTGGGGTATCAGAACTTTTACTGTTGTATAGTTAAGGACTTTCTGCATGTAACGAGAAAACGTACAGCCCGGCTTCGGTATCGGCGCTGTGGTGGAGTAGTGAGGGGTCGGTCCCAGCGGAGATGATGCTCCCCAAAGCGGCAGAAGAATACTCCGCGCCTGAAATCTGGAGAACACCAGGGCATAGATAAACTAAGACCATAGACAATAGAACGAAAGAAACATTTGAAATCAACCATACGAGAGAATTATCATAAAAATGGCTTCAAAAGTTCAAGAGCAGCGCACTCTCCACCTCGTTGGCATTGGCGTCGGTCACTCGATCGCTCCACCAATGCACAACCATATTGCTCAATCACTCGGCCTCCCATGGACATTCTACACTACAGAATGCGCTACCCTCGACGACCTAATGGACCTTGCGCGAAAAGACACCACAGCAGGTCTGGTCGTGACAATGCCCTACAAGAACGCCATCATCCCTCGTCTCGATGCATTAGACGACCTTGCTGCCACTATCGGCGCTTGCAACAACGTCTACCAAGACTGGGAAGATCCCAAAAAGTTACGTGGAACAAATACTGACTGGCGCGGTATCAAAGGCTGCCTGCTCAAGAAGGGAGATCAAGCTGGTGTGCCTGTTCTGAACAAGCCAGCTTTGATCGTTGGTGCTGGTGGAGCTAGTCGAGCTGCTGTTTATGCTCTCAGCTCATACTTCCAATCTTCAATCATCTACGTCTTGAACCGCGATGAGGAAGAAGTCAAAGATCTCGTGCGAGACTCACAAAAGCTTTCGCCCGTTCCAATCATTATCCACGTCAAAGAGGGAGAAGCCCAGAAACTCGAGACACCATACTACGTCGTCGGTACGGTGCCTGACTTTGAGCCCCAAACACCAGATGAGCTTGCTGTCAGAGCCAACCTGGAGGAGTTCCTGTCTCGTCCTGAGAAGGGAGTTTTGCTTGATATGTGCTTCAAGCCTAGACGGACAAGAATGATCAAGGTGGCGGAGCAGAAGCGCTGGCCTACGGTTGAGGGAAGGCATATTATTAGATATCAGATTAAGGAGCAGTGGAGGCTTTCGGCTGGTGAGGAGAGGGTGAAGAAGCTTGATAGGGAGGGGGCGTGGAAAGTTCTTATTGACTCGGCTGAAAAGAGTCCCGGCATCAACTTCTAGATTTTAGATACTTAAATATCGACATGAAGAACTTTGCATGAGGTATCTTGCTTCAACGGCTTACTTAGTGAGTTCAAAATACACTAAAACGATTCGCTAGGAGGAAGAGGTAGTGAGATATGTTGTTGTATTCTTAACTCATAACTGCATATCTAGATCTCGTTCAACTTCAACCTCTCAACCAGCGTCTTCCATGCTGCAATACCCCTCTCAGCATGTTGCTTCGGGACATCCTCCCCCTCCTCAGACATAGTTCGTGAAAACAATTCCATCGAGACGTACCCCTTGTACCCCATATCGTGAATCAACACCTTGGCGATATCCTCAACAGGAAGGTAGGCACCCCGATCAGTCTCGTACATGTAAGCTCTAGCATTTCGCGACCAGTTCATTCTAGCTGGGTTTCCATCAACATGGAATGGATGACCTTTGATCAAAGGCGTTTCCATCCTTTCAGCATCGACGACCTGGATGTAGAATACTTTGTTGAGAGTGACCTCCTTGACAAGTCTTTCTAGGGACTCTTTAAGATCTTGATCGGCGTTGAGTGTCTTGCCAGTTGGAGAAGCTGGATCGCCCCAGACGCGGCCGGCGATGTTGAATGTGTCGAGGCAAAGACCAAAGTTGGGTCTGTTGACCTTCTGAGCCACTTCCCATGACTTCTCCCATGTGTCGACGTGAGTACTCCAGCACAACGCCTCGTACGCAAAACGAATTGGAGGATCTTGCTTGATGCCCAGATCAGCTAGTTCGACTAGATCTCCTACTATGACATCCATGTCGCCGGTCAACTGATCAGCCGGAAGGAAGTTTGCAGGAATCTGAATTGTATTGGTCCCCAAGATCTTTGCAATCTTGAACCATAACTTGATCTTTTCGATGAGTCGAGCATGTTGCTCGCGGTCCTTCAGACCCTCATAGAATAAGAACGGTTGAAGACCAATGACTGTAAGTTTCAGACCATCTAGTAACTCTCGGATATGCGATGCCGCATCAAGAATCTGGTCATTGCTAGGAGTTTCGACACTGTTCAGTCTTTTCGCTTCATATTCGAGATCCTCGTAGAAGACCTCAATACCTTGGAAGCCATGCTCCGAGGCCTGTTTGGCCTTGTTGGCGAAATCGTGGAGCCATGCTCGGCCAAGCGAGGCAGATAGGATGGCAGGCTGGAAAGAACTCATTTTGTGTGATTTAACTGCTAGATGAACTCAAGATGACACCTGTATCATTGATTTCAGGTAGATCTTTATCTCGTGTACTCAATTGCTGGCACGGTGTCGCTCAAGCCCAGAATGACGAATGTGAGCCGGCAAAATACTGTTCCGATGTTGCCGGGCCGGGGAGATGCGACTCCCGAGGTCCAATGGGTAAGTCATTATCCAAGATTTTCCCTCCGGTGCCTTACTGCGTGTCCTTGTAGTGACAGGGTATTGACGTATTGATGGAAAGTTGAGTCATTGAGAATGTCCATGCGCATATGGGAGTATCATAGTCTAGATGAATGTCATTTCCTTGATTAAGTACCTATGTATCTGCTTCCCTCTCCAAACGCTCCTTATATGCTCTAAACACTTCTTCTCGCATGAGATTAGCTGGTGCTCGCCTCGTAGTGAATAGCTCGAACTGCATCATTCCCTGCTCTGGTAGGACCTGCAGACCATCAACAGGTATCCATCCCTTTTCTGCTAAAGATTTTATCTGCTTCAGTAGTGGAGTCTCTAGCGGTGTGTACGAAAGCTGTGAATGTATGTTAACTCGATTCCGCCATCCAATATGATGTTGGAGCTTACCTCGATTGCGACGCCGCCAGTTGGGCTTGAAAGCCAATGATCTGGGAGACTCGTGTCCGCTGAGCACTGCCCATCAATCTCTCGCGTTGCCACGCATGAAACGACAATTGTTGGTAGACTTATGTCTTCAGGCCATGCGTCGTCTTTCGAAGCGATGACTCTAAACGAAGGATGATCGTAACTTCCGCTCTCTATCTCGATACCTTCCGCCGTAGTCCCACCGCTGTCGTCTTTGTGCTGTGCGTCGAATTGCTTGATGAGCTCTTCTGCCCTCGAGCGAGTTCGGTTGTGAATCAGAATTGTTCTGACACCGAGTCGAATGAGTGCATAGGCAGCAGCATGAGCCATACCTCCAGCACCAATGATAAGACCAGTCGCCCGTCTCCTCACAGCATTGATTGGAGATAAGTTCCGCTGAACGCAAGTATGAATGCCGATCCAATCAGTATTTTCACCAAAGAGAGCTACTGTTGGACCAGCTGTATTTCTGTCAAGTAAAGAGTCCATAGTAGGCCCCTTCAGACATAAAAGGGTGTTGACAGCTCCAATGGCTTTAGCCTCTTCACTTAAGAAGTCAAGCCTGGGTATTATAGCAGTCTTAAATGGTGCAGTTATACTCGCTCCTCCGAAAGTGTCGTCTTTAACAAGTTCAAAAAGCTGGTCCATTGACTCGTGAAGAAAGATGTTGTATCGATGCTGCATGCCGAGTAGTTTGAAGGCAGCATTGTGCATGGCTGGTGACAGACTCTTCGACGTGCAATTTCCGTAGATACCGAAATACTGGCCGTCAAGGAGAAATGATGAAAATACTGCTTTTTGTGCTTCTTGAACAGTAAGCAGGGCGTTCGATGGACAGTTTGGGGCCATCTTTCGGACCAGGGGATGTGTGACTGGGCTAAGGATGGGGTTGAGATAACAGGACATCCGTCCAAGGCGGCCCGTATTATAAGCTATCAAAGGAATGGTATGATCTGGCGACAACTTGACTCGATGCATAAAGTGCTGGACAGCAAAGTTGTCTTCCACGGACCTTGCCTCTTGACAGATGCGGATAATATCGCATCCGAGACCTTGAGCTCGCTCTATCGTGGCCCATTGTTTTGGTAAGTTCCAGCCTTCGTCTGCTGGATCGGAAACGACATAGTGGCCGATGATCTTTGTTTGGCCTTTGGATGCAATGAGATTCTGGATCTTGGCTGTGTCGCATTTAAGATCGACACAGAGATACTCCGGAGCAAGGCGCAGCCCATGATATAGGATCTCAAAATAATCGTCCTCAGATAGGATTGGAAGTCTGACATTTCTCCTTACAACGAAGAACTGCCTGCTGATCTTGTCTACGGCACTTTCCTTGCCGTTACCCTCATCACCAAGACTTGAAGCTGGGATTGTGAGTTCAAGCGCGTCTGCTTCGGTGTCCAGCCCGCGGAACTCGGTAATCAGCGTACTGAGCGTCGATAGTGGCAGGGATAAAGAGTACGTAAACTTTCTCGTCTCGAGTGGTATAGATGAGAGACTGTTCTTTGCTTTGTACTTGCAATAACAGTCATCTCGCCTCGTGATGCTGTATATCAACTGTAGGAAGTCTTCTTCAACCTTCTTGAGCGCAAGAGCTCTAGGCGATATGTCGCCACGTGAGGTTGCAGAGCCCAGTTTGTATAAAGACATATCTGAGATGTTGTAGAACTCAAAACTTGACAGTTTTCTGTAGGCTGGTGCTGCACGACTTGTGAGATCACGAATAGTTTCCACGTCGAATACCCTCAGATGCCGTTGAATCTCTTCAGCGTCTCGCAAGATGTAGATGACCAAGTGGTCCTTGGCATATGCCGAAAGCCATTCCTTGCCCGTGCCTTCAACAACACCAGGACCGCACACAATAACCGCGCCGGTTGGGTTGTCAAAGAGCATTGATTTCATCAATCTCAACTCCTCCTGTCGATATTGAGCGATACCATTGGTGGACTTGTAAACTGCTCTAGAAAGACTCGTGGCTCTGTAAAAATACTGATCCGCATCAAGAATGCGAAAACCGAGGGCACTTGAGGCCATAACGGCTAGGGTTGACATTCCACTACCTCGCATGCCTATGAGCGCGATAGAGGCGTTTGGTGCATAGTTATTTCGCTTTTGAGAATGGCTGGGGGTGCACGTCCTTGTGAGCGGTGTCTGGGGAGTCGGCACTCTCGAAGGGCCTAGGGCCGTTGTAGCAGGTGAAGCTGCCATATTTTCGTTTTGCTAGGGCTGGCGTTGGCTTTCTGTGTGATGGGACTGACTAGATCAGTCGAAGCGTCAGACATAAATCCAAGAGGTACGTATTCGAGTCGCCTAAGTTATGGATATACAAAAGGCCATGGTGCTGTTCTCCGAGTGCCAGGCATGCCTTTGGCTTCAATGTGTTTAATCATATTGCCGACCCTTGATACTCGCCCAGGGTAGGTAAGTGGCCGCGGCATGTTCCATACCAATCAAAGGCTGCCGGCAGAAACTTCTGCCGCTCCAGCCAGACCCCAGTCACCCCGCACGACGCTTACTGAATCAGGAAAGGATCAAGCAAGATGATTGGGATGAGAGAGTCTGATGAATTGGGGGATCAATGAAATCTGGCCGGGTCAACTACTCGGTAGTTGAGAAAAACGAAACAATGACCACAAGGTAGAGAGATTACCAGCTCTTCGGACCCACAATGTCGACGACTTCCCAGGACACGAAAGGCAGAAGTCAGCCAGAAGCCAGTCCACGAGCTTCAAAACGAGCAAGGACCGACACGGAGACTTCAGACAAGAGGCCCAATGGACGCAATCGACATCGAATTACACGAGCATGCAACGAGTGCAGGAGACGCAAAGACCGGTGTGGCGGCCAACGGCCGTCATGCAAGTCATGCATCGATAACAATCGGACATGCAGCTACGGACCTTCAAAGAAACGGGGATTGCGGCCAGGCTACGTGAGAGGCATCGAAACATTGCTGGGACTAGTATTCAAGTCTATTAATGGCAGTGAGGAGTGGTTATTGGGGCTTCTAGAGGGCATCATTCAGCAATCGTCCTTCTGTCCTGCGTCCGGTCTCCATGACACCAATATCTCTGTCGACCTTTTACTCGAAACATGGCAAAAGTCCTCCGTGTCTAAGAAAATGGGCAGCCTCTTATCTACAGAGAGTGATTTTGACGAAGAAGGTGCAGACTCGAGTCAGGTCTTCGATACAAAGGTCGTTGAGGGTCTTACGCTTTTGGCATCGACAAAGGATGCGTCAGGGGCACCCATGACGCCAATGGACACCAATGCGACACAACCAGACCTACCAACCTTTGATTATTCTCCTTTACCCGTTACCAATGATTCACCTCTACGGCCACGTGGAGGAGAACTGTTTCACACCACCATCAGCCGCCAACCAGAGCCCACATCACGACCCTCAGACTCCATACTAGGGTTTAAAATACCCAGCCCATAGGTATCTATAGGTACCCATTTAATAGGGGTATATACCTAGAGATACCCATTTTAGATGCCTACCTATAGGCAGATACCTAGATAAGATAATTATATAGATATAAGTACTTATAAGTAAAGATTAGTTATAAATTAATACCTAGATAAAAATTTAATTACTTATAATATATATTTTTAATTTATAGTAATTAAATATAATAATTGCTTTAAATTAATAGTAAATTAATATCTTATAAGCCTTTACTTCTAGTACTTTAATAAATCTCTTAAGAAAAAACATTAAAACTATAATAGCTTAGTTATTACCTTAAATCTAGTCTTCTAGTATACTCTTATATGCATCTTTATTACTATTCTATAGCTCTTAATTAGGCTTATTCTTACCTCTATCCTGCATCTCTTAATTAATCTTATCCTTACTTCTATCCTATATCTCTTAATTAAATATAGCTTTATCTTTATTTAGCTTATTAAGAGCCTTTTTAAATCTAGCTACTAGATCTTTTAAGTTAACTTATATTTTAGACTTTTTCTATCTATCTTATTGCTATTTTTATATTTTAGTATTTTTAATAGCATATACTTAAGCTTTAATGCATTTATCCCTTTTATAAGCTTAAATTTCTTTTAATTCTACTTAATCTTATATATACTATACTACTTAATTTTCCTTAATATTAAAAAATAGAAGTAACTTAATAGTATTTAAATTAATTATTTACTAAAAGTAATTATTTATAGGGTTTACTATAATATACTAAATATAGTAATATATTTATATATTCTTCTTTTAAATAGTCTTATAGCTAGTATAAGTAGATAGAAGATTAGTATTTAAATTTAAAATTAATTAATATAACTAATTACTATATAAGATTATTATAAATAACTTACCTTTAAAAAGCTAGTATATAAAAGCTTTAATTACTTCTTTAAAGTAGTAATAAGACCCTTAAGGTGAAATTTCCCTTTTAGTACTTAGGCTTTATATATACTTTTTTAAGGCACTTTACTAGTAATAGACTTTTAAGGCTATTTACTACTAGTAGTCTTTTAAGCTACTTATAGAAAAGGGCTTTAGCTACTAGTTATTTTAGGTAATTAGGGAATTAGAAGTAATTATTTTAATAGATTACTATAAGAAAAAGAGATTAAAGATAGAAACTCTTAAAATAAAGAAAAGAAGAATTAGAAATTATAAAATTTAAAAGGTTATATAATATTAAAATTTAAAGTATAGGCTTAATAGAAGCAATTATTTTAATTAATTACTATAAAAGGATTAATTAAAAAGGCTAGAATAAAAAGAAATACTAAATTTTACTTAAAACTTATAAATTCTAAAATTTAAGAAGTTTAAAAGGTTAAAGTTAAGTTAGTATTAAGATTTAGTCTTTTAAGTAATAGATCTTAGTATAGTAATTTATTATAAATTTTAAGCTAATTAAAGAAAAGTATTTTACTAATTATTACCTATTTAGAACTAATACTTTAAATTTAAGATCTATTTTTTTATTTCTATTATAATACTAGAAATCTTAATCTCCTTTTAAACTTATCTCCTCTAAACTCTTAATTTTTTAGCTTTAAGATATAATTGCCTTTAGCTATAAGGATATTAATTTTTATACTCTAGCCTTTATCTTCTTTATATATTATAGTAAAAGCTACTATTTTCTAATTTTTCTTAGAATAGAAAAAATAAGTAATAGAAGCTAAGGTAAGGAGCTTATTTATACTTATAGTAATTATTTAAGCTAATCCTCTTAAGGCATTTACCTAGTAGGCTATTATGTAAATAAAAGTTAAATAAAAGCCTAAGAAGGATTTATTACTAGCTTACTTTTATTAATAAAATGCTTAATTAAAATAAAAGTTAAGCTATAGTCTTACTAAAAACTAATAAATAAATTAAGTAGTAAAAGATTATAATATAAAAATATAATATTTTTAAATTAATTTAAGCTAATTATTTAAGCTAATTTTAAAATTTATATAACTTATATTAAATAGCTAATAATTATTATATTATATTTCTTATAAGTTAAATATAATAAAATTATAAACTACTCTTAAAATATTAAATATAAAATTAATACTATTTAAATTAAGTTTAAGTTCTTTAAGTAAGTATTTATAGTAATTATTTATTGTAATTACTTACTTATAATTAGCTATAAATAATTTATACCTTTACTTTATAGTTTAAATATCTTTTCTTAACTTAAGTTATATATTTAGTATATTATAAAACTAAAGAATCTAAAAGCACTTAAGCTCTTTAATCTATTCTTTAAATTATTTATAGATAATTAAGCTTTTATATAGAAGCCTTTTAATAAGCTTCTAGGTTTAAGTTAAGTATATAAGGATATTCTTCCCTTTAAGTTCCTTTTAGTATAAAAGTAATAGTAAAATAATATTATTATAAGATTTTATAATATATTAATTTATTATAGTAACTTTAATAGATTTTAAATCTTTTATTATTAAGAATAGTAAATATAATAAGAAGCCTATTAATATTCCTATTAAACTAGTAAACTCTTTATATTTAAAAAGATCTAATAAATCTATTACTAGTAGAGGTATATATCTGCTATATAGGATTACCTTTTTAAGCTTTTATCTCTTTAAGATAATATTACCTTATAGCATTTAGGCCTAGGTAAAGAAGTATTATAGCATTTTAAGAGTACTAATTATCTTATATTCTAGCTCCTTATTAGAGCTTATAAGCTATTAAAGCTTATTAATACTAAACCTTAAATTGCCTTAATGCCTTTAAGACTCTTTAAAGGAGAGAAATAAGTAAAAAATATATAGCTAGTATTAGCATAAGAAATAAGATACTAAGGATTTTTATTTACTTAAGTTAAAGCATAGCAAGGAGTTAATTAAGCTAATTATTTATAGTAATTAGCTAATATACCTTTTATTTATTATTTTAAAAAGCTATTTTAAGATCTTATATTTTTATAAATTATCTTTACTAATCTTATATTAGTATAATATAAAGTTATATACTTTATATAAATTATATATAGGTTTAAGCTTAATTATACTTAGTTAAGATTTTTAAAATATAAATATTTAACTTACTTTTAAATAGCATAATAATAAAGCTTTTACTTATTTCTTAAAGCGCTTTAATTACTAATAACTAAAATTGCAGATTAGACTTTATACTTAATTTAATTTCCTAAATAATTTACTAAAATAGTAGTTATAGTATAAGAAGTTTAATTATATATTAAAGTTAATAGATTTTTTTATAGCCTTGACCCAGTAATGACTAATAAATGGGACCTAGGTATTCCAATAATAGCTATAAAAGTATTAACTATAAAGTCTCTAGCTAGACTGAAATCTTAATAAACTTAATTAATAAGATTACCTTTAGGCTATAGCATCTTAAGTAACTCTAATTATAATAAATACATTACCTAACTAGCTAAAGAGCTATAAAAAGCTTAACTAATAGGATCTATAACTCTCCTATGACTTTGACCTTTCCTAATCTATCCTTAAAGATACTTATCTTAACAAATTATCAAGAAACTAACTAAGCTTCCATTAGATGCAAGTTCTTTACCCTAACTACATAAGATTAATAACACTAACTTTAATTATAGTTAAGATGTTAAACTTACTTAATGCATAACCAGTAAAAGTCAATTAATAATACCTATAGCTTATCCCTACTAGCTATTATAATAACCAACTAATTGATAGTAATAATATCACTTTCCTTTAGACTAATTTAACTTCTAGGGCTAAATTCAGGATATAAAGGGAAGCTAGGCAGGTATTAGCTATTAGCTATAGTTAGTAGATAGATAACTAGTTGCTTTAGCTAGTTATCTTTAAGTGCAAGCTCCTCTGCTGCTTAACTAGGAGCTCCTGCTATATAAGGTGGCTTAACAGGGAGGTGCAGTAGCTAAGCACTCTAGGCACAGAGGACCTATATCCTTATAAGTTGAGGAATAAGTATAGCTTCTAGATCTAGAGCATTACTATACTTACAGGATATATCTACAATAACCTATAAGTAAGCTTCTATTATAGGTAGCATTTAGAATTTATATATAATATAATTGCCTAGAAAATTCTATAAAGTTAATTATATAAGATAAAAAAAATTCTATGCATAAGAAAGAGTTTACGCCTAAAAGTTAAAGAGTCCTTTAGCAGGTAAAATAAAGCTATAGTTAATTAAATAGAATTTACCTAACTAAGCATATTTAGTCTATAAAATAATAACTAATGCTAAGGTAATAAACAGTAGTATTAATAGTAATTTAACAAAGTAAAGTTAATAGATATTCTAAAGAATTTTTACTTATTATATTAATATAAATAGTAGAAAGTACTTAAGAATTAACTTACTATTATGTTTTAATTGCTGCTATATATAACTTTAAGGCTTTTACTTATCTTATATTATATATTTTCTTTTTAACCTCTTTAGTTTATTTTTAATTTTACTTAATAGCTTTATATTTAACTATTATAATTTTTTACTATATTATAAGGTAAATCTTAAAGTATAAAAGCTTAACTATTAATTTAATTAAGGTAGTAATACTTATAAAATAGTTAATAAATAAATATATATAGTAAGTAGAATATTAATATAATATATACTTTAAAAAGAATTTTACTTTTAAGATTATTAAGTATTATTTTAAAAGTAATATATTTATATTATTTTAAAATTTTTATAAATTATAAAAAAAAAAAAAAGATAAGAATTAAAAAACCTTTTTTATTTATAATTAGATTCTTATTAAGTTTAAGTAAAGATAGGTCTTTTAGCTAACTAAATGTAATTTAGCATTTATATAATAAAATATACTAAAGTCTTAGGTATTATACTAAAGGCTTACTTTAACTTAATATAGCTTTAGTTTATTATAGCTAAGATTAATTAATATAATTATAAATCTTTTAGTTTAAAGTTATTAAGTAAAATAATAATCTTTTATAGTTATTCTTTTTAAAAATTTCTTCTTACTTTTAAACTAATTCTAAGTTATATTTTATTACTAAAATATCTTTATAAAGCTTACTTAGCCTTAAATTAACTATACTTAGTAAGCCTTTTTATATTCTATTTAACCCTTTTACTATTAATGCCTTTTTTCTTTAGTAAAAAATAATATAATAGTAAATATTATATATTAAATCTATACCTAGTACTTTCTATTTACTTTAATTATTAGAGTTAAAGGCTTTAAAAATCTTCTAGGGAAAAAAAGACTCTTCTAGCTAGTTTTAATTTAATTAAGATCTATAGAGATTAAATAAAAGACTATAGATTATATATTACTTTTACTATACTACTTTAATATATTTTAATATATTTAAAACTAGTATATTAAGTATATATAGGCATTTAAACTTAGCTATTTATAAGAAAAAGGCTTCTAAAATAAGGATATTTAAGGAAATTAATATAATATATTCTAATTTTAATATAAGTATATTTATAATAATTAAATGTAATAATCTTAGCTTACTTTTAATAGATTAATATTACTAAATAGTAAATAAAATCTATTTACTATCTTACTTATTTTATTACTAGTAGCTATTTATTTATAAATATTATAGTAAATTTAGCATTCTAGTAGCTTATAGCCTTTATTTTATTATACCTTTAACTACCTAGTAGCCTAACTCTTACTAAATGAATTTAAGATAAATCTTTATCTTTATAAGAGGCTATTCTTTAAACTCTTCCTCTAAAGGCTAAAGTCTTTCTTATATTAAATATATAGTTAATACCTTATAATAAGTTTACTATTCTTAATATTTTTACTTATTTTCTTAATACTTAATAGTAACTTAAAAGGGTTATACTTAGATTTATTAATATATCTAAGGATTAAAGTAAAGTTATATTAAACTCTTATATAATATATAGCCTTTAGGCAATTATAGTAAATAATAGTATATATCTTAATATTAAGGATTTAAATTATAAAATTAAGATTAAGTTATAGCCTATACCTTTACCCTACTTTTATTTTATATAATATATAGCTTATATTTTAAACCTTATTATATAAGAAATTATAAATTATATTAGAATTATATCTTAAGAGATAGTAATTTTAAAGAGTAATAATTATAATAAGGATAAGGATAAGGGAGATAACCTTTTTTAAAATAAAGGCCTTAATAATAAGAACTTAATAAATAATTAATTTAATGCCTTAAAATAGCAAGTTATAGACTAATTATCTAATCTTATTAATATTAATTATTTATCTTTATTTATTCTTTAAGTATATATATTTCTTCTTATAATATATTCCTTATAGTAATTACATATAGTAATTACTAAGTTAATTATAACTAATTATCTTTTAGGTTTATTACCTTACTATTGAATTTACTTAAAGTCTTAAGCTTATATAAAAATTTAAAGAGACTTAAGCTTACTAAATATAAAATAAGACTATTTTATAACCTTTAAAATTAATTTATAATATCTTAATTTAATAAAACTTAATAACTATAATGCTTATAAGGGCTAAGATATTAAAACTATCTATTTAAAAATAATTTAAAGATTACCTTAATAAGAATTATAAGATTACTACTAAAAATTAGCAGTAGATTAATTACCTTATTAATTACACTTATATTTTTATTTATCTTTTTAATTCTATTAGTTATTTAGCTATTAATAGCTTATCTACTATATAGACTTAGCTTAAGATTATTAGCTACTATCTTAGTATTTATTAGGAGAGGCTCTTTCTACTTAAAGGCAGCTAAAATTATTAACCTTAAGTAAAGGTTCTTTCCTATAGCATTTATTAAGCTATAATAAAGCTATATAAGTATATAGATTTATTTATTACTAAGACCCTTTACTTTATTATTCTTTTTCTTTTACTTCTACTAAAATTAAAATAAGATACTTATTAAAGTAGTATTTAATCTATTCTTCTATCTTTAAGTATTAGCAGTATTAAAGAATAAGCTAAAGCTAACTTTATTTAATTCTATGCCTTTTAATATATATTTAGCTATATAGATCTATTTATATTACTATTAATAGAAAAATAGAATCTTCTTTTTAGTTTTCTTAGTCTTAAAAAGATATTTATAGTAATTTAATATAGTAATTATATACTTACTATAGTTTATAGGCTAGCTACTCTTAAAAATTAGCTTTAATTATATATAGATCTTTCTTTAAAGAAGGTATATTTAATATAGTATTATATTATATTATTAATTAATATAATAAATAGAAAGGTAATCTAGAGAAAGCCTCCTTTAATTCTAGGCTTATATTACTTATAATCCTAAATATTCTGCATTAAGCTATATAGCTAGAGACCTTCTTATAATATAGCTAAGTACTATTACAATTAAAAGAGTATAGAGTATATATTACTTTATATGCTAATATAAATAATATGCTTTAAAGGTTTCTTTAATTAAAGAAAGATTCTTATTACATTTCTATTCTATAGTCTTAAACTAATCCTAAGAGTCTCTTAACTTAGACTTATTTAAGCTATCTTCTTTTATAAAGGACTTCCTAGACTAGCTTAAAGAGCTATAAAAAGCCCTTATATATTCTATATTACTTAGAGAGATACTATAATATTTAACCTTCCTTTATTTACTAATAATATATAAGAAAGAAGTTATTTATATAAATACTTTATTAATAACCTATTAATAACTATTTTCTATTCTTCTTTAATTATAGATATTTTCCTTTTATTCTTAAGACTTATAACTTTTATAATTATTTACTAACTAATTCCTATTACCTATACTATTAAGCCTACCTTAATCTTTTTATAATTTAGATTCTATTAACTCTTATCTTTATATACCTTTAAAAAGACCTAAATTAAGTAAAGCTTAATATATTAACTTATAATAGTTATTATAAGTTAAAAGCTAAATTAAAAGAATAAATTCTTAAAATACTAGTATTAAGCAGTTAGTTAAAGACTAATAATACTTTTTATATAGATAATATATATTTAATTTAATGTTTTTTATATATATTTAATTTAATGTTTTTTATATATATTTAATTTAATGTTTTTTATATATATATGTATATGCTTTTTATATAGATTATTATAAATAATTACTATAAATATATTATATTTATATTACTTTTAAGAGTTATATAAAAAAGTATAATATTACTTATAGGTACCTATAGGCAATTTCTAGTACCTATATATATTATAGGTATTATAAGAATATTCTAAAATACCTATAGGTACCTATATATAATATTATTTACCTAACTAGATGCCTGGGTGACTGGGCATTAAGCTATTATTAGGTACCCATGGGAATTTTAAACCCTGCTCCATACCATCAGCTGTCCCTGACCTTCCGCAGAACTGGTCATATCTCCTAGATCTCTATTTTGAGACCACACATTGTTGGTTTCCAATATCACAGAAGCACGAACTCTTACGCGCGGCTTACACTTTGTCTAACGGCCCGCCGACGACTTCTGCTAGTTCACTATCATCTAGAGAAATAGCCTTCCTTCACGCTGTCCTTGCATACGCCTCATATCAGTCAACAACCCTATCAAAGACCGCTGGCAGAAAGTCTGATGATACACAGAGCCCCAAATCGCCACAAAGTCTACTCGAGACAAGTTTGTTCGCGAACCCAACTACCTTTGACCTCGGACACGTTCGAGCTCTGCTTGTCATATGCCTCTTTGAAATGGATTAGAACCGCTGGCGTTTGGCATGGACTACAATCGGCCGGGCCATATACACATCGATATCTCTTGGACTATTTGTACAGGGCTCCGCATCTGAGCCGTCAGGCCGGGATGGTATAAAACGGACCATTTTGGGCTGCACAATACTAGAGACCATGGTTGCAGCACGTCTCGATACTCTGCCATATCTCACATCCTCCAATATCTTGCTTCAAGGCGGCTTGTTGGCTGATGGGAATGAGGAATGGGAACCATGGAACGTCAAGATCCTCATTGAATCGGAATCTCAGCAAGATCAACAAAATACAAACTCGCATGTTCCAGGGCATGTGATAAGTACTTTCAACCGATCTCTTCAAGTCATGCTGTCATTGAACAATCTGATCCACCACAAGAAGAACCTTTCAGTGACTGTGAGCTTTGGCGAACTCATCGGCTTATGCAGAAAGAACTTCAGCGCCATGAGTAATCTGAAAGCCGCCAGCCTGTCTCCTCAGGCTCTTGGTCTTTGGATAGCTTCAGTAGCCATATTTGAAATGGTAGCAACCGAGACTTCAGTCTTCAGCCATCCTCTCCTCGAACGCCCAAGTGGCTATTGGGAGAATATCTCCTTCTTAGCTAGCCTGACAGAGAAACGCATTCAGAGCATCGGCCGCTGCGCCATCTCGCCTGTCGTCAAGACTTGCATGGAATTAGTTGCGAGGTCTTTGAGTCACCAGGAAGCGTATTATACAGCCAGTAGCTCTTGTGATGATTTTAATTGCGCCAAAGAAGCCATTGTTAGATGCTTGGATACCTTACAAGAGTCGCTGGGAAGAACATCCCAAGATGATGCCTCGAACGATTTACCAGTTATATCTGCCCGGGAAAACAGGCATTCACTCCTCCCAATGCATCTCGCAGTTGGCAAGGAATCAGTACCGTCCCAATTCGATCTACCACCAACTCCATCGACACTATTGTCGAACAAGGTGGGCACATCAGTGCCGCACACTGAAACGAATTCACAATCAGCAGGCGGACTGTCATTCCCAATAGACCCAGACTTGGTGTCAAATATTGAAGACGACGGCCTTTTTGATAGTCTCGCTACGTTGGACTCAACTGATTGGTAAGTGTGCAAAGAGTATGGACCGACTTCGCAACTAACGAGCAGACAGGCTGGCAAACCCACCAGAGTTCATGCAGCATCTTGGACTGCTTGATGATGCCCCCAGTAATCTTGAACACATTTTTGATATGGGATTCTAGTTTAAAGGGGCACGCATATTGGCTTGTTCAATGTAATGGCAATAGAATCGGTTGCGAGGCATATACGCGAGACCTTGAGGACTCGCACGAATCATCCGCTATGGCTGCACACTACAAATATCATGTCCCTTGGAAAGTGGCTAGAAATGGGCCGCTGAGGATACCGGGGTCTAAAAACACACTGCTAAACGATTTAACTGAGGGGAATGCACTAAAGCCGCCCAGTAGTGGATGTTGCTCAAGCCGGCAAAGTTCTTTCCCACTCCCTTGCTGACCAGTCTATCACAACAACGGGTACTCCACTTCTTATCAGTGAAGAAAACGGGTGATTTATTGTTCTGTTTTGTTATCGGAGGAATCAGTGCTCTCAACATCATCAACCTTTCGTTGACCACTTCATTCATCCGTTCAATATGGTTGCGAATGACAATACTCCATCTCATCAACGACTTACAAACCACGGCGGCTCTAAAACAAACGAAATGACTCATTTCTCTGATATCGTGCCACAAGGTGATCAGGGAGATGGTCAGAAACAGTTCTACATCTTTGGCCATAACATTTCGCATTCTCTGTCACCAACACTTCACAACGCCGGGTTCAAAGCTCTTAACCTGCCAAATCACTACCAAATCCATGAAAGCGAAAATGTTGATGAGTCTGTTGAGAGCATAATTCAACGACCAGACTTTGGCGGTGCATCTGTTACGTTTCCACACAAGCTACAGATTGGCAAGTTTCTGGGATCAGTCTCTCCAAGAGGAGAGAGCATTGGAGCTATCAATACCATTGTTGTCACAAAGCTCAACGGGAAAAGAGTGCTTCATGGTGATAACACTGACTGGATCGGCATCAAGAGATGCGTTGAGAAGTCCGGAGCTCGAGACTTTGCTTCGTCGTCAGCTTTGGTGCTAGGCGCTGGAGGTGCTGCTAGAGCGGCATGCTACGCCGGCCAGACTCTAGGCTTTGGAATGCTCATTGTTGTAAACAGGACCTTAGGCAAGGCTGAGGAACTCGCGTCTAGGTTTCCTGACCTCAAGACCAGATCATTTGCGACATTGGAGGAGGCTGCCACTGCGAAGGATGTTCAGATCAGGCTTATAGTTGCCTGCGTGCCAGCTGATGACCTGGGAGCTGACAAGATCCCCAGTGGCCTGTTCTCAGGAAGTGGAGACGGGGTGTTGGTAGAGATGGCATACAGACCACAGGTAACAGGGATGATGACAGTGGCTGAGCGATATTCTGGTTGGAAATTGTACAGGGGCGTTGATGTACTGGAAGAGCAGGCTTATGCACAGTTTGAGTTGTGGACTGGGAGAGAGGCTCCGGTTGAGGCAATGAGAGGTGCTATGCAGGCGAAGCTGGAGGATAAGGTATGATGCTGATGTTGACGGATTCAGTGGCTAAGTCGGCTGTATAGACCCAAAGACGATATAGAGACATTAAACGGATTAGATATCAAAGAGAGTCCATTGTACATTTGCCATGTGATATCCTAGGCAACACAACGTAGGAACAAGAACTTTTGGTAGTTTATACAGACATGTTAAGCGCTGCTTTGGCCTCGAACAAGCTCCACAGTGCGACCTAGAAATGTAGAGTTTCCTAGCGATCCCTCACCGCTCATCCACGAATCCGGGGCTTTGAAGCCGTTGTCAACGGAGATAAGACATCAGGTAGCGGGAATGAGGGCATAAGGAAATATTGGACTCCGTGATTCCGATAGTTTCCCAATCGTAAGTTAATGGAAAGAAGTACCACCTAGTAATATGCCGAAGGAAGTGGGATGAGACGTTGCAAGGAGGGGAAAAGATAAGGACAGGGATCTCTGGCTTATCAATCATGCGGGTTACCGGTGAGACCGTGGTGTCCATTCTCGGCAGATGCGAGATCTGCAGTTGAGACTTGTGGCTGATGATAACTTAAATCAACAGAGATGATTTAGTCCATTTTCGGCAATACACTCGGTAAATTAGGCCTTTGAATTTATACTTCCTCCTGGGTATGTCAATCAGGGAAATAATGAACTGTATTCTCTAGGCACATTTCCTTACGGAGTAATGCTATCGTAGTCAGATGGCACTCAATTTAGCTCACGGTCTAAAGGTCTCTAGTTTGTTGCTTTATCTTTAGGTATGCTCCCTGCAAGCAGAGACTAGCGTACGTCTACTAGTCTGTTTTTCGGACTCCGAAGATGCCGTTAGTGCCACAGGCAACAATTGATGGCTATTGTGATCACGCGTAATCCTGTGTTACCATCTGAGCATATAACGGCAAGCATCTCTAACTCCCCCATGAACCGCTACCTCGTTTGTCATCCTCACTCCAGTGGTACAAAATGCCCTCGATCTACACACTTAACCATGGCGACGCCGACAAGGAACGGCAGCGTCTTGACTTTCAACATGGCTTCTTTAAGGCCGTCACGCGTGATGACTTCCCTCCCGTCATCTGGCAGCACCTCGACTCACTCCCTGCGCCCAAAGTCGCAGACGCAGATACCGGCACCGGGATCTTTCTAAAGGAGCTCGCACCTAAGCTCCCTACAAATGCACAACTCGACGGCTTCGACATTGATACAAGGAAATTCCATGACCCTGCTTCATTCCCGGCAAATGTCAAGTTACAATATGGCAACGTGCTGGAGCCTTTTCCGGAAGAATACCTCGGCACGTATGATTTGGTACATGTAAAGTTGCTCTATGCAGCATTGAAGAAAGACGAATGGCTACAAGCTGTGAAGAATCTAAAGACACTGCTCAAGCCGGATGGGTACCTATTCTGGTGCGACGTGGGGGCCTACGGATATGCCAGTAGCCCATACTCGGCCGCCCTTTATGAGTGGAAGAGGATCGAGTCCGCATCGGCTCTCAAATTCGGACGTGACCCCAAGTAAGTGCCCAAACACTCATGTCCCAGGGCGAATACGTGAAATATCCGCTGACACGCGTAGGTGTCCTGTCCTCTTACCAATTCAATTCCAGGAGGCTGGTTTGCAGCACGTAGACGAAAAGGTCTTCGTCACATTGGGAAGACCTGATTTGATCCCAGTGATCACCAGAGTGGCTTTGGCTTTCATTACACAACAGCTCAAAGGTCTCTTGTTGTTGGATCAGGACGGGAGCCTGGGGCTGACTGAGAGCGGGATAAACTCACTGGTGGAAACGCTCACCAAGGAGATCGAGGCCGGAGCGGAGGTGGGAAGCAACATACACTGGGTTTGGGGACAGAATGATGGCATGCCGTGATAGAAAACACTGAATCTAGATGGTCACAATCACTTTTCCTAGACAATTTGATTCTGATATTGATCGTCAAGTTACGTTGAGCTTGAGTCAAGGTTTGATCAAGCGACGGCTCCAATGGCCTCTGCCATTTTTCACGGGATCACATCGCTTTCTGTTCACCGGGCTGGGTCTTGGAGGTAAGAGCGAGTTAATAGAATGTTAACATTTGACCTAGGCAGGAGAAGAAGCCATCGTGACGAATCAGGCTGGTCCTTATCAAGAAGTGAAGCAAAGAGAAGCCAGGTACCCCAGGCCCTTGAACACCAAGCAGGCTAAACTAATTTGATTTATATGTCCTTGAGCATCTCTTTCAAGATGGCGTTGGTAGTGTTCCACAACATGACACAATCGTTGTTCATCCAAAATGCCCCAGTATACCAAGTCGATCGCTAGCCCTGAAGAGCATTCGCCCTTGCAAAGATCCCATTACGCAACTGATCAGCAGACCAGTGTCTATACAAGAGTCCATGATCTGAGAAAGTTCTGAAATCGAGATCGCTTGAATTCCCAGTTGGGATCGTTCCCGCATCAATGAGATTCTGAACAGTTTTGCGGATAAGATCTTGTGCATCCTTGAGCGAAGTCTCTCTTGGGACGACAGCTAGAGCCCGGTGGATAGGTCCTGTGGAGGAGTTCCCTTTATACTGGAAGTAGGCTTGGAAGGGGACTGATGGGTACGCCAGATAGTTTACGTTGACGGCTGCTGGAACAACATTGGTGATTCCAGCTGCAGGCAAGGAAGGGTGAGATACGATGCCAGTGAAGTATCGGTTGCCGGCAGCCGAATGGAAGACTTCCAGTTCTTCGCTGTTCAGGTCAAAGTACTTTGGGTTGATAGTCTCTGGTCCGATAGTGATCAGCAGTCGCTTGGCGTTCACCTTGGTGATATGCCCATTTTTGTCTCTAACCTCGAGCTTCACTCCACTGTTGGTTCGCCTTGCAGAGACAACTTCGCTTTCATAGAGAACATCCTTGCCCAGAAGCTTAGCAGCCTTCTGCCAGATCTCCGTATTGTCACCCGAAGCCGGTTGGAATGACCCGACGCTGGGATTCCATGCCTTCCAAACGTCAATCATCAATGCAGTGTTGAGATCGACGACGACAGTCTCCCAAATACTTGGACTAGCGGCTTCCGCCTTGTACTTGCGCGCGAAGTCATACCAAGGCTGTAGAAGATCCGAAGGAACCTTGTCACCTCGGTGGAAGTGATCGCTGGTAGGTAACAGGATGTCTGTGTATTTAAGCCACTGCTCTCGATAGTTACCCATAGCATCGCTGGCCTCCTTCGCGGTGGGAGGCGTATAGTCGAGTGTTTTACCATCTTCAAAGTTGACGTATAACTTCTCTCCAGGTACAAACTGGAGTGGCCCGATTGGAACTTTGAGTTGTCTGAAGAAGTCAAGTGAGACGGTGATGTTTGTAAACGCGTCAACACCATAGTTGTATGCCTTTCCAGTGACTGGATCATACCAGGACTGTGCGTGGCCACCCTACAATATGTTAGTCGCTCTTCCATTGACAGATTATTTCTTCTCCATACCAACTGGTTTTGCTTTTCAATGACTACAATCTTCTTGCCATAGTTCTCTCGGAGCTTAACAGCGGCATAACCGCCAGATCCGCCGCCGCCTACGACCGCGACATCAACATCAATGCAGCAATAACCGCCGAGAAGAGCAGTTTGGAGGAAACCATCGTGTCGCTGACAGTCAATGGATACTTTCAAGGTGAGTCTCGTGTAATATTATTTAATCAGAGTAGGATAAAAGAACGTGGCCCGGGTTCTCTCCTCACGGAACAGCCGGTGAAGAAGATATTCTAACGAACTCTATTTGTTCGGAACAACATACTTGCACCCCTGTTCTTTTGTGCCGCTAATATGCTGTTGTACAGAAAATATAAGCCCTGTTGCCTTAGGCCTCTAGTGTAGGGACCTTACATTTTGTAGGTCTTTGGCACAGTGGTTTAGTTCAACATATGCAGTGTAACTCTTTCGTCGAACAAGGGTTGTCTAAACTTTATTAATAGTCACTTTACTGTATTGACTGAGATATTCTGAACTAATACGCTTGGATAAAATAAAAGCTGCAGTAGGTATATAAAAGATATAGGAGATTAATGAGGAATAAGATGTGTGAAAGAAATGGCCCAACGGGTCAAGGGCGATCGATATGATATCCTGCACTTTGTCTTGCAGCTCTTGACGAGCAAATTCTGATAGCGGAGCAGTGCCTCGTGGAGTATATCAGGAAAATGGAACATGTTGCGGGTCTAGTGATGCAAAAGCAGTCATGTATGGAACTTGAGGTCATTCCTTTAGGGCAATGAATATTATGGTGCGGGAAGAAATATATCTGGTTTGTTTCAGAGTGTTTACACTGATGACCATGCCTTTATACCAGAAACCCCAGAAACCCAGAAACGGAACCCAACCACATCCAAAACCCAATAAGTCTAGACAAAGTCGACTCATGGTGTCTCCCTGTCAGGACTCTAGCCCGCATGTGGGCTCATGAGCAAGCTTTCCACCGAAGTATTCAGTGAGGCTCGCATTTCGATCGGCTCCGCCCCAACCATGCTATCCGGAATAACACGTCCGATGAAGGAAGTTTTATCCGACCCAAGTTCTTCAGAACTCTTTAATTCTGAAAAGGCGGTTTCGCGGCGTGATACGACATATTCGTCCTTGTCGATGCGCGCTTGTACACCATCTTTCACGACACAATAGTGTAAGAACTTGCAGACCACTGGGAACCAGACTGCCACAGCTGTGACTTGTCCAAATGACCAAGGCAGTCCGCCCTCTGGAGTGTACCGATCGCGCAATCCCTTGTAAAATCGGACTAGGTCAGTGAGCCCGAAAGCCATGGGCACAATGGCCAAGAATACCGTTAGGATGGCCAAGGCCTTCTTCCTGATTAGATTCCGTACCCATGAGCCCTTATTTGGGAGGCGTTTCTTCTCATAAGAACCATGTAACGTGGCTAGCGCCCAGTCCATGAGAAGCAAGAAAGTCAGTACATGCACAAAAATCAGACTAAGCTTGATGTGACTGAAACCCGTCTTGATGTTGTAGTTCATACAGTACGACATGGCCCCAGGATTGTCGCCGCATACTGCCATTGATGACTGCCTTTTGAGGGTTTTCTCGAAACCAGCAGCGCCCCCCTTCTGGAGTGCAGACTTGATAACGATACAAAGCCAGTTGAGGAAGACAAAGCTAAGTGTGTATGTCGATGCATGTTCCGATGCGTGAAGAACGAGCTGTAATAACAGGAGAGGGCTCATGCCGATAATAATCACGCCATGAGCGATCTCGTTGTTGAGGACGTAGGAGGATATGGAAGCAACGTTGGCTAAGCCAGTGTAGCAGTGGAAGGCCACAATGGTGGCTACAGAAATGGTTGCTGCGAAAAGAGTCTGCGTCTCCTGAAGGTCTACCAGAGTCGATGTTATCGCGCTGGGGAACTGTCGGCAGAATCGCCTAAACCACTTCACTAGCGGACTAGTATTTCCTCTGGTAGCAGAAGGTAATAAGCCACCTTTGCCCATGAGCCTCCCAACGCGTCCCCAAATGTGCTCTTTCGTCCACTTACGCGTCAATGCGAATGAAAGACAAAAGAATAAAACTAAAACGTACTGCATGATGTACGATATGAGTACCTGCATATCTATTGTCAGAGCATGGAGATGGCATCGATAATAGTACTCACTCCCTGTCCAACCAGGTCAAAGTCAAACCCAGGATCTGCAACGCTACAGTAGCGTTCTGAAAGCACCGTGCCAAGGTTACCGATGTTGAATTGGTGTATAGGGCTACATTGATAGTCAAAGAGATCCTCTGTGCATTTCCCGTACTTGGAGTCAGAGCAGGACTGCCACAGGCACTCGCGAACTTTTCTGAAGGCGAATAGCCTGTCAAAGTCGCGCAGGGAACCAAAGTGGAACATGTCATCCATGTTCTTCTCACTATCCCGGTTGACCGTGTCGTTGGTTGGCTCTGGAATCACCTTCATAGCCACAGTCGAAAGGGTCATGCAGTTCCACAGGTTTTGCGGAGATCTGAACATGTACTCGGCGCTATCGCATGTTTTGGTGCAGTTTAGCTCTCGCAAGTCTCCATTGTTGCAACCCTCTGCCATAAGCTTTGCCGTGTGTGTCGGGTCTGCGAGCGTGTCAGATACACGTTTGAAATAGGCCTCATCCCACATCTGCCATTCTGGTGTGATGACGGTACCAAGGAGCTTCCTATTGCTGGTGATGTTGTGGATGACTTCGAATTGCCATTCAACCATGGTGTCGGCGAGGAAGAAAATCAGGATTGGTTGAGGACGATTCAAATGAGAACCAAGAGGTTGAGCTTGTGTGATAGGAATAGTGGTGGTCACTTGTACCTTTTTGAATCTGAAAACTTCGCAGCCTACCTCATGTTCTCGTTAGCTAGCTGCAGTTCGGCTGGGGCATGTTGAATCAGGCTGGCGGTCAGTGATTACCAAAGTAAGATAATCATCGACGCCCGTCCAATGATGCTGTTTTCTAAATATAAGCAACATAAACGGGCTCACGCCATACAGCCTGGCTACGGAAGACTATAGGGCTCAGTGGCTCAAAAGTCATTTCGTAGTAGGCCGACCCCCCCCCGTAGGGCGCCCTAGGTTACATTTGTATCTATCTGATTTTTAAATTGAATTATTGTAGGCCCCTTACATAAGCCAAAATAGGCCCTTTAGGGTTATGTAATAATATAATATACATTTCCTTGCAATCCTAGCTTTAGCTTTATTTTCTTCCTCTAAAATTAATAACACCTTATAAGGTAAGAATTCCTTACTTTCCCTTGCCTGCATATACCTATAATAGCCTTATATAACCTAATAAATGTATTTTTAGAATTATATACTTCTAATCTTTTATATAATACTATTTTTATTTCCCTATAAGCACTTTACCCTACCTAATTTAGCACTTATATTACAGCACTTATACAGGTAACTTTTACTTTATATAAACCTATCCCTTACCTTACATATACCTTTAATTAATGCTATATAGCCTCTATTATTTTTATATAATTAAGAGCTTTATTTTTATATATCTTTTATCCTATTATATATACATTTAATACACTTAATTTATAGCTAACTGCTAATATTTTTCTTATAGTATTAATACCCTCTTTTAAACTAATTCTATCTATATAAATATATATATAACTTAATTTAAGTATTATGCTACTTAAGCTAAAGGTAAAGCTAAAGAAGCACAAGATAAAGCTTAAGAAGGAAATATAATTAGCTAAAGAGGCTAAGGACCTGCATAAAGCTAAAGAGGAAGCTATAGCTATAAAAGAGGCCTAAGAGAAGAAGGATAATGTAGCTAAAAAGAGAGCTAAAATAGCAAGAAAGAAGGCTAAAGAAGCTAAAAAGGCAAAGAAGAAAGCTAAAGAAGCTACTAAGAAGGACTCTAAGAAAGATAATTTTAACTCTAGTAGTAAAGATAACTTTAATAGTAATAAAGTTAACTATATTAGCTATATTATAGCATATAATTAAGATAAAAACTATTTAATTTAGAAGAAGCTTTTATAAAAGGATTTAAATAATTACTTTAAGTATCTTCCTAAGGAAATCTATAGTAAAGGTATTAGTAATTTTAACTAAACTATTAAATAACCTACTATATAGCCTAATCTAACTATTTAAATCTTCTATTATACTTTAAAGAAGTATAGCTATAAGGGTATTAAGGCTATTTATCTTAATATTTAAGGTATAAGTTATATACTATATAAAGCTTTATATTATATTATACTAACTTATTTAGAAACCTACTAAGCTCTATAAACTTAAGCTATAAGAGTTTAAAAAGGGAACTATAAATCCCTATACTATAATATTCTCTTCTTAGAATGCTAATGCTATACTCTACTACCTCTATAGTATCTTACAATTTAAATTAGAAGTCTGCAATAAGTATAAGAAGAAGAATAAAGCCTTTACTAAATGTTATATTTACCTTTTTAAGCTTACTAGGTATACTAACTATAATTAGAACTATTTAGAGCCTTAATACTCCCTTTCTTATATATAGTATTATATATAGACTTATTTACTTTTATATTAACTCTTAAATAGCTTCTAAGTATAAATATAATAGTAGTAATAATAATAGTAAATTAGAGCTAGATAGTACTATAGAGGCTACTATAGAGCTTCTTAATTTACTTAATTACACTACCTGCTAGTTGCTTTCTAAATTCTTTAAGAGAGCTATAAACTCTATAAAGGGTAAGAAGAAGAAGGCTAAGAAAAGCAAGAATTAAAGTAATTATACACCCTATAAGCTACTTTAAAATAATATTAATATTAATATAGCTATAGTAGCTTAATCTTTATTTTTATTATTTTTAAAGATATAATTTAATAATTAATAATACTATAATAAGCATTTTAAGTATATAATAGAGTTTATAGTAGTATATTAAGTACTACAGAATACTATAATATACCCAGGGAAAAGGTTTTTATTAGCATACTAGGCACTACAGAGCAGTATAGTATATATAGTTTAGGGTAAAAAGTTTTTTAATTGCTTTATCTTATCTTCTAATAAAATGCTATAATTAGTAAGGTTATTAAGGTTATATAACCTTCTACTAATATATATAGTCTTAAAATGCTATATAAGCTTTTTTACTTAATACTCTTTCTTTTTTATATAAGATACTACAAGCCCCTATAATAAGTACATTTAGTTGCCTCCTAAAAGACCTAATGCTATTTTACTTCTAAATTAAATAATAGAAGGATATTAAGCAATATACTGCAAATAAGCTTATAGAGTGCATATCAGTAGAGTTTAATATATCTATATCCTATATAATATTAAATTAATACTTTAAAACATAGCAAGAAGATTAATTAATATTAATTACTAAATAAGCCTATATAGAAGACACTAAAGCCCTATAAAGCTATATTAAAGAGCTCTTCTTTTATAATATTCTTAAAGATAAGAATATCTTACACTAACTATAGAAGGAGAGCTTTATAGTTACACTTATAGGCTTAAAGAGGATATAACAAGACCTTAATATATATTAACATTCTACTTCTAAGCAAAAAGCAATATAGTTAGCTAAATTGCATAAATTCTTTAAGAATAATGCCCTACTAAGCACTAAGCTTTAAACATTTAGTTAAACCTATCTCTATACTTACATCTACTAGCAAGAACTATCTCTTAGTAGAAACACTATATATAAAGCCTTTTAAAGCTTTTTACCTATAAATATCTCTAATTAATAGAATACAATGCAGTATTACTAAATGGGATAGATAGCCCTAGGCCTTAACTTTATATAGTTAATTAATGCTTATAATAAGCTAAAGGCTTAAGGTATAGGTATATATACTTCTATTAATACTTACTTATAGTACATTACATAGCTCTACGTAGGTATATTAGCCAATACATTACATAGCATGCTTAAGCAATATCTTTATGTTATTAAAGGCTAAGGTTATATGCCTCTTATAGTCTAATCTAATTATAGCAATAAAACCCTCCTTATAGCTAGTATATATTATTACCTTTTACAATTATGCAATACTATAGGAGGTAATATAGACTAATTTATCTAATTTAACAATTGCTAGATATATAGCAAAAGTATATAAAATAAAAGAATTAAAAGCTAGTAGCATTAACTAAATAACAGTTAAGTAGGTTACTAGCATATATATAGCCCTATATAGCCCTATATACTTATATATACTAACTATAAATAGGCATTTTTTACTAGAATTACTGCTAAAGGTAACTTTTTACTAGATTCTATTTTAAATTAAGTTGCAATTCTATATCTCTATATACTAATAATACATATAAAGCTTTTTAAGTTTATAATGCTTTAGAATTTATACTATATATATAAATAACCTACTAGGCTACATATCATTTCTAGTTAGCCTTAGGTCTTATACTATTAACTGAAGGCCTAAGAAGTAGAAGACTTTACTTTCCCTATCCCTTCTAATTAACTACAGATAATTATAAAGCTTTATAATAATAATTAGATTAATATTAATATATATCTACCTAAAGATACAATTAAAGTATATAATAAGATTCTTAAAAGGGAAGTCTTTCCTACTAAAAGCCCTAATAGCCTAAAATACTCTATATACCTATTCCTATAGAGCTAATTAGAAAAGTATATACTTAATAGGCATTAACTAGCTATTAGACTCCTTCTAATATCTATAGGAAGGATTAATTATATATAAAATTACTTAGCTACTTATAATATTAATATTATAACCTTAAACTAAAAAGCAGTTAATACTAATAAGATTAACTTTATATAGCCTTATATAATATAAAAGAAAGCATTTTATATATATATTATTACTTAAACCTTTATAGTAATGCTATATTTTACTTAAAGTAAGTATTAGTTTCTATAGCCTTTTCCTTTACCTCTTTTATATAATTTATTTCTTTTATACTATTTAGAAATGCCTTAAATGCAGCTAAAGTAAAGCTCTTTATATTACTTTTATTTCCTTCCTCTTTTATAACTAACTCTTAAGGTATTTTAACTTTAATCTTATCTTTTATGCCTTTTTCCTTCTTAGTAGGCTATATTACCTTCTTTTTTATTCCCTTTTCCTTCTTTATTCCCTTCTCCTACTTTAGCTTAGTTATGCATTTAGAAGTGCTTCTTTTTACTTCTATTAATTCTACTTACTTAATGTATCTCTTAAAAGGGTAAATAGTAGTATTCTCTTTTAAATTATCCTATTTATTAAAATAAAAGAATAAAAGGTTAATAGGAATCTTAGCTCTTAAAAGGAGTAAAATATTTACTTTATTAAAGAAATCCTTTAATTATACTATATTATATATAATATTATTAAAGTATTTAAGCCTATATAAGCTTATAGTAGTATTAAACTTAAAAATAAGCTTTTACTCTATTATAGCTAGTAATGCCTAGAAGCTTAATATAAGAAATGTAACTATAGCAGTATATAATAGGTATAAAGTAGTTAGTATAACCTTAATCTTACTCTTATAGCTAAAGGACCTAGTAGGAGGCCTATTGTATTTTATAATAGCTATACTAGCAACTATATCCTTAACCCTAAATATAATATAAAACTTAGTATGCATTTTAATTGTAGTTAGGCTACTATAGGCTATTAATATAATGCTTCTTTACTAGCTTTTAATAGCTATATTATAGGCATTATTATATATTAAAGGGATTAATTAAAATCATTTAATTAGTATTATTATTAAAGTGCTTTATATAGGGACTGCTAGGGTAGCTTATAGGCTATTAGTAAGGTTAATAACCTTACTAATAGTAAGTAACTAGCTATAAAATAGATAGAAAATAGCATTTATAATATCATTTAGCTCTATATAAATATTACTATAGCATTTACTACTTTTTAAGTAGTATTTAGTATACTCTATAAGGAAGGATAATACATATAATAGAATAATAAGTTTATATAGATTAGAATAGAGCCCTACAATTGCCTAAGTATACTTAAATATACTATAGGTAAAAGGCATTAACCCTATACTTAGTAATACTATACTATATAAATAAATTCAGTAGAGTAATAAAAGGTTATCTATATATATATTTTAGCTTGTAATGTATGCATAGGGTAAGTCTAGTAAGGAAAATCTCTTACTTCTGACTTTTGAGCCACTGAGCCCTATAGTCTTCCGTACTGGCGACAAAAGAAGAATTAATTTTACTGGCCAAAGGCCTGCTGGGACCACCCAAAAGTGGGCTTAGCCTGCAGCTTAGCCTGAGCCCCGTGGCTGTGACAGCAATGCGAGTTCACAAACCCCTGTAAATCATTTCGACTCCTGGGCGGGAAGAAAACTCAGGACCTTGATCGCAAGTGACAAAAAGACTTAGGTAAATTTATACAAATTTAGGATAATAGCACTAATTTTAGGATGTCCTTTACTAAGTTTATTTTAATACTCTATATTAAAGTCTGGTGTTTTCTTGCCTCCCGAGGGACTCTGATCCAGGTCATGGGGCCTTATTTCGGACTAGCTCCTGATTGTGTGCCAACACATAAAGTTAATCTAATAAAACAATTGAATTTGCAAGTAGATAAACTAGCTTACATGTAAAAGGAGCCCTACAGGTCAAGGGCTAATTAATACAGTACACTGTACTATCTCTCACAGCTCTAGGCGATCCTGTACTCTAGGTACCTAAAAGCCAGTTAAGCAAGGTCTGTACCCTCTGGTATTTACAAAAAATCGAGAGAAGTAATTTAGCCGATAAAGAAGACGAAGGCTTTGGGAGTAATTATGGCCGTGAAGCAGAGGTTCAACTGATCACTTGTCTATCTAGCTAGTAATATGAAGAACCCGAGCACACCTCGTTTCGGGAAGTTCGAGCTCTAGAACACTGTTTCCTTTGTTCCAGACGGCTTGAGTAGGTAGTCGTTTGGGATACAGGATGTTAACCTGGACATTGCCGCATCCAGCCAATCTCGGTAGCGGAATCTCCTTTGAGCAGCTACCGCCTCTTCGCCACACCGCAAGGTATAGACCATTGCTAGTCTCCAAGCCCAGTGAGATCCAATCGTCATGCCAACGAGGTAGTCCCAGAGGCCAAAAAGCATGCGCCGTAATAAGATGATAACGAATCGTCTTGTAGGCCTGCATCCCCTCGACGATGAGCTCCATCTGCGAAGGGCTCAAGCGATCCAGTCTACCACTGAGATAAACTCTCCCCAACAGACTGTTCACTACAGAAAAGGCATTGAGTTCATCACTCCACTCTGGCTGAGGATATGCCCAGCTTGCACTTTGCTCAGGCAGTACACATGTTGGCAGAGCTGCAGCGATAGCTGCATACAGAATAGGGTCTTGCTGGTCACTGGTTGACTGGAGGGAGTGAACTGACAGCATGGCATAATCCATCCTTTGTGCGCCGCTGGAGCAGTTCTCGATCACTAGGTTTGGATGCTTGTCGAGGAGTGACCTGACCCAGTCGAGATAATATCTCTGGTGGAGGAGTTGGTTGGCACCAGCGGATGACGTGCCTAGAGCATCTGTTCCTTGGATGACTTCGATGTTGTAGTCGAACTTGAAATATCCAACGCCGTAATGGACCACAAGTCTATCAACAACCTTGGTCATCCAGGCTCGTACCTCCGGATGGCGATAGTCGAGTTGGAATCTTCCTCTCTCGACAACCCGTTGCCCATTCTCGTGAAAGAAAGCATCCTCTGGCAGTCTTTCACCAACAACACTCCGGACACCCACGACTTCTGGTTCCAACCATAGACCTGGAATGAGCCCTTTACTCTTAATCTTGTCCATCAGTGTTTTGAAGCCAGAGGGGAAACGCTTCTTGGAAGGTTCCCACAGGCCAACGTCATCCCACCAGTTACTATCATCAGCGTACCAGCCCGCATCAATGACAAAGTATTCGGCCCCCGACTGCGCCACAGGATCAAGTAAAGCTTCTATCTTGTCTTCGTCGGGGTCGCCCATGAGACAGTTCATGTAGTCGTTGAAAATTATCGGAAGCCTTTTGTTATCATCATGCGGCCGTAAGATTCGTCGTCTATAGTCATTCAGTGCACGAACAGCGTCTTGGAAACATCCAGAAACGCGAGTCAGCGCGACCGGGGGCGAGGTGAAGCTGTCGCCAGGACATAGAGTATGCCTCCAATCGTGGTCTGCTTTTGTTGGGCCTCCAGCTGCGATGTAGATGCTGTCTTTGTAGTCGCCGATTTCCCATCTCCAGGATCCATTGTGTTCGATCTGCCAAGCCCAGGTATCCGAGTTTGACTCAGACTCCAATATGCCCATTGGTAGGTGTGAGCCAGTTGAGAAGGATCCCCTGTTCTGGAGACCAAAGGTTGCCTGCGACCCTGAGTGACCATCACCTAGCTCACAGATACCGTTTCTGTCTATTCCAATGTCGGGTAGTGAATGTTTGCGCCATTGAGCTTCCCTGAACCAGCTATTGGTTGCCGTCCTAAGGACATAGTCTTGGTTCCATTCATTCGATCTTGTTGTGAGGCCGCCGATGGTCAAAGATGAAAACTGCGTGACACTAACATCCGATGACTTGGATTCATTTCTGACTGTGACAGCTGACCTCAGAACAGGCACGTCTCCGTATATGCTCAAATGAGCAGTCACCGAGATTCCCGCCCTTTCATCCTCACTATGAATGTCCAGTCTGTGCACATCTCCATCTTGACTGTGTTGGTGACTTTTATATCTCAGCCTAGAAGATAGATACCCGCCAACAAGTGATTTTGCCGTCTTGTCATTGGTATTACCTTCGCCGCTGAGCCGGACACTAACGAGTGGTAACTCAGACGAGGTGAAAAGGTGTGAAGCCGACTTCTGATGGCAATGATTCAAGGGGAGAATCTCATAAAGACAAATTGCCCCAAACTCATTTTTGGTCAAGTTTATGGTCAGCGAGGTGGTTCGCCAGGAGATGAAAACAGGATTATCTGCCATTGGAAATACGATGAGGCAGTGATGATTTGAGCGAAGTGGACGACGCAGGATTTGATAAAGATCTAATAACCTTGCACTTTCTCTTATACATGTTAAAAATGCCGATCCCTACTCGGCCAAGCACCCTCTCCATCTCTCCCCCTCTCAATACGGGCGTTGGTCTTGTACTACTGGGCCTGGTGTCCCACTTCTGCTTCTCATACCTCACAGGAAGCATCAGGAAATCCCGAGCACTAGGAAATACAGAGTGGGGGTGGAATGAGCGATCATAGCGAACCCATTCGTGGCCAATACCGAAGCTTAATTGGACGAGAAGATTTCGTGGCTGGCAGTAGTTGAGCATCGGCTTTTCATTGTGGGGGTGGATTGTCCGACATTGATCTTCACCAACGAGGCTTGTCCCGGATTAGGTGTAGCCTTAGGGGCTAGAGAATCAGGAACACCATGAAATCCCGAAGAACCTGGCAAGCAATTTAGTCTTGGGCCTAGGTCAAGGCATATTCTTAACGCTTTTTCAATGCCTCACATTGGGCGCATGACACCAATATGGCCTGTTTCTCCGCATTCTGGCCACTTCATGACATTTCCCCACGGGGCTTGAGAGTTCACTAGTTCGGCTGTCATGCGAGTTTGAAGTATCCCAGCTGAAGCTTATATCAAAGCGTCAGAATCAGGTATTCCATTCGCAAGTATAAGATATAGAGCTCGGACGCTCTACATATTCAAGACCAGACATTCTCATCGATAATCCCTTCTTAGTATCAGTATTTGTTATCACCAGCAACATTCAACAGAACCACAGTGCCGCCATGGAGAAGACAATCTCTTCCCACTCGGTCGAGCACAACGAAGGCCTAGCTAAGCACGATACACACGACGAAAAGAGAAATTCTAACGTCATGCTTGACCGTACTGGCTCCTGGGAAGCTACCTTGGCCGAAGCCCAGGCAGCGAATGCCCATGAGCATGCCCTCACTGTTCGCCAAGCCCTCAAGTCTTACCCGTGGGCTGTTGTCTGGTCTCTCGTTGTGTCACTATCCATTATCATGGAAGGCTACGACACTATCCTTATTGGCTCGCTCTATGCCTATCCTACCTACGCTTGTCGATTTGGAGAATATCAGGAAGCAACCAAAACATACCAGATCCCTGCCCGCTGGCAGAGTGCCATGGGGAGCGGTCCGCAAGCCGGTGCGATCGTTGGCGCCATCTTGAATGGTTTCATTATACAGCGCTTTGGGTATCGACCTGCGTTCCTTCTCGGTGTAGTGTTGATGGCTGCTTTTGTCATGGTGTCATTCTTCGGCATGTCTGTTGAGCTTCAGGCAGTGGGACAGATTCTCTGCGGGTAAGTCTATCAAGCTCTCCCCCCATAGACTATCATCTTGAGCTACTCGACTAATTCCCGACCAAGACTCCCTTGGGGTATCTTCGCCACGATCGGTCCTGCGTATGCTTCGGAACTCTGCCCGCTTCCTCTTCGTGTATACCTCACCGCCTATACCAATATGTGCTTCGCAACAGGCCAGCTCATTGGCGCTGGAGTCCTGAAAAGCTTCATTGAGTGGGACAACGACTGGGCATGGCGGGTTCCTTTTGCTCTGCAATGGCTATGGATCCCGTTCCTCTTCGTCGCTTGTGTTTTCATGCCCGAGTCTCCCTGGTATCTTGTCCGCAAGGGTCGATACGACGAGGCTGAAAAGAGTGTCCTCCGCCTGATGGCCGCTCACGAGAAGCCCCAGGCAAAGCCTCTCGTTGCGCTGATGATCCATACTGTTGTAAGGTTAGGGTTTAAAAGAGGCTTCATATTGGGATTGCTTCAAGACGGCTGATATACGCCGTACCGAGATCGCTTGTGTGTCATTCCTTGGGCAGATTACCTGCGGTGCCCAATTCGCCTATTCTGCCACGTACTTCTTCCAGCAAGCAGGATTAGACTCGGAGACCTCATATAACCTCAATCTTGGCGGTACCGGAATGGCATTCTGTGGTACTATTGCGTCGTGGTTCTTGATGAGACACATCGGCCGTCGAAACTTGTATCTCGCAGGCATGAGTGCCATGAGCATGTGGCTTCTCATCATCGGCGCTTTGGCTACCAACACTACCAATCCGGCTGTCAAGTGGGTTCAGTCAATCCTTTGCTTGATCTGGCTCCTTACTTTCTCTCTTACTGTTGGACCAATTGGATGGGCAATCCCTGCTGAAGTTTCGTCTACGCGTTTGCGATCCAAGACTGTGGTGTTGGCCAGAACCTCGTACTACCTGGCACAGATTGTTGCCAATGTCATTCAGCCGTACATGATGAATCCTTCTGCTTGGAATTGGAAAGGTTAGTACATCCCTCCCATTGCGGCGCCATAAAATGCTAACCTTAGATCACAGGCAAAACGGGATTCTTCTGGTTCGCTTTTGCGTGCCTCAGCGTTGTCTGGGCTTTCTTCCGTCTGCCTGAAACAAAGGGTCGCAGCTACGAGGAACTTGATCTGATGTTCGAGGCCAAGCTTCCCACGAGACAATTCAAGAACTATCACGTCGATGCCTATGATAGCAGCCAGGGAGCGGGAGTGACGAAGGTTTAGAGCTAGGCTAGGCAGGGACTTCTCTGAGGTAGCAAGGAGCCTTGCAGCTCGTGGATCTTATTTTCTGGTTCAGATAGCTATCGTATTTGCTGACGGCTCGAATGCATCCGTATGTATCAGTATCAGTAATTTTTCTCTAAGATATCATGCTGGCTCCCTTCTGGCGAGTCTAAACTCCTGTTTCTCTCCTAGTCCAAATTGCGTTCATGTTTCCCACTGCGGCGCTCGTAGGTCTTGTAGAAATCTAGCGTAAGTCTCAGAAATACCCCAAGGCTTGTGTTGTTCCATCAGTAAACTCGATACCTCTTGCAGAACCTGTAATGGGCCTTCGGCTGCACACAGGTCATCTACTCCTTTGAGTGGGAGACGCAGATCCTCGCCAGATCTTATAAAGTACTAAACAAGTTCATCGTCCATCGGCCTATCTAATTACATGGCGCTTAGCATTCGCCGCCTGGTTGACATACTATCGCGTGTCACATGGCTTCCTAATGAACCCTGTGTCGTGGTCGAAGGACTCACAGAGTCCTCGTTGTCGCTCGATGGAGTCTGTGCTATATTGCATGCAGACTCGTAACGCTTGCGAATACTTGAGGTTTGGCCATAAGCCCATAGCACCAACGATGCCAGAAAGAGAGCAAATGGTTCAACAATTGAGTCTGATGAGTATCTCCTCACATGCCACAGAACAGCCCCAGCATGTATTACTGCCAAGCGAGCTTTGTATCGATCTTGAGTCGCCCAGATCTTGATAGTTTGTCTGGGGTCAAGGGTGGAGGTACCGTGGCGATAGAGATTACTGGGGGTCATGTGCGTAATCCCCAAAAGGGTATTTTGGTCAGCAAATATGAGTAGGTCTCGGGCCGGCGCGAGGAGTGAGAGGCGGGCTAGATGTAGATGCAGTAATACTGGATCTTCAAGTCCTTCTGCCTTGGCTGATAGACTGAGTGCCTCCCAGTGTAGCACATCCAAGCAGTCACAGCACTGATTGCGCCACTTTATGTACTCGGGTACTGAACCAAGATATTTTCTCTCAGGTACATGGATGTTTGGCTGATTTATTGTTGGTATGTCGCTAAGCGCATCAGCCAAATATTCGTTAGCGGCCCATCTGCGATGGACCAGCTTATGGATGATGACAATGGCCGCAAAGGAATTCGACGAACGCTGCGACTTCAAGTGTCGCCAAAGCTCCAGAGTTACTTCAGGCACTGTAGGTCGTGAGGCTTCTTCAGCAGAGAAAGTAATCGGACCGGCACCTCTACCTGCTAAAGCTGCCATAGACCAAGCCTGTGGCGACTTGGCGGCCCATAGTTCCTCTCGGCACGGAAGCCGCAGTTGAGGCTGATCGGGGAACAAGCACGGGTGATGCTCAGAAGCAAGAGCGAAGTAGCAGCTGGCTAACTGTGCGTCGTGTTAGAGCGTAACATCACTAGTAAAGATGCGAAGCGAGTTACGTACCCAAATAAAAAGACCCGTCCGTCTTCGTGTCTCTCGAAATCGCCAAGTGATCCACTTCTGCTCCAGGCTCTGGTCATCCTGATATGAACCAATATTATCATCCTCACTCAGCAAGCGAAGCCGTAGGCATGCTTGTGCTGCCATCGCTGAGGCGTTGTATCCGCATCTGAGTAGCTCCGGTTGACGACTTTGACAGAGTCCAACTGATGCCAAGATCCGGGCCTGTATGTAAGGCAACGGCTCCTGGGAGTTGACAAAGTCGAGCTATGCAAAATTAGCTATACTCTTCTCAAATACTAAGATGGCGATTGACTTACTTCTCTTGCCATGAGCTCATGCAGGATGCAGCATAAGCAATCTCCAAAGCGATTGACCTCTTCAGAACCAAAGTACTTAGACCCAATAGCAGCGGTAGCCAGGCACAGGCTCCAGCCCCAGAGGGGAATAGACAAATGCGATCTGTCAACGAAGGGATTCGCTGGATGAAAGTGCTCGAAGTAGAGATTGATAAATAGTTGCATGGTGCTTTTCGCCAGCAGACTTTCTCTGTGCGCGGCAAAGTCGGCAAGAATATGGGAGCTGGTCGCATGAGAGTCCAATCTTGACATGAGCTCCTCGAAAATACTATCTGGGACGTCACTCGCTGCCCCAATCCGTTTACTCGCTGCCTCGACTCTGGCATCTAGGTCGCTGATCCATGATATGTGGACCTGCTGGCCCGGACTTGGCCCATGGTCTTCGGCATAAGCAGCGCGTCGTTGGCGCATGTATCTCTCTGCTCGGCTTTCTCTGAAACCCGCTCCGTCCGAATAATGCGTGGCTTTAGTGCCGGCGAGCGCAGAATCGTCACTAAACTCCGAAGATTGTGCTTTCCTTTGCTTGTTTGAGGCCATGGAAGCAATCAAGGCAGAAACATGGTCTTGCTGTAGGCTTTGCTCATGTATTTCTGAGAGATTCGGAAGTGAGGCATGCGTCTCGAGGCTCTGGGGAGCAGCTAGAGATGCATCATTGACTTCAGATGGTAGACGGGGCATGTCGTTGAAACTATGCAGCAATGAGCTGTTTAGTGGGACATCGTCAAACGGAAGCCAGTTTGTGGGCATTGAATAGGTGTCTGAGATATCACCAACGATACTTGTCGGCCCTTCAGGCTCACGCCCAAGATGGCTATCCACTGACGAGCTTTGGCCGTCGTTACTGGTAATCTGATCTCTTTGTATCGTATCTGTCTGGACTTGAACAACAGAAGTCATGTTTTGTTGACGCGTCGAAGTTTCAAGCCAATCGAGTGCGGTCCCAGGCGTAGCTATAGTACCAGGCGACTGCACAGTTGATGCCGTTGTTCCACGTGCAGAACCCTGCTCTTCAGAGGAACTGAGCATGATTTGACGTCCTCTTCGTTTCCGGGGCAGATAAGAGCATACAAAATTCCTCACGGCGCAGTAGGTGCATGGTGTCCCTCCTGAGCATTTGATGCGCGATTTAGAACAAGGCGCACAGGTTCGCCGTAGTGACGAAGAAGTTGAGGTTTGTGCGCCTCCAAGTGTTTCGCGTCCATGTAGTCGCTCATGTCGCTGTGCCGCATCCCTAGAATTTCACCAGCAGTAAGCAACTTATCGACATGGCTCAAATGATGATGGTGGATGGTACTTACTTGCAACTGAATCTCTTATTGCAGTAGGTGCATTCGATAGCCTTTGTATGAGTATGCGTCTGAGCGTGTCGCTTCAGATGCTCATATCGTGAAAACTGTTGATTGCATGTCTCGCATACGAACGAGGACTTGTGTCGATCATCTTGTATCTCTAGTGACTCGTTAGATGTCATATCCGCCATTCGCGTTTCTACTCAAGCCAGCGCTTTATGAGTTTTAGCAGAAGTGAAATCCAGCACTAGAAGGGATAAAGGATACTAATAAGTACTGGCTGCTTAGACTAAGCTGCAGCACGCACTAAAAAATAGCGGCTGGGGTGTGGGGACCGCTGAAAATCGGCGTCGAGAGTACGAGGTGATAGGTACGCTTCACCTTTCATGAGTTCCAAATACTCACCCCGCACCAAGCTTACTGAATCGGGAAAAGATGAGAACTCAGAAGGCTTAATCTTCGAAACTATTGACAGAAGCAAACAGAGAATGCGCAGGCGCCTTGGATGCAATATTCATGGAACATGCTTCTGTCTTTGTATAGATTCCACGAGTCTAATACTACCGTGGATCCGTATCTTCTAGAGTTAGGGGTATTACACGCGGTCGAAGTGTATTTCTCTCACTGCTACTGGGGTCATGTAATGCCTGTAGCACGTTCCAACGAAGTGGGAATAAGGCCGTGCTCTCAGGATCGCCATGAATACGCCGAGAAGCGTTTGCTGTTTGTGAAGAGATGATATCTTAGTTCAGCGCTGTAAAAGGAAGGATGCGAAGCAGGTTGTTGCCAGCAGAACTAACTCGGTGCTAAAGATATCGACCTACCATTGTTATTGGAGAGATTTTATTATAATAATGATAATTGAAGGCGGAGATTAATCGATAAAGTTGAGCAATGGCCAAGACCCTCGCAAAACAGACAGACACGCTGCGCAAGGCAAACTGCATAGAGACCGACACCGAGCCAATGCACAAGCTTGTCGAAGTCGCTAAACAAGCCCCGTTGGCTCAGTGGTAAAGCGTATCACTAGTAATGATAAGATCACTGGTTCGATTCCAGTACGGGGCAAGCGAAGTATCTTCTTTTTGCAGTTTTCGCATCAAGTTAATCAACTAAGAATATCTAGTGTGCGATTGTGTTTTGCCATTACAGTAAACACTTCGCTACTCTTTGCCTCGTTGTAGGTTACTTAATTTATTGCTAATGTGTATTGTTTTAAGCTATATACTTTAAGCTGCAATAGTAGTAAAATAAATTGCTTAGGTATAGAGATACTAAGTATAATCTAATATATAGCTATTATAATATAAATCTCATACATAAGGCGAAATAAATACAATGCTAATTAAAAGCTTCTTAAGTATAAAATAGGAGTAGTATAATGCTGCTATAATAATCTCTTACACTTTAAGTTTACTACTTTATACACGCTCTTAAAGCCAACATTAAATCCTGTTATGGAATAACATTAAGAACTTTATAGTATTTACGAAATCTCGAATATAAAATAGCTTCCAATCTGACGACGTATTCGAGACCTGCTTGCTGAGTCGGTCCGTCTGGACCAGAGGCCCATATAAATCCCTAACTCCTCTAAGGACTCTCGGATAAACGTATTGTGCGAATGCTCTATACGAAAGCATGATTCCAAAAGTGATTTGTCATTCCCTAGAAACCTATGAGAAGACTCTTATGCATATAATGACAGCGATAAGCTGTCCTGTTATGGGTCAGTCTCAATTCAAAGCAATAACTTGATAACAACAATCTGAGCATTTTCAGTTCAAGAATACCTCACAATGGTCCACCGTCAGCTTGAAGAGTACATCTGTGTCACTCGCGAGATCAATGCCCCTATCGCCGAAGTTTGGGGCATAATTGCTGGCTTTGGGGCCGAGAAAGCATGGTACCCAGGTTGCCTTCGTCTCTCTGTTGAAGGCTTTGGGATCGGCAGCATTCGCACCTTTGACTACGAGTATCCTGAAGGGGAGCATAAGGGAGAGCGCTATACTTTCTCAGAGGAGATGACCGAAGTTGACGCCGCGAACCACTCTATGACATTCAGAGTGCGCAGGCCTGACTATCCCGATATGATCGCTTATGGAACTACGGTCCTGGACTCTCTGGGACCCAACAAGACTCAATTCCGCTGGCTTGCGAATGGAAGCCCACTGCCTGAAGAGTACACGGCAATTCTGCAAAAAGATCTCAACTTTCGATTTAACCAACTCATCGATGCTATTGCTGCCGTGGTAGAGTCAAAGTGATCTGAATGATGCACCACGCGTGGGTAAGTAACTATCTGGTTATTCATAGAGTTTATACTAATCTCGTCTCCAAGATTGGCATGATCTTCCGAATAAGACGCAAAGCAGAGGGTGTGTTAGTATTTCAGGATGGGACTTAAGATGAGACCAGACTATCGTTAACTATTTGCGTATACGTTCTGATCCTTAATGTATACTCTTAACAGTCAGGCACGTCTCCAATTAGAATGAATAAACTTTTATAACTCTATAATTTAGTCAATTTGGTACTGCCTGCCCATGATTTAATATCTAGATAGAGAATTGTCTCTGTGGAACTTTACTGCTATTATCTGTAGGAGAGTTTAAGGTTACCAAGTTGTAAAGATGTATGTAACCTAACATTGGCGGCCCGCTGTACACCAACTCGTGATATTGGAGTAATAGCCTGTTGAAATATGTCGCTGAGCAATGAAAACAATCTCGCCTTTAAGTTTGTCTATAAGATTTATCTAATCTGACTCGGTAAGAGATCGAATGACCTCGAAGGTGTGGTCCCAGATCTTTTGAGGTGCGTCCATCTTCTCAAGATCAGCAAGTAGATTGTCCTGTTCGACAATCTCGAACTTGTTGTTGATCGAGAAAAGCGAAGCTCTCGCTCCATGAGCCAGAGTCTGGGCTGCATGCCGCCCATTCTGTACAGGAACACCATTGCCTCCGAACTCTGCGCTTGTGACCAAATATACACATCTTTCACCAGATTTTTCTGGTGTTAGCTTGACAAAATCCCCAGCAGGCGGAGCTGTAGCCTTGCTCGGATCGAACTTCCCAGCCCAACTCTTCATGAACAAGTCCGTGCTAACTATGCCAGGATGCGAGTGAATTAAGATGATGTCTTTGTTCTCCGGCGCCCCAGCGATACGCTTTAGAGTCAGGGTAACGGAGGTAGCAGCGAGAGCGGCAAAATTGGTGATGTTAAATCGACCGGGCTCTTTGAGGGTTAAATCGTCGAGAAAGATATCAGTCGACTCCTTTCCAGCGGCGAGTATATTGACAACGCGTGGCGATCCAAATGACTTGGCGGCCTCTCTGAGCTGGGGTAGAAGACGCATGATGAAAACGACATGGCTGTAGTAGGATACTACCTGAGATGCCTCTAGACCTTCGGAAGTCTCTGTGATAACTGTAAGCTACATTGAATCAAGGACTATTCTCTGATCATTTGAGAGGGTTTACCTTGGCGGCCAGTAAAGGGCAGGTAGCCTGCTGAAAGGAAGAGGAGGTCAATCTTCTCTTCCTGGGCCGCGATGTGACTAGCGATGCGATGAGAGTCCGCGACGAGAGATATCTGGCCTTCAACGTAAATCAGGGTTGCTTTTGGGTTCAAAGACCTGAGGTGATCCAGGAGAGTCTGATGCCCAGCCTTATTGCGGCCCACGATATAGACCTTGATGGAGAAGCCCCTGCCGACAAGATTTGTAAGGGTAGCTTTTCCAATACCGTCAGTACCGCCCACAAAGACAGCGGTTTTGGGGGCATCTGCGTCGGTGATGAGGGCGTTTGAGGCACGAATAGGAGGGAAGAACGACATGGCTGCGATTGGGCAGTAGCGTGGAATATAACCAGTGTCACCTTAGGGAGAGGTAAGTATTTAGTAATAAAGTATTGGCTTTGGTTTAACAAGAGATTTGTTTATCAAGAACTGTTGTTTTTGAGGGCTCTTTATATTATACATCACAGCATCTACACATCTGGCTCACCCGCTATAAGACTCCCTACGCGCTTGTGCATCTCAATCTGCGTCTTAGGAATGGAGCCAATGCTACGGTAGCCGGAATCAATGGGAACTCTATACATGGGCTTATCAATCAGGATCCGGAGTTAGGAATTCCACTGATTTTCGCCGAGTAAGGCGCTAGCCGCCATTATTAATGGATGAGCTGTTACCGACAGATAATCTATTCTAGTTCTTGCAGCCGATCCATTGTTGCACTGGATGGAACACTAGCGTCTAAGTTAAATGTTACTCTATAGCGCAACGTGTAATTAACCTTTATTTTCAATCTTTACTGCATGAGGGGACTTTTTATGTACACTGGTAGGTTTTTTGCAGTCCGTGTCAGCCCATCCAGGCAAGTTCTTAATTATTTCTCAGCTGGCAAGGTTAACGGCTCGGAGTTCAGATGCCGATATAGGTACACAAATATTAATCCCCATGCTCCTTCAGTCTAGTACTGTTTTTCGGGGTAAAAGCCTGTGAGATCTTTGTCTTCAATATGCTACTAATACTTCTATAGTCAAGATGCAATTTTCAGGCTTAATTTGCAATATTAATGGACAATCTTCATGGACCCGGACTTTGGAAATGTCCGAAAAGTCCATCGTCGGTCCGACTTGCTAACTATTACCGAGAAGATTTATAATAGCCTTGAGATTACAAACGCAAACATGGACTGCTCTCTCGAGGTTGGATTATTCCTTAGGCCTTGCATTACGAAAGCTGGAGTGCAGTCCTTCTTAGCGGCCATGAACTGGATCTGTTGACCACCAAGGCTCCGAGCTAGAAACGCGGCATGTAGTGTTATAAATCTCCTTCTAGAATTTCCTCCAGGTATCTGATCTATCCAACCACGACAAAGAGGCGCGAATAGGCTACTAGAGGGATATTCATGGCGTACACATGCGGCGGCTATTCATTGCTGAATGGGTCGGGGTCTATGTGGACTTTCACCTTCTTATGTTTAAGTTTATAATGTATTAAAGTTGATATTGTTCTATGGGATACGACTACACTCCCTACATCCTTCTTGGCGCATATTAACTATTCCTTACAAGTCTTGTATTTCCAACATTTCAGGTACACGGGCGAAAGACGATTGTTTCATCTCGTTAGCAGCTCATCTGGATAGCCTCAGACCTTAAAAGATTCCCTATACAGCCCTGTTCCGGAGACTACCAGGACCAGAGATTGAAAGCGGTCGATAGCCTACTGGCTCCTGGCCCCTCTTAGTGGAACACCTTCTCCCTCCTCATCGCGAGACTGCAAATCAGACAAATGGACCCGGCGGCGATGATAGGTACGTATGCGAGTTGAATCGCTCTCGTGATTCCATGGATAGCCTCTGCCTTTACGTCAGGCTTTGCGGAATCGATGAGGCCGCTACCGACTCCAGCGAGGGCGTCAGCAATCTCGGTCTTGGAGACGTGGGGGAAGACCCGTTGGAGAGCTTGCTGGCCATAGTTGACAAACAAAGCGCCAGACATGCCAGTGCCAAATACGATACCGAGCATCTGTCCGACTGTCATGAAGCCAACACTGTAAGGGATCTCAGTGGGCTTGACTTTCATCTGGGCGACTGCAAAACCGGCTTGACAGAAGCAACCAACGCCAGTGCCAAGGATGATAGTGTAGCCGTAGATCTTGGCATTAGATGTGTGCTCATCGACGGTATCTGGTGTACAGTTAGTGCCTGCAGTTCAGGTATTAGCAGAGAACGGGTGTTACTTACACATTAGAACTCCACCAATGAGCTCCATCAAAGAGCCTACAATGTACCAAGGATAGTAGTATCCTGTTCTACCCATGAATTGACCATTCAACAAGTTGAAGGCGATGAGGAACAGGATGAACGGCAACAGGTGGACTGATGTCTCTACAGCCGTGATTCCGCGAGTGAACTGATAGTACAGTGGCAGGTAGAAAATGCCGATAAAGCTGCCGAAGGTTGCCAGCACTAATGAGGCAGTTAGCTTGAGTGAACTCATACAAGGGGTTTTAGAATGCATGACTTACTCATCGTAAAGAAGAGGCAAATCATGGTACGGCTCTTCCAGAAGTGCATGGGAAACAGTCGGTTCTCAAATGTAGTGCCAATCTGGAAGACCTGCTGGAGGACAAACAGGATGAGCAAAACACCAGCTGTCACGAACAGACCAATGCTTCTGCCTGCATCCCAGCTCCAAAGAACTCCACCAAAGTTCATCGCCATGATGAGGCATAGGACGGAACCGATGGAAAGAGCCGTGCCGATGTAGTCGATTTGAGCCAGGCGGCTAGTCAATGGGACGCCTGCCTGAGGCTTGAAGTCGGGGAGGAGAAGAACATAAATTGGACCAATGACAACGCCGACTAAGAGGTTCAGGTAAAAGGCCCATCGCCAAGTCGCACTACTATCGCCAAGTGATCCTCCAACCACAGGGCCAAGAACAGTACCAATACCCCAGATGAAACCCGTAAGGCTGAGATACTTTGGTCTCTCGGCGTTCGTAGTGGTGACTGACAAGAGTGCCAAAAGGCCCATATACATGCCGCAACCTCCCGCTCCAGCGATGGCGCGACCGACGATGAAGGAGTTGATATCTGGAGCGCCACCACAGAGTGCAGAAGCACCCATGAAGGCGGTAGTTGAGCCAATGAACAGTTTTTTCGCTGAGAATGTGCCATAGGCTTTGGACCAGGGAAGTGTTGTTGCGGCTGATGCGAGGGCGAAAGAGACACCAAGCCAGGGAACAAGATCAACGTGTTGGTAGGTCTCTACAACTTTGGCTTGGACATTGGCGACTACGGTGTTGTCGAGAGCGTAGAGGAACAGGGCGGAGAGAAGAGCGCAGACAACAAGGAACCACTGCTAAGAGTTAGCGAACTCACAATAGTTTCAGATATTCCGATAAAGTCTTGCTGACCTTGACACCATGAACATTTCGAGGAGAGGGGTCAGGTGCTGGCTTTTCAACCTGGGGTTCCCTGAGGGCTTCGGTGCCTGAGTCAGGACCTGGAGATGGTGACAAGCGAGACTCGTCCGAGCTATGACCGGACTGTTTCTCCTGAGAGAAAGACATATTGAAGAAGAATAATTAGGATTGGTACAAGATTAAAGTTTTTAAAGTTATAACGCTAAAAGACGCTGTTGATTGATGGGACAGCAGCTCCAACGGTAGGCCGCGATCGGGGGTTATGTATTTCTGACGCTGTGGAGAAGCATAAAAGTTTTCATCATTAAATTCGTAATTATCACAGCCAACAACCGGTTTCAGAAGGCATGAAACGATGCTTAGAAATTCCATAGAAAACGATGGAAAACATGCAAAGTGAAGGGATTCAGAACCCTGTTGGTCTGGCCTTATAGGGTATGGAAAACAGGCCGGCCCGTACCGTAACGTTACAGCGCACTGTGTGGTATTCGCAAGGAGTTTAGCCTGAAAATGGAATTTGTCCCCGTTGACCAGGGATCGGGTGCTTACGCGAGGGGACGGAGAGCAACGGGGAAATCGCCTGATTGTGAGCTAGCACTAGCTGCCGCAATTGCATCTCGAGATCTCTTGAGTGCCTTGAGGATATGCTCCAGAGGGCTGTGGACTAAAGTGATGCACGTCAGGGATATAAAGTTGGGTGTTTAGACCAAGAAACTAGCAGTATCCAATTCAATCTAATCGCTCGACTCAAGTTCTGCTTCAAATTTCACATACGACTCTTTGCCAAATGGCAGCTATTACCCAAGTTCAATCCTCTGATGGCAAACCAGCCTCTGTGGGATTTCATTATCCCAAACAAGAACAAATTCCATCAGATTCCATCGGTGTCGATCAGATTCTCGTATCCTTCCTCTTCTCCCCAATCAACCCCCAAGACCTCCTCGTTCTTGCAGGTCGCTACCCAGTCAAGCCGCTGCATACCCTAGACAACCAGCCTGTGCTGGGTTATGACGGCGTGGCTTGCGTTCAAGCAGTGGGTCCTCTGACCAACCCGGACCAGACCCACATTCGGCCCGGAGACTTTGTTGTTCCGCGTCGACATGGATTAGGAACCTGGAGAAGCCAAGCTATTCTTAGCGTGACGGATGTTATTCCCCTGTCGCTTACAAAGGATCTGCTTGGCGCATCTCTACTGCGCATGGCTTTTCTGCCGGCTTACCTCCTTGTCGAGGATATGCGTGCATTGAAGCCTGGTGATTGGATCATTCAGAACGCAGGTTCTGGAACCATCGCGAGGCTTGTAGCGCAGTTTGCACGTCTCAAGGGTGTTCGTACCTGCAGCGTCGTGCGTGAACGGGAGGGTAGCGCTTTCGATGCTCTCAAGGCTGATCTGCAGAGCCAGGGCGTTGAGATCGTGATCACTGAAGATTATCTCGCTGAGCACGGCACGCAGGCTTCGGCAGAACTCGCGGATGCTGCTGCCAAGGGTCGTATCGTACTCGCCATCGACGCTGTCTTTGGTGAATCCGGCGAGAGACTTGCAAATGCCCTGTCTCACGGTGGAACATATGTCAACTATGGTTCGCTCGGGGGCGCAAGTGGAATCATTGGTCTGTCTCAGCGTTTGCTGTTCTGGTCAGAGGTCAAGTTTCGGAACTTCCGTTTGTCTGAACAGCTGAAGAGTCGGACTGCAGCAGAGCAGGAATCTCTCCTGCTGTGGTTCCAGGAGCTGCTTTCTCAGGGACTTTTGCGCACGCCACCTGTGGAGATCATTCAGGTTCCTCGGGATGGTGAAGGCCGGGATGAGTTTGAGAGACGTGTGAAGGAGGCGGTCAATGCAGGTCCTGCTAACGAGGTGGGAAAGGTCAAGCAGGTTTTGCAGTTTGGTAGGATCTAGCTGCATATGCGCTTCACGAGGCTCAAGGCAAGTGGTGTGTAATCGGATTAGGTAGTAATGTAACCCTTTCATGCAAGCGGAAATCTTTTACGAGTTGTTACATACAGTGAGATTGCGTGATGCAGCGTGCATATCGTCCAACGCCGAAAGAAGTATCAAGGCTTGTCGATACCTAGGATCAGAGAGATTGGTATGGCATGTGAGTAATACAAATGTGTCACAGAAATTATGAAGAGTTGTGATATGCTAGATGGATGCCTTGGGAGTACCAGCTTCGCGGAACAATTTAAACGACTACCCCGGGCTTCTTCATTCGTGAGAAACTAGCATGGTCAATCGGACAAGATGTCAGGTAAGGGCGGTTTTTTTAAGATAGATATAATAGTTAGCAGTCGATACAACAAGAGAAACAAGATGCATGAAGTCTATAAATCAAGTCCTTATAGCCCTTTAGTAGAAATTATTTAATAAGGAGCTTTATCTTAATTTTCTACTATGAATTACAATTACTTATAACTTTACCTACTTAGTAGATTTACCTTTATTAATATACATATTCTATTCTAAAGGCCTGCGTTGGTATAGGACTTATCTGTATGTAGACATAACTATTTTGTAAAGACATTATAGGCTTAAATAAGGATATAATTACTACACTATGCTAATTAACCTGGCCTGAAAGATAATAAGTTCTCCATGTTAATAATAAAAGCTCTTAGCTATAAGTTCTAGATGCAAATAACAAATCTGACTTTTATTCAGTTTTTACTATAAATTAATGTTAATCTAGATAGAATACTACTGGGCTTAGTATTAAGAGATAAGTCACAGGAATGTAAAATTATATAAGATATGTAAATTTAGTAATTAATTTATTCTACAAGTCTAAAGCTTCCAACCACTAAAGTTTACTTCTTTGCCTGCTTCTCTCGCTCAATGGCCGAAGCATTATACTTTGTCAGAATGTCCAGCAAGCCAGGAATAGGCTCATCAAAGTCAATCCTAGCACTGTTCATGAACCGAGCCAAGAAGCCGTAAATTCCATTGAGGAAGAAGATCTCAGTGATCTCCTCATGGCTGAAAGCCTTCAAAGCCTCATCCATAACGCCCTTGCTAACTCGAGGTTGGCGACTGAGCTCTTCAACAATCCGAGCGATCAATCGCTGACGTGGAGTAAACAGGCTCTCAGGCAATGGTTCCTTGGGGTTACGAAGAGCCGCGAATTGTTCATCGGAGAGACCGAGGACGCGAGCGACAGGCTCGTTGACATCCCATTCGTAAGGGGCATCAAGGGTGGCTGCGGTTCGTAGAACAGTGGTTTGCCATTCGGAAGGGAGAATCTTTCGATTCTCGCTCCAGCTGGAAGAGAGGAGTGTCATGAATGGTTTGAAGAACACATTGCTGTTGGCGAGGAGCTTCGACAGTCAGTTAATCTATGATATTAAAGACTTGTAAGGGGAGGTTTGACTTACCTTGAAGATGTTCCTCTCGAATGGTAGAGTCTGCAGAGCAGCCTTGATGTCAGGCGGTGCCGTGTTGGAATCAACATAAGGGAGCAAGTGCTCGTTGGTGACGACGCGGTTGTCCCAAGAAGCCATGTTCGACAATCGAATGAAGAAGATGTAACGAAGTATGAAAGCCTTAGAAGTGATTTCTCGTGATTTGATTTGGATCTGCTGTATTGGCTTAAGAAGTGTCAGTGAAATTCCCTATATATATAAAACGACTATGTAAGACACAATGTAACGTTTCATTCATCGACCACAACTTCAATCATAGCGAGGTCAGAATACCGCTGTAAGTCAAGCTTCCGAGTACCGTAGCCTTGTCTTGGCCTGTGCCGCACACAACAACCCCTTGTTCAGTCAGCTCCTTCGGAACATTTCCTGCCCAGTACAACAAACACTGTATAAGATTAGCGTCGCCTCGGAAGCGGGCCGCTTCTAGTAGATTCTCTAGCTGCATGTCGCTAGAGTGTGACATCCTTCGGGATAAAATCGATGCAGTCACATTCTTAAAACTTGCAAACGTGATGTATTTGCACGATTTGGGAAACAATTTTCGAGATGCAGGCTTCTGAATGTTTCGAAGGATTCAAACCCTTTACTTTCAACCCACCACTTCATTCTGTTATTGTGCAGCTGCATATCGCCACTCGTGAAACACATCTTACGGAGCCGCAATTACGACATCAGAACACGAGTAATTGGAAGGATTGAGTATGCAGCCGCTGATTCAATAACTGCCTTATTTGGTCTTCGATGCAACCCACGTGGCGTGAGTGAGACTGCATATGTCGTGGGGGTCGTAAGCGAAAGCCTTGTTCAACCCGAATACTACATCCAGCACATGCATCATCGCCACCTCCAGAAAAGGCATAGTCCGCGTCTTACACAAGTTTTGTAAGGTTATTCCCAAACGCTTTAAGTAACGTATACTACGAAACGTATGACGAGATATGTTCTACTCCCTGTACGGCAGGGAATCCAATCCTTCGGGACAGCGTTCGGCATTGCCGCTCTGCTTACTTGCAGATACTTGCAGCTAAGAAGGCAATTGATCTGGAGTCCTTGTGTTACCACCTGGGGATATGAAAAGAATTTTTCAAAGACGTAAATTAAAGAAATGAAGCAGAGAGTAATGAAAGATATTAAGTATAAATAAGGGAACAATCTTATAAAACAACTATCAATCTCATTCAGAATCACAAGCATATCATCCTCATAGATCAAAAGCATTTAGATTAATATTCCAACCTCTTTTATTTACCCCCTTAATACTCTAATCGTCTTCATCATGAAGCTCTATCACCACGTTAAGAAGCATGAGGATTTCTTCCTCCCCTACCAAGACGGTCTCGCCCTCAAGCCCGTCGAAGCCCTCGTGAAGCACGAGACAGACATGGGCTTTTCCGACGTTGAGACTGTCCTTCCTGCGACTGAAGTCCAGAAAGATATTCTCAAGGAGGATGTTCAATGGGCTGAAGCAGTGCTCTTCTCTGGAAAGACGTCTGCTTTGAGCTCTGAGAAGATCTTTGATGCATGGAGATCTTTGGCATATCATCGTAAGTATTTTACTCTCTGATTAGCATTGGTATGGAAGTGGTTACTAACATTTGTACTAGACATATGTCTTAGATCTTGCATTCCCGATGGACCAACGCCAAAAGTTGTGGTCCAGAGATGTATCGAGCCTGTTCAGTGGCGCCGCCCTGACAAAGGGTTCGAAAAGCATCACCGAGGCTCAGCATTCCTCACTGTTGAAGCCAACAACCGTTCTGACGAGATCAATCTTGTCCTTCACTTCCATCGGGCCCTGATTGATACAACCTCACTTCATACACTCAGGCTCGATTGCCTTCTTCAAATCCACGGTATTCCTGGTATCGAAAGCACTGGCCTTACCGCCTACACCCGATACCTCGCACAGCAGCGCAAGGACATCGGCTCATCCAAAACCTTCTGGTCCAAGACTCTTTCGGACATTGCTCCCCAGTCTATCTTTGGTCTTGAGCCTGATGCTCTGGATGGTTTTAACCAGGATAGACATGGTGTCAGTGCTGTTATTCAGGGTGCGGGCTAGCAGCGCTGAATAGCCTTGAGAAACCTCGTGAAGACTCAAAGTCATGGCGCCAAACGTTTCTCGAAGCAATTTGGGCCCATGTCCTGAGCTCTCACTCCGATTCTGAAGAAGTTCTTTTCGGAACTGTCCGTCGAGATGCAAACTTTGTAGGTTCGGACACTTGCGTCGGATGCCTTGACCAAACCTATCCCATCAGGCTACGCGTTCCCACTGGGGAAGACGCAACCTTCCCTGACCTGTCTGATTCCCTGGACAGATACCACACGGAAGCCGGTCGTCACGCATTCATCGGCTACACTGGAATCGAAGAACAGGTCCCAGATGGCATGCTGATCGAAACAGCCGTCAGTTACAGCCAGACAACCAACACACCTTGCATCGCCCCAAGCTTGCGAAAGTTCCCCGTCGTGTTGTGCATCAACGACGCTAGCGTGTTACAGCTCGCTATCAAGTGCACAACCAAGATTCCACTGGAGAAGGTCGAACTGGTGTTTAAACACTTCGTCTTGGCTATCTTCAGTGCCGCCCAGGCAGGGCTTGAGTGCAGTAGACAAGTTTCCTCTATCCGACATCCAGCTCGTCTCGGAGGCTGAAAAGCGTCTTATACTATCTCGTTCAGTTAGCACCCGTAAGGTGCAGCCCACGACTATTCCTGCTTTGTTTGAGAAGACTGCGGCTCGATACCCTGAAAGAGTCGCAGTTGACTTTCAGGGAGACGCTACCCTCACCTTCGCCCAGCTCAACAGCCTTTCTAATCAACTCGCGAAGAGGCTTAGGCTTCGGAAAGGTGCTGTCTATCCTATCTTAGCTGACAGGTCCCTGGATCTGGTCGTGGCTATCCTGGCGGTGCTCAAGGCTGGGTCAGCGTATACCGTTCTTGATCTAGAATTCTCAGTCACTCGCCTTGAGCAAGTCGTCAACGATTGCAATGCAGCAGCGGTTCTGTCTACCCGCAGATACATGCACATGCTCCCCAACACTGTCGATATCGAACAAGATTACACACGACTAAGCACCGATGCCACAGAGCCACTCAATAACGCTGATGGCATTGGCGTAGACGTCAAGCCTCAAGATCGCTGTTACATCATCTACACTTCTGGTAGCACAGGAAAGCCCAAAGGCGCTGTCCTCACTCATGAGGCCGCCACTAGCGGCATGCAGCACCACTCTCTGAACGGGCTGAACCGCTGGCTTCTCTTCTATAACCCAAGTTTCAGCGCTGCTCAACGCACTATCCTCAGCACTCTTGTGAACGGTGGAACTCTGGTGCTGGCACCCAAGGAGGCACTCACTCGGGATCTCGCCGGAGTAATTAATCGGCTTTCCGTCGATGCCCTCGGAATCACTCCTTCTGCCCTCTCTCTCTTGTCGCCTAAGGATGTTCCAAATCTCAAGAGTATTACCCTCGTGGGTGAGAAGACTCCTCAAGAGCTTGTGAACACTTGGTCTTCCGTCAAGGGCCTTACACTGAGGAACACGTATGGCCTCAGCGAATGCACGCAACTCAACTTCGGAAGACCGTTAGCTACAGTCGATGGGCACGTTCCGAACCCTCGTATCCTAGACCCGCCAATCGACACGACGAGCGTCTTCATCCTCCGTCATGGCACCACTGAGCTCTCACCACTACTCGTATTCGGCGAACTCTGTCTCGCCGGTCCACAGCTCGCAAAGGGCTACATCAACGAGCCAGGCTTGACCGAGAAAGCATTCATCGACAACCCGTTCGGTCCCGGAAAGCTTTACAGAACTGGTGATAAGGCTCGATGGCTTCCTAATGGGCAGATCGAGATTGAAGGGCGTGTCGATATGCAAGTCAAGATCAATGGGCAAAAGGTCGAGCCAGCCGAAGTCGACCGTCTTTTGGTCTCTGTCAAAGGGATCGAAGGAGCTGTGACTTTCTCTGTCAAGATGGAAGATCGTCAAATCTTGGCTACTGGTGTTGTCCTCGATAAAGGTGCTTCTTTTAGAGATGCCGTCAATGCAGCGAGGAACCATCTTCGTGACAATCTGCCAGTCTTCGTGACGCCCACTCTTTGGATCCCCATCGAATCAGTACCCAGAAATGGGAACAGGAAACTCAACTACCACTTACTGCGAAGTAAGGCAAAAGAGCTCGGTTTCGCTGGCTTTGCCAAGCTCATGGAGTTAGGCAACGAAGAGCATACGGGGGAACTCCTAACTGATGTTGAAGAAAAGATTGCATCAGTATGGGCAAACTCTCTCAAGATTGACGGCTCTGTCATCCGTCGATCTCACTCCTTCACCGACCTTGGCGGAACTTCCATTGAGGCCATTCGGGTTGTGTCGGAGCTACGTGAGCACGGTCTAGCAACTGAACTCGGTGATCTGCTGGCCTACATCCCTCTCAGTGAAATTGCGTCTCGATCCCAGACTCTGGGTGTGGAGGATCAGAAAGACCCGACACCCTTCTCACTCCTTCAGGATGAGAAGCTGCTTCTAGAGTTGCAGGCCAACAGCCATATCAGCGACGCTTATCCTGTCACACCATTCCAAGAGTCCATGCTAGTGTCAGCCAACTCACCTTCAGACCCATACACCTATTCTACGACTTGGGATGTGAGTCAGCTGGATCTCGCATGCCTGAGGGACAGCTTTGAGCAGGTGTTCAGGTCTCGTGACATTTTACGGACAGTGTTTGTTCCATACAAACAGTCCTTTGTGCAGACCGTGAGGACTAACGCGGAATTCCCATGGTTCCAGTCCCAGCAAACGCTAGAGGCTTTCCAACAAAATGGCAGTGTTCATCACTGGAATATGGAGAAGCCTCTCTGGAAGGCAACTCTTACGTCGGATCAAGCTCTGGTCGTGACAATGCACCATTCACTATTTGACTTCTGGTCTCATGGCTTCCTGTATGAGGATGTTGCTGCAGTCTACACCGGCAATCCAGTACCTCAACGCCCAAACATGAGCCGGTTTATCCGATACTTGCAACAGGAGCCTTCTGCAAATAGTACCTCATTCTGGTCTGAGTATCTCCGAGGAGCTGAAGTGCTCAAGCTGAACAGCAACCAGCTCTACAAGACTAGTAAACTCGAGATCGACCTAGGATACAACCTCACTACACGCGCTAGAAGTGTTGGACTGACTCTCGGTGCCGTCGTCTACAGCGCCTGGGCCATCGTTCTATCTCGTCAGATGGGATCCAACGACATCACTTTCGCAACCACTGTTTCAGGCAGAGAAGCTCCTGTTGTTGGTATCAACGATCTTGATGGGCCTACTATGAGCACTGTTCCACAAAGGATCAAACTTGACGCTGACTCTACCCTCCGAGATGTCGCTCAGAAGACGGTCGCCTCGTTTTCTCAGCTTCTCAAGCATTCTCAAGTCGGTATTGCCGCAGCGCTTACAGCGGGTGGTATTGGTGCACAAGATATTGACACTCTCGTCAATATCTTGATCGACGCGAACAAGACCGAGAGACCAAGAAAATCTCATGACGTCTTCAAAATGCGTGGCTCGCGGCCTCAATGGGAATCTGGACAGGGCATGACGGTTCTGGAAGTCCAAGAGTCACATGGACAGAGCGACTCTACCATTATCCGACTTTCAAGCAACGTCGACCCTCGGCGATTGGGGTTCATCAAGGACTCGTTGGTCGAGGCCTTAGGGCTCTTTTGTGAGAAGCCTGACTCTATCCTTTCATCTACCAAAATCATGAGTGCTGCTTAATACGACCTAGTCTTCAACTAACTTTCTAACCGAGCGACACTTCGCGTTCCAGAGCCAGAGTTTCTTTACAGCGCATTCAAAAGAATTGCACAAGAGACCCCCGATTCTATCGCAATTGACTTTAACAACGAGGAAACTATCTCTTACGGAGTTCTCGACAAGCTTGCGAATCGGTTTGCTCACACCCTTATCGATGCTGGCGTACAACCGGGTGATCTCGTGCCCATCATGCTTGACAAGTCAATCGACATGATGGTCGTCATTCTTGGCACAATGATTGCTGGAGCAGCATACGTTCCTTTAAGTCCCGATAATCCCACGGACAGAAACTCCTACATCGTGTCTGATACGTCCGCAAAGCTCATCGTTGTTCATCCTGCGTATGTGGAGTTTGGCTATCATGTCAAGGAGTCTTCTGGGGTTGAGACGCTGGTGATGAAGGGCTACCGGGATTTGAGCCCGACAAACTCGAGTGGTGAGGATGCAGACTCTTGCTCTGTTGTCAACCATGCCCCAGACAACCTCGCATATCTCATCTACACTTCTGGTAGCACAGGACTCCCCAAGGGTGTCAAGGTTCCGCATAGAACCCCTGCTGCTGCCGTCACGAGTATGATACAAGTCGAAGGCCGCAACGAAGGTGTGTGGAGGACTTTGCAGTTCGCCAACTACGTATTTGACGCATCAGTTCAAGATTTCTTCAACACGCTCAGCAGTGGCGGTACATTATGCATGGCGCCGACCGATGTCTTGCTTTCTGATATTGCAGGCTGTATCAACAGAATGGATGTCCGTCAGGCTATCATCACACCAACGGTTGCCAAGTTGCTAAACCCAGCGGATGTCCCACGTTTTGAGACACTCATCGTTGGAGGTGAGCCGCTGACCTCAGACGTAATCAAGACTTGGGCACCTCACTGCAAGATCTTGAACGTCTATGGACCAACTGAGACATCTATGGTGGTAACCACCAAGCAAATTGAGTCATTCTCAGAGAACCATGTAGTCGGTAATATTGGTGCTCCGTTTGACACCGTCATGGCTTTCATACTTGATCCAAATGGCGAGACACTGCAGCCTTACGGTGCCGTTGGAGAACTGTGCATAGCTGGACCTCAGATGACGGATGGTTACATCAATCGACCCGACTTGACGACCGCTGCATACGTCGACTGCCCTCAGCTTGGAGTTCGTATCTACAGAACTGGTGACTTGGCCCGATGGCTGCCTGATGGCGAGATCGAGTGTCTTGGCCGCAAAGACAACCAGGTCAAGATTCACGGTCATCGCATTGAACTCGGAGAGGTTGAGAATGCCATTCGGAACTCGGGTCTTGTCAAGGACGCGATTGCTGTGGCTGCCAAGGTACACGATAAGGTCCATCTAGTTGCTTTCTGTACCGTCAGTGGTGATGCTGCTGGAACGGATGGCACCGGACTTCTCGATCCTTCCACCATGAGAGACACATTTACGAATCTGCATGAGAAACTGGGATCGTTGGCGACTTATATGATCCCGAAGTTTATCATCCCTATGGCCGATTTTCCGAAGCTGCCTTCACGAAAGGTTGATCGAAAGGCATTGAAGAAGATGCTGGACGATCTCGATCGGGATTTCTTGTCGCAATGCGTGCTTGAGTCTCCCAGCCAAGGACACGCAATTGTGCCTGTGGAGACTCTATCCGAGATTGCTTTGGAGTCGGTCTGGGCGGATATCTTTGGCCTACCCACTGATCAGATCGGACGCGAGGCAAATTTCCTAGCCTTGGGAGGCGATTCTATCTCGGCAATCAGTCTCACTGGCCATCTTCACAAACTGGGCTATCATATTACAGTACTCGATATCCTCCAGTCTCCAAAGCTCAGAGACATGGCTTCTGCCATGCGAAAGCTGGAGACTGAACAAGTAGGCAAGAAGATGGTCTTTAGCGTCCCCGAGAAAGTCAAGGAGGCCATCGAAAGCACTGGGCTCACATGGCATGACCATATTGAGTATGGTAAGTTGCCCTCTCTAAATCTTCGATGTGTTGAACATGAAAGACTGACTATATGCGTAACAGCCTACCCTTGTCCACCCGGCCAAGCAGAGTTCTTGAAGCAAGGTGCTCGAGACTCCCAGATGTGGGTTCTTCAGACTGTGCGACGCATGACTGGTGTCATTGAACCAGATGCCTGGATCAAAGCCACCACGCAACTAACTGAAGCCAATGACATCTTGCGCACGACTTGGCTAGAGGCTTCTCCCGGGAGCTGGGTAGGAGTTGTCCTTCGCGATGCACAGCCCAACATCACAACTGTCTCCCTAGACTCGGAGGATGAGATGTCCGACTTTCTCGAGGACTTCTGGAAAACACGTTTCGAGTTCGGTTGTCCCTTTATCAAGTACGCCATCATTACCCATGGAGACTCATCCTGGGACTTGGTCATCAAGATGGACCACGCGGTATACGATGGAACTCTTCTACGTGTCTTTGATCAGCATTTCGAGAACATTCTACAAGGCAAGACCTTGCCTCCCCGGGCCGAGTTCCGTGATTTCACTCAACATGTCTTTGAGCAAGACAAGTCCAAGGGCGCTTGGGTACTGGAAGGACAAATTCACGCATGCTGGGCAATCATCTATGGTTCTGAAGGGCCAAGATCTTGGTGGAGTTAGCGAACCTCGAGTCACCGCCAGTTTCAAGATGAAGATGGATACACGCGGCATCGATCAAGTGGCGAGGAATTATGGTGTCACTCCCAGTATCATCTTCCAAGCTGCCTTCACACTCTGGTTGGCTAGAGCGACACAGAGTGATCATGTTCGCTACGATTATCTCCTCAGCGGACGAAACGTGGCACTTCCTGATCCTCAGTCCATCAACGGTACACTAGCCAACTTCTTGCCGATCTGGACAGGAACGAACTCCACTGAGAAGATCTCAGATCTTCTTACGAGGTTACAAGAAGACTTTTGGGCGGTCACAGAGAATGGCTTAGTTGGACTTGACGATATCTACCAGACACTGGAGGTGTCACGGACGGCTCATGGGAACAAGGTCTTGTTTCTGTCACAACCATTTGACCCTGTTCCTATGGATGATGCAACAACCCACAATCGATGGCTTGTTATGGCTAAGTCAAAGGTGCGGATGTATCAGCCATATGCGCTTGTAGTGGAGGTGTCGAAGTCCTTTGGTGATAGTTCGATATTGAAGGTCATGTACGATGAGAAGGTGTTTGATCATGCGATGGCTGAAGCATTTGCTTCTGAGATTACTGGGTTAGTATCTGCTATGATGCAGGATGAACAGAAGAGTTTGACTGTTGAGGAAGTTTAGATAGATGCTCATAGACTTGGATATTTTAGATTAATATTTATTAGTTCTTAGATCATTTTCACGGTATCGCTCTTGCTGAAGGTATTATGCATGATGGACGCCTATTTAATAAGATCTGCTTTGCTTAGGAGCATACTGAGACATCAACAACGCGCTAAACAAGAGAAGACTGCTGCATATTATGAGTCTATCCTCACGGCTTTCATCTCCTAGGACTGAGTGTGAGAAACTTTATCTTCCACGTAAAACTTGATACGAGGGCTCTCAACATACCTTCACTAACAGTAATCAGACACAGAAAGGTGGCGGCATTGAGTGGAACTCTCATCAATCCGTACGCTCGACCTCTTCGCTCCCGCTCAACAAGCCGACCTTTCAAGTAGGCCATACTTGGATAGTATAGTCCAACACACATCTCGAAGAGGCAAAGCGCCCAGAAACGACTCAACTCGTCTCGGAGTAAGATTGTCAGCAAAAGAGCTGAGGCTGAGATGGATGATGAAAGCTGAATTGCCCCCGATGAGAGTTGTACCGAATTTGCCTCGCGCGAGGCATAAAGGAACACGAAAGAGCCGAGAGACATTGCACCCATGAGACTCGAGAATATGGTGCCGAAAGGAGGGTTCACCCAGATCCATTCATGGGCGCGCGCTGACATGATTGACTGAGGCCAGGAGTAAAGCATAAAGTTAACAGAGCCCTCAAAGAAACACATGGTTAGTGTGAGAATAAGCAGACTCGGGTCCTCTACTTCTATTGTCAGCTACATTCGACAGCGATGGGTCGTAGGTACATACTCAGAAGAGATACAGCACTGGCTTTCCATGAGGTCTCGGCTATCGGGGACATACCCGGTGTTCCACGATTCTCGGCCTGGATTTACGTTAGCAATTTTTCAAAGTTGACATGAGGCAGACTCTACCCAGGATCGAGTTATGGCCATTAGTGCCAAACTTAGACAGACGATGCTGAGCAAGAAAGGAGCGGTATGTGAACCCAAGGCATTCACAGCTGCTTGAGCTACGATCCCACTTCCAACAGCAACGAAGCCATTTGCCACAGCCATCATGCTATAGACCGTGCTCAAAGCAGTACCGCGGTCTCCAAACCCTTGTCGTTCATACTCAGCTGTCATCCAACTCTCGAACACCGAGTAAAGTAAGGTAGTGCAAAATCCAGCCATGACTCTGCCCGCACACAGTAATACTATGCTCCCTGAGATCATAGTGACACAAGAAACTGAGTACACCACACAGTAACATTGGCACATGAACTTTTTGCCGTGCTTGTTTGCAAGCGAGTCGACAAATAGAGCGTTTATACCGGCAGAGACAAAGCCAGTGGCGAAGAGAGTCGCGATGACAGGCTCTGATAGCTTATGGGTATTCTTCAGACAACTGTATAAATAAGAGGCCTACAGTCGACCATTTGAAGTTAGATATCGCTGCACTATTTGGTATTGCTTAAAGACGCACCTGAAGCCATTCTGCAGCCATCGCCAGAGTGTAAACCCACAGAAACTTATTGCGAAAATTGTAATATCTGTCACCCATCGACTCATGATCAATATCGTGTATCTCATCATCGATCATATCAAGACGCCTAGCCTCAGCCAAAGAGGCTCGAGCTACCTTCAATGTCACATGTCTGTGATGCCAATATGAAGCAAAAATCAGCGGTATTATAATAATGAGGAGCGTGAAGGTGTAATGATCCATATTTGGCTGACATGTCAGTATGTTTTCTGAAACAAGGACTTCAACACAAAAAAAGTGGTGTATTGGATTGAGACTTGGCTCTAAAGGCTAAGAAAATTAGACGATGCCATCGTGGGAATACGAGACGAGGACCGTGCTGAGGCGTTGACGTTTCATGCCGTACCCCTGGCGTCCAAGGGTAGTCTAGCCCTCATTGGTCTCTGTCGTAAAACGCCGAAGTGGGTGACTCCCGGGAATCCGGCAGAAGGAGTCGGGACTGTGGGTCAGAAGGATTGACGTTATCTTAGCACTGACGTAGGAGTCTTTTCATGATAAAAAAGAAGAAGACAGCTGATCAGCATATATAAATAAAGCAAGATCATGTTCTGTCTAGCTGATATACCACCAGCGTGCCGAGCTTACATTTTCATAGATCCTGCATTGGCTCATCAAGAGAAGACAGGTTGAAGATCCACGTTGCCGTTTATCCCGTCTCGGCAAGTTGATCCGAGCTTTACGTGTAGGACTAGCCCTATTACTCTGGAGCCCGCGTCTGCTCTGCGAACGGATCGTGCCACTTGAGGTGAAACTCAAAACACGAGTGAAAAGGGGATAATTACCTCAATTCACTATGAGTAAACTTATGGCCATCAGCTGTGTTGAGTATTTTTGATGTGAGTGAGATCTTTATACTATCTCACTACCCTACATCATTTTGACATTTTTTCCTGAGTGTCAAGTCAGTTTTCAGGACCCACTTCATCATGTCCATATCCCAAAGACTAGTCACAATCAGCTTCATCTTCGCGACGATACTGCTCTTCACTATACTATTCACAAGGACGTCCCCTCACTTCTCAAGATCAATATCATCACAGAATCATGCAGATGTCTTCAGCAACGATCCTCATCTAAACTCACGACTCGCTCATGCCGAAAAACTATGGAAACGCTCTATCAAAGCTCGTGAAGAAATGGCCCAAGTAGTCGGCTACGACAAAACCTTTCCCGACGGATACATGAACCCCTTCAACGTCTGGGACTTTGCTCGCCCAAGCTTCTTCTGTCCTCACGATCTCGAACGCGTTGGCTCAATCAGCGACGGCGGCAAGATAATCTGCGGCATGTCACGCTATGAGAAGGAATGTCCCGGCCCGTCATCAGACTCAAACAAGGCACGCGAATTCATCGTCTACTCATTCGGTGTGAGTGTCGATTCCTCTTTCGAGGCAGAACTGCTCCAGCGCACGAATGCTCGGATATGGGGATACGATGGCACTGTTGATAAGTGGGCGCAGCAAGTTCCTGAGTGGATATGGTCGCGAGCCAAGTTTCAAAAGGCCATGATTGGAAGGGTCTCAGATAGCAAGGCTAGACCGCCTGTGTTTTCGATTCAGGATCTGATGAAGATGAATGGGCACTCTTATGTTGATCTTATCAAGATGGACATTGAAGGTGCAGAGTTTGATGTTCTCACGTCGTTGATTGAGTCGGTTAAAGAGCAGAGGAAGAATGGCAATGCGACGTTGCCTTTTGGTCAGCTATTGGTTGAGATGCATCTTAAGCAACCACCAGACGGTGTTACAGTGCCAAATGACCTTAGATCGTGGTTGGAGTGGTGGTATTCGCTAGAGGATATGGGTTTGAGGCCAGTGAGCAACGAGGACAACTGGATTGGCGATAGGGTTTATGGCATGCCGAGATTTATGGAGGTACGTCTCAAACCTATTCAACTGCGGCTTACATGCCATCTTACTGACCACCATTTAGTACACGTTTATCAATGCAGTGGATAAGGGGAGAAATTTATTACTGTGGACATGAAAGACTAAGCCTTGGATTTCAGCTATAGACAGAATATGTACAAGATCACATAAGTCAGCTTGTCAGTCTCTCGATACCCTATGTGAATCAGGATGACTTGGGGTCTTGAGGCCACTTGTCCAAAGTAGCCTTCTTTCCAGTCAACGTAACCTGGACCTTCGCTTGCGTAGGCTCATCCAGCAACAGAGTGTAAGTTCCAGGATAAACCACCAGATCACCATTCTCTCCCCTTCGTGCGATGTTATCCAACGTCCACTCAAGTGAGATATCCTTCGTCGAAGATGGCGCGACATCATGTAAGCGACCATAAGCTGCAAGTGTCTTGAGCGGATATGGCTTAGGTCCAACTTCACTCTTGATAAAGACAAGAGAGACAAAGTCGGAGGTGATACGACCAGTGTTCTTGACACTGAGCTGAATGGGAGGCAGAGCGCATGTATCGGAGTACTGAGCACTGCAGCCCTGAAGCAGCTTCTGGATGTCGAATGCCAACTTGTTGGACTTGAACTTGGCTTTGAAGGTGGTGTAGTGGAGACCAAAACCGTAGGGTAGAACTGGAGTTGAGTACCACCATCTTGGCCAGGGTAGTTGACCCAGAGAATACTGTTGATCTTCTTGTTCTTCAGAAGAGCAGTGTCATCAACCTGGTCACCGAGCTGAATTACAACCAATGGCTTGCCGAGACTAGAGAGTTTCTGGAGAAGAGTCAACTGACTCTCAGGCCAGTCAAGGTTCTCACGATCTCTGTCCTCGCCAGCAGCTGAGGCGTCAAGACCGCCAAAGTAGAGAATGTAATCAGACTTCTTGGCCACAGCAACAGCATTAGTAGTCCAGTTATCGTGAGATGAGCTGTTCTGCAGTGTCGGGCCCCAAGCCACGTTTGTGTCAAGACCAAGCTTTTCAGCTGCGTAAAGCGGGCTGTGAAGGAAGGGAGCACGACCGCTGTAACCACCCTGCAGCTTGGAAGTATCGTTGGCCCAAAATCCGATCATCGCAACACTATCCTTCTTCTTGAGCTTCAGAGGCAAAGTGCCATCGTTTTTAAGAAGAACTGCACCCTCGACAGCAGATCGGAGTGCTAGGTCCTGAGCCTCCTTGGTGTTAACATCTGCAAAGCTGAGCGAGTTCCATTGTGCTTTGGTGCCGTCAAAGAAACCAGTATGAACAAGCCCTTCGAAAAGACGCTTCAACGAACGATCCATGAGCTTCTCGGTTAAGAGACCTTGCTTGTACGAATCGGAGACGTCGCTGGTAGTAGTATACTCGCAACTAGAATCCATGCCATTCTCAAAAGCTACCTTAGCACCCTCGGCGTTGGTCTTGACATACTTGTGATTCTGCCAAATATCCTGCATAGCTCCACAGTCACTGGTGATCCAGTTGTTATCACGCGTCCAGTTCCAGTGCCCTCTGAGGATAGTCTCCTGGAGATAAGAGTTTGCACAAGCAGGGATGCCGTTGACGGCGTTGTAGGCGCACATGATGGACCCAACCTTTGCATCACGAGTGCACTCCTGGAAAGGCCTGACGTAGTACTCCGCCAAGTCTTGGGATGTAATCTTAGCATCAAAGTCATGGCGTGTGAAACCTCCCCAGTCCTCAAAGTCGTTGCCGGCGTAATGCTTGCAAGTCACAACAATACGTCGCTGCTCCTTGTCGCCTTCGAGGCCTCTGACGATGTAGCGAGCATAGCGGCTGACATGAAGGGCGTCTTCACCGGGAGTTTCGGAGCCACGGCCCCAGCGTGGATCTTTGAAGGGATTGACGTTGGGTGTCCAGAAGTCGACTCCGCGCCAGCCGCCATTGGTGAACGCACGCGCTTCGGTACCGACGACCTTGCCGATGTCGTGTATCAGGTCATCATCGAATGCAGCCGCCATGAGGAGAGGCATGGGGAATGATGTAGCGGCGTTGTAGGGAGGGGTATCGGCAAAGCGACCACCTGGAGACCCTGCGAGGCCATAGAGGGCTTCGTTCCACCAGTTGTACCTTGGAAGTCCGATTCTTGGTGCACCAGTTGCATTACTGCTTCATATCAGCTCCATTCTCCAAATAGTGATTATGGGCGAGTATCTTACCTGACCAGATTGCCCACTTTCTCTTCGGGCGTCAGAGCAACAACCAAAGCAGCCGCTCTTTTAGCAGGAGATAAAGAGGTATCACAAATTCCATTCTTGCTCAGAGGCCCTTTGGTACAGTCGGGAAGGGTATATGGCGTAGCAGCTTCAGCCAATCCACCCAAAAGAGAAAGCGACAAAGCGCTAGCAGCGACCTGAAGATTGAGCATCATGGTCTTGATCAGCCTGAGGAACAACCTTGTCTCTCCCAAAACTTCTGCTCTCACCGTCTGCTTTTATAGTTCTCGCTTCATTACTTCATGACCTTTCTGTTGTCCGGTTACTGCGGAGTAACGCATATGCTCATTTGCGGCTCACCATAGCCGAGCAAATAGAAACTCAATGACGCAGCGGTCTCCCAGCGGCATATGGAATGATCGGCAATTGTCTAACTGTAGTCGAAGCTATAGGATATTATCAGTGAGTGCGGGGAGCCGCGGGGATGCGGGGAGTAAATGTGCAGTTTCAGGCAGAATAGGGATTGATGTACCATAATAAATAGGCTAATGGCAAAACCTTTGACAAAAGCATAATACAGTGAAGTATGAGGTCACGATCAGCAGGTGTTGAATCTGTTGGTCATGTCTATCAGGGTAGAAAGCTTATGGAAATTACCAGAAGTTAAATATTGGTGCGCTTGGACGTGGGAAATGCAGAGGGTTACGGCTAATATACAAGAAACCGTTGGGCACTCGGCCCTTGTTTAACCTCGAGGGCCCATATTGGCTCCCATATTTCTCCCCATTGAGCTCGTGTGAGCTATCTGCAGCTTTGGGACCACGTGAGCTAATAGATCCCTGAGTTGAAGCCTGCACTATCATGGTAATGTTAGACGCAGGAATAAACAGGGCTCACTCAATGCTTGAAAGTTGCCCAAGTCTGAACCTATGTACTCCTTTGATAAGATTTTTGCAGACACCAATCGTGATTCCAGTCTGCAGAAGATATGCCCTCCGTGTCTTCCCCCTCATATCCTGATTTAGACTGACCGAAAGGGATAGAATAAATATGCCAGTAGACCACGCCATGATTAATGGCGCTTTTGAATACGGCTAGCATTATTTCGGTCTACTTGTCATGGCTTCCAGACAAAGTCTTCATCAGATCTTCAATCCTTCGAGCCCTGCTACTTTTAGAGCTCGACGACGTTTGAGAGGATAATATCCCAGAGAAGAAGACAGGCTGGCCATATCTCATCCGCTTAGGTGCATGCAAGAAGAGTCAGGTTGATGTAAGCGAAGGTACTTTCAGCACATCTCAAATCAGGCTATGGTCCGATCACTTCTAGTCTTTGATAGTTGCTGAACGGTAATACAAGCTTAGGAGATGTTCTGTGAGTAGAATCAGTGCAAAAGGGCTTCTTCGTGATGGTCTGAGTGCAAAAAGAAAAGACTGATATACAATAACAACACGCTTTTATTGAGTGGTGAGTTGCTTTCACACTGCTAGAACTATCATACACATATGCCAGCAGACACCAACTGACTATGAGCCTGCCAACGCCGCGATCCTACTAAAGTAATGTTGCGATATAATGCGCAACAGGATAGCGATAGACACATTTGTAAAGATGTCACCTAGCTGTCCAACAGCCGCTGGGCCGTGAAACTGAAGTACACCAAGTGCTGCATTATCCTTAAAGGTGTTTCCTCCAGATGCCTCAAAAGTAGCAATAGGCCAGCCCTGTCCTAAAGTAGGGACAAGCTCCCAGCTTCCAAGGTCGCTATCAGAAAAGGCTTCGACTATCTGCCTCAGAGTTGATGTTTGTTGTCTCTTCTTCTTTCGCCACTGCCATCTCTGAGAAGTGCCATTGACCTCGACATCAAACGGCCAGGCTGCGCCATCGTTGAACATACTAGTCTCCACGAAATTCGCCTGAAAGCCGTCAAAGGTAATGGTGCTCTTGCTGCTGAAAGTATGTCGACTCTCTATAGTGCAGATAGGTAAAATCTCAGATACATACGGCCCCTCTTTGATCTTGAGTCTGCTGCTAGAGAACATCTTTGCGGAGTAGGCAACTGGACCTTTGAGCTGAGGCCCAATTTCAAGACAGCTGGTGCCGTCGCTGATCATGACATTCCAGATGTGGAATTTGGCGGCAAGTCTGGTGAAGCCTACGCGAGGGTAGTAGCTTGGTGGTCCCTGAAAGCCAGAAGGACCCGGTGCATGTGGATAGATGGGCTGCTGGTAACCTGTGTTGGAAGGTGCCTGATGGTATGGAGGATAGCTTGATGGTGGTGAGTTCGTGTTGGAACCCGGTGGAGGGCCAGGCGGTGGATAGTAGTTGGGATAGTTAGACATATTAGTGGAAGCTATTGGCACTGGAAATAATCCTAGACTGGGGAGGTCCAGGAGGGAAGTATTGGAGAAGAGAGGCAGGGCACGGTGTTTAAATCTCGTCTTAGAGCAATATACGAAAGAACTGCGATTGGCCTGGGGAGTATGTTTGCCCAAATACTTTTCTCAGTTTCTCTTGGTTTTCCCAATGGATCGCGAGATGATCCTTCTTCGAGGCTCAAGTGGGTCCAAATCAAATTGGGAGCTTACCCTTTTAGGTGAAATCGTGCGCCGTGAGTCAGCTTGTGGAACCTCAAAGCGTGCTGATGAATCATGGCTGAGCTAGGGGAGGAAAGAAAACTCAGGACGTCGATCCTAAATCACAAAAAGGTTCTAGGTAACTTAGCATAAGTTTAAGATACCGCTTTTTGCGTGTATTTAACATCTTATATCAAGCTCTAATGTTTTCTTGCTCTAAGTCTTGGTTTACTAATCGATGAGAGAATTAAACCCTTCTGTTAAAACAAAAGGGTGCCATGGCCTAGCAGGTATTCGAACGCACTATATTAGGGGTGCTACAGTATTACACGTTCGGTAAGCTCCATAAGAAATCCCAAGACCTATCTTCCGGCTCGGCTATGCTGGGGTCATCAGTGGCAAAGCCGAAAGGAGCTATACTAGGATCAAATGGTAGAGCAAGCCAATCATCAACTCCGGGCATCGACAAATCTCCTAAAGCATCGTCTTCTTGAGGTACGTTGTTGTCGAATATCCATTGGGAGGTTTGGTCCACTGTATGAATACCCTGAGGAATCGTAGTTGGGACCATGCTTTGCCTATACCTCTCCAGATGCATATTCAGTAGCTCTCCATATCGAGAAGCCAAATGCATCTCGTCGAGATTACTATTCCTCAAGGCCCGGATACTTCTCTCTAATATTCCAAGAGACGTCTCCAGATCTGTTGTTCGGATTCCAAGACCCAGGGCTTTTAGAAGGAAGATGGAAGCCATGATAATACGAAGAAATACTCGAACGGGGCAGAACCGGAGCGTACCAGCCTCGAATAGCCTGTTGACTGACTCGAGAGCCTGACATGAAGAATCGATAACTTCTCTGATGAAGGAATAGTCTATTGCCGTGATGGATGACTGGAGAACATCGGTATCGATAGAGTTTGGGGGTCTTCGGCCGAGGACTCGGTCCACGGCGGCTTGGATGCCAAAGGAGTTCATAAATGCCCGGAGATAGTTGAACTCAATAGTCAAGTCTTCGTAAACATGAGAACTTAAATCTGAAGTGACAAACGGTCAGTACAGGATAGTTTGAGAAAGAAGTAGGCGTGTGCTCACTCTCATGGCTGAGGTGGGTTGTCTTCCATGCTGCCAGCTGTTTCTGAAAATGTTTAATGATGTTGACGTATCTGCAGCTACTAAGAATCTCTCGAATACCAGCAGCCGAAGGACATAGAACATCGATGATAGTCCGGGTAAGATTAGTCAGATCGAGCCATGCCGTCACTATGGCTGAATCGCCTTGTATGTCTCTTCTGGAAGACTCTGACATGAAGCGCGAGACAGAAGTGGGCATCATAGAAGGACACCCCAACCGACTGGACTGCTGCTCTAAGAATATATACAGCAGATCACGCAATCTTGTCTGCTGGGCTCTGAATCCCGGTAGCTGTGTAGACACGTCAACTCTTTCGCCATCGTCGCAGAGACCGAGTTCAAGAGCCAAAGACTGCACACAGTCTAGCAACATCCACGACATACGATCTGAGGTCTTAGCGGGTAGTATAACGTCTCTTAGCCACTGAGCTTCGTTGTCGTCGGTGGTATCTGCTTGGTTATCGAACTGATCATCCCGAGGATCAAAGTCCGTGAGTAGAGTAGACGAGTCCCAGCCATCCGAAGCTGGCGGCAGATGTATCGCTTGCGGATGCCACTCTATTATCAGAAGAAAAGCTTCAATAGATCCTCGGGTTCTTGTCTTTGCTTTGGATCGCTTCTCTTGGCCAAAAATGATTCTCATTACGAGATGTTGACAGTGCTCCCATAATCGGTGGTGGACAATGGTGCTCCTGGCTAGACCGCCGTGACCACTCAAGACGTGGTATCGGGATGATATCATCAGGATGACACAGCAGAGGAGTGTTTCTTGGGTGATGAGCTTGTAGTGTCTTTCATGACTTAGGTCAAAGCCTCGCGAGACAGGAGATAATGGTGCTAGATTCTTGTGAAACCTGCCGAACAGACAATTAATCATGATACTTTGCATTCATCTTGAACGATAATACTTACAGGTCAACGTAATTGACTGCTTCTTCGGCCGTGAACCAGCCCATTCTGACGAGGCGGAAAGCCCGCCATACCGTCAAAGGATTGAGAGAATTGGGAGAGATGTGGTCGGGCCTATTTGTCATGACGGAGGCAGTTGTTCGAGGACTCGACGTTTCCACGGTACGATGTAGCGTATGCCGTCCTTGGTTGCTCGGTGACGCACCCTCCTTGTTGGCATTCTCAATCGCGGGTTGGTACAAAAGCCGCAGTGCGTCATTACCGTTGGAAACAAGAGTAGTGGTAATTTCGCCTGCAGGCCCTGTGGAACTCATAGACGGCGAAGTTTCGTTCATAACAGCTTGCTGCTGGTGTTCGGGCAGTCCACTGCGGACTGATATAGAAATGTCTGGGAATGTCAAATCATTGCTGTCGTCGAGCATCTGTGATGGCTCGTCCGTAAAGGTGTTTTGACTCAAACTGGCTTGAGCCGGCGTGGTGCTCACCATGGCAATCCCATGCTCTGAACCCGGAGCTGGTTGGCGATACCACGTTAGCGAAATATGTTGCAGAGGGTGAAGATATGGGCAAAGGAGCCAGAGCTAAAGATAGACACGTACCTTGTTCTGATGACCCTCTTCTATTGACAGTCTTATTCCGCTTCCGGTGAGAACGCTCATCGCTAAATACACACTCTTTCACTTCTCTTTGACACCTCAAGCATGACGCGCCAGGTTTGTCAACGATGCAGCGAATCTTCTTCTTCCGACACAACTCGCAGGCATGGTAGCCCCGGCGGAAGTCACGAACGCGTCGCCTGCGAGACGGCCCGTCACTATCGGGCAAAGTGGGCTGGGTTTGTGCGTCAGCATCCATTGGTGCTTGTCTGGCCGAGGAGACTCTTTCGCTGGTCGGTTGTCCGATAATGTTGAGAATCGGAAAGTGGCGGATGGTGACGGATACAATCACGTGCCAAAAGTCTGACAACACCAAAGCGTCTACCCTGCTTCAGTCTAGTATTAGCAAATAATGCAATTACTTTAATAATAAAAATTATATACTTAATAGCTTCTAAATAATGCAATTTTAGTACTAAAATAAGTAGAAATTGCTAAAGAAACTATAAATTTACTTCTAAGTAAAGGGCAGCTATAGTAGCAAAGATATATGCTAGCAAATTAATAAGATAGGTTGCAACCTCCTACTTAATAGATTCTAGGACTATCTTCTAGATAGTTAAATGCTAGAAAGAGAACTATAATAATATCTCTAGATTACATTCTAGGTATCTAAAGAAACTTAGCACTTAGGAGATTATATCTATCTAGTTATTTATTAAAAGAAATTGCTTAATTATATAGAATAAGGTATTATTAGAGCTTAGTATTAAAGTGTTAGCCTAGATGCTATATTATTAGTTAGAAAGGTATTAGCAATATAAATAGAAGTTAAAAAAGAGGATTAAACTGTTAAAAGATAATGCAAAAGTAAGGCTATAATATGCCTATTTTTAGATTTATTATATTAATAAATATATCCTTATAAATAGCCTTAAAATAATACTCTTCTTAATGCTAACTTTCTTATAGATTTGCTTTACTAATAAGGTTATAGTTTCTAATGCACTAAATAACTCTAATAGCTAGATCTTTCGCTAACCTAATAAGAAGTATTATATAGACCTAGTTAATGTCTAGCAGCATGTTAAACTAACTATTTCCCTTATATTCTAAGGAGAAATTACTTAAGATAAATAGTTATATCTTATACTAATAATAAGGGATAAGATAGCTAAAAAAGGAGGTTATTCTAGCTAGTCTTATTGTAAAGCCCTTACAGAAGGTCTCCTCCCTTTCCTTAATAAATTTAACCTATTTTAATAAGATAATACCTATATTTACACTGCTAAACTGTTAATAGATTAGCTGCTTCTTTATAAGATAAAACCTATTAATTAGCTATCTCATTTCTCTAATTTAAACCCTATAGAATACATATAGAAAGCTCTAAAAGCCAAGCTTTAACAGATATATCCTGAATTTATTAGATTAAAGAATAATAAGGCAGATAGAGCTCAGTTAATCAGATAGTTGCAAGAGGCATAGGTAGCCTTGCCTCCCTACCTGATTTTAAAGCTAATAACTTCTATAAAAAATTGCCTTTATGCTATTATTTGCGTATAGAGATAGTATATAAAATATTAAAGTGTTAGATTAAGGGAATTAATTAATATACATTTTATTAAATTTAATTAACTATTTGCGATAATATCGCTGAGTGTTTAATTGCTGTTGTAATAAGGGAGGTTGGCTGTGGGGCTGGTGTTGTTAGACTTTTATCCTATAATTTTATAAGTACCTCTCCGCCGGATGTCGCTGATCACCAGGCGACGGCCTAACTAGTATCCAATGGGACTAATACAGTGGGCTAGCTTGGCGTCGTGCGGGGGGTTGGCAGGCTAAGTCCCCATTCGCTTTACGGCAACTGGAGAAATCCTGCTCGGGAAATGTCCCGAATGAAAAGAACCGATGATAATGATTGACTACCTGTTTATCTGTCTGGAAATCGGATGTACATGATGTACCTAACCACAAAAGAAGCTAAGAATAAGATCATAATGTTGTAAAGATCCAATCTTGTACTATTGAAAAGAATAACTAACCAACTATGGAATGTATCACACTTAAGCAGGCCAACTTGTATGGAAGAATTTCCTACTAATCCAACCAGTCGAAAGGTGTCATCATTTTACGTGAGGTATCGGAAGTTCTTGTTCTTATCACCAAGCTCGGTAACATCGACAGCCATATCGGAATCGACGGAACCATAATCACGGTCCCTTCTCTTGTTCTCACGTTCCAAAGCAAAATGCAGGCCTAATGCAAGGACAGAGATAAGTCCAGTCAGTCCACAGCCAATCGCGGTGCCACGAAGGTAAAGAGGTCTGGTTCAAGCGTTGTGTTAGTGTACCAACGTCCAAGCATGAGGTTTTGAAATAAGCAAATAGGACACTTACCCGTCGGAACTAGGAAAGACAACACTACTAACAAAAGAGGAGCATTGACCAAAGGTAGCAAGAATAGCTAGTCCAGCACCTTTCTTCGAATCTCCTCCTTGATTATTCAGCAACCATGTGATGTTGATGGCAAGTGCAGGAAAGACTCCACACGACGCTAGAAAGATGGCGGCATAACACGTTGCCTTCTTAGACTCATCCTGAACAACGACCAGCATAAGGTAGCCAATAAAGCCAATGAAAGCGCTGCCGCCGACAACATATCCTCTCTTGCCATACCTGTCACTCACCAAAGCTGCCAGCACGCAGCAAAGGAAGGCTAGAAAGTATGGCGGTGCAGTAAGACCTTGTGCAGTGACAGATGAGTAGCCCATATCGCGAACAATCGTTGGGAGAAAGTTGGAAAGGCCGGCGAAAGAGTAGTTGCAGCAGAAATGAATAACGGTATGGACGTAGTTCTGATAGTCAGTCAGGCCAGCAAATATCTGGTTCCAGCGAACTCCCGTCTTCTTGGTGCGATCGCGGACCTGCAGCCTCTCAACAGCGTAGGTAGCATCTTTCTCAGATAGGTATTTGGCCTTGTCTGGGGAATCTGCCAAGAAGAACCAAGCGACGAGGGAGAAAGCTACAGTGGGGGCACCCTCTATAGTAACAGATAGTCAGAAAGCCGTGCCTAAACGTCTAAGCGGGCATTGATACGTACCAATGATGAAGAGATATCTCCAAGGCTCCAGTGAGCCACTGATATGGGTGATTCCATACGCCAACGCAGAAGCGAAGCAATTAGCCAACGGCGACATCCCCAGGAGCAGAGAAACACGAAAGCCCAGTTCATCACGACGATAGAACAAAGACAAGAAATACGGTGCACCAGCACCAAACGCAGCCTCGAACACACCAAGCAGCGCCCGGCAAGCAATAAGTCCACCGAGGTTATGCACAGCACCAGCGCACATAGCTGCCGTTCCCCAACTACAAGAAACATATCGTCAGTGCCTACCATAGTCATTAAGATAGAGGCTTGCTTACCAAACGCAAAGCGCGGCGACGTATTTACTCGCAGGGAGTATCTTCCAGAATAGACTGGTCCACTCAAAGCAAACATAACAGATGTAGAACGCGTTGAGGACCCATGCCCATTCAGAGTCGCTGAGACCTAGGTCGTCTTTTGCACCAGCGGTTTTGGCGTTGCCGATATTTCCTCGGTCGAGATAGGATAGGATGTATAGGCAGCAGACAGTGGGGAGAAGACGGCGGTCAAACTAGATGATTGTTAGTATAGTTATTATATGTGCTACTGATAGAACTTACTGTGTTCTTGATACGCTTGTTGGCCTCCTCAGGAACATCAACGCGTTGCTGCTCTTGGTGATCTGGTGCATGTTCGAGTTCCTCTGTGCCCAGGGACATCTTGTGCTCAGAGTCTGGGTGATTCATCATGAGAAGTGTACCGAGGACGAATTGGAGACAGATGAAGCTTGATGACTTGGGAGTCCTGGATGGATCCTTCTCGAGGATTTCGGTGAGTTTTAGTAGTCGAGAGATAGACTGTCACTTTTAGAGCGCTTTGACGCTATCTTCGACAGATCCCGTCAGTCTCCGGGATTCAAGGTTTGTAGCTCAGAGAAAGGGGGGTATCTGATCTCGGATTCAGATTCAAGATGCGGGGAGCCCTTCTTAGATCCGGAGGTTGGTCTGCTCCGGATAGATGAGTATCCGTCACTTTCCGAGCATATCCGTATCTCAACCAGCGCCGAACTTCTACCTATTCCTAGACTTCATGTATATAAGATGTTCAACTAATGTCTACATTTGACTCTTTATCATCAATCATCTCATCAATCTTACAACACTTCACAATCTCAAATACTTCCATTCACAATGTCCAAGTCTATCGTCAACAGCACCCCCTACCCCTTCCAATTCAACCCACCAACCCTGCAAAAGCCTGGCAAGTCCGGTCAGATCGCAGATGTTACTGGCACTCTCAAGAATGTTCGCGGCAAGATCCCATCCGTCCACGCCTCAGCTCTTCGCACCACGATGCTCGAAGCCCACAATGACCCTACTAAGATCCTCGCCCACTGCTGCAGCTATGACGGTCTTTCATCTCGACTCTGTAAGGAAGCTGGTTTTCCAATGATCTTCCTCGCTGGGTATGCTGTAGCTAGTACTTACGGTTTGCCTGACATTGGTTATATCGCTATGGCTGATGTGTGTGATAAGATTCAGGAAACTGTGCGGCAGGTCTCTGTGCCTGTCATGGCAGATGGAGATACGGGGTATGGTAGCCCGCTCAACGTTAAAAGAACCGTGGAGAGCTATGCCCATGCTGGGGCAGCTGGAATCATGATTGAGGATCAGACCTGGCCAAATCGTAAGTCTTACATTCCGCCTGGCACCTAGAGCTAACTATTTCAGGCTGTGGCCATACCAAGGGAAAGTCTGTTGTCTCCCGCGGTGAAGCATATGCCCGTATCCAGGCTGCTTGCGACGCTCGCGACCAGGGCAAGGATATTTTCATCCTTGCGAGAACTGATGCTCTGATCCACGGCTGGGAAGAGGCCATGAGTCGTGCAAAGGAGTTCAAGAGAATCGGCGTCGATGCCGTTTTTGTTGAGGCCCTTCCCGATCGTGAGTCTATGCGGCGATGCGTTGAAGAGATTGGCATCCCCACATTTGCAAACAGTAAGTTACGCCACTTGGCTTTGATCTAACCCCAATCATTTTCACACGTGCTAACTTATTGTAATAGTCATTGAAGGAGGAAAGACAGAAAATCTGTCAGCAAAGGACCTTGCAGAACTAGGATTCTGCGCTGTGGCATATCCCTGGAAGCTTGTCGCTGCGAAGCTCAAAAGTATTCGTGAGACACTGGAAGAGCTCAAGAAGAGTATGACCGTTGGAAAACCACCTATGATTCTTTCATACAATGAAGTTTGTGAGGGCGTTGGATTCAATAAGTACTGGGATCTGGAGGAGAGGTACAAGTTCAAAGATGATGGCCTCGTGACTGATTCTACAAACGGTCATACTTAATCGTTCTATGGAGTACAAAATGCAAACCATCCCGTGGGGGTTTGGCAGGCGAATAGAGATTCGCTATCTACCAATTGAATGAAGAATGTTTGTCTATCCTCGAGAGCATACTCAAAATTCGGCCATGGAGCATTAAACTACCAACACTTTTCCGCTTAAACATAGTCAGGAAACAGAGATGCTCCACTGAGCGAAGACTATAAAGATTCACATCCCGTCATAGTGCCATTTTTTCCTTTTATTCCACATCTTGTAAACGGAGCAAATAGCTGATCAACAATCTTCACATCCCATCGAGGTCCATCTCCAAAACAGACACAGCTATCGTAGAGTCTGCACTTGACATCTTCCAGTAGACAGTGCAACCCTGTATTCCCTTGTCCAAGTACAGCCTTTCGCATGTTCTCTAAATCATCATGGCTTATTGTTTTCTTCAATCGTTTCTCAATCGCATTACACGATAGCCATTGATCTGGATCCTTGCCCGTAGATCGATACTCTGTCTCAATGAGATTGCACAGCACAAGTCCCAGATCCTTCTCAGCGGCGACAGCATGCGCTTGGCTGATTGAACCCGTTCGCTTATATTCAACCCTTGCCTTTGCCATGGTTTCGATGAAAGAGGGCTTGATATCTTGCGTCGCTTTTGAATGCTTCAGTCCTTTTTGGATGACTGTCTTGGCGTTGTGCTGAGTGCATACTGTCTGGTAATGTTCCATGACGGACCAGAAGAGAAGGCCAGCAAATGTTTCAGCGCCAGGGCCTAGATATGGTAAGATATCTTGAGGAGGAAGTGAGACGCGAAGGTAATGCAATGGGTCGAGCCACATGCTGCACTCCAGACGATAATGTGTTGATTGCGAAGGGCTGACTGGCAGGGGAACGTGGCTGAACAAACTCTGGAAGTTATTTACGTCTACCGTGGTAGTGTCGTTATCCGAAGCCTCGATGTTCGAACGCGCTGTTTCTATCCGGGAGACGCTTGGTGGAACTTCAAGATCAGCAGCCATGGCAAGCTCACGAAAGATGCCAATCATGTCAGGTCGCTCGTCGCCTTGAGCTGCATCGAGTAATCTCTGGATTCCTCGCTTAAGACACGCATTTTGATCTGCTAACGCATGGTTTGATACGGCCTGTCGCTTGCGAAAGGCCGCTTGTGAACGTCGACCTCGCTCGTGACGACGCTGAAATCCCATGTTAGCGTCTGGGGCCTGGACGGACGGAGTCGCGCGGAGAAAACTCACCGTCAGTTCATCTTGAGGCTCTGCAATACCCATGTTGTCACTTATAAGTTACTTCTTGGTCTTCTACTGGTCGAAAGATATAATTTCTTGACAAAATTACTGTCCAAATGTTGGATTTGTCAGAATGAAGCAGAAGAGTAAGCAGAGATGCTTTGACCTGATTGGGTGGAGATTGGCACTAATTACCCCGATCACGTAACCGCCGGAGACAGCTCAAGCCGACTCAGTATCACCAAATGGCTGAAAAATCGCGGTTACGTATTCGGAGTAAAAGTTGTCCCTGGGCTTTGGAATTAACAAACAAAAGGGACCAATCATTAATGCGTAAGAATAGGTATAAAGATGAGATCCTCTTCGCTTTACAAAAACACAGCAGCTTCACAATACACTTATTCCCATCTACCAACCCTTAGAAGTCATTCAATATGGTCAAAATCGCTATCGCAGGAGCTTCGAGTGGTAAGTTTGACCTTACCATCGCACTCCTCCAATTACTGACCATCTTCAGAGCTCGCTAGAGAGATTCTCGATAGGCTTGTCGCTACTGGGAAGCATGATATCACTGCACTTGTCCGCAAGGTACATCGGGGTCATGACCCGCCTACTAGAATAAGTGACTGATAGACCTAGGACCCTTCTACATTTCCAGACCTCCCAGGTGTCACCTGGATTAAAGCTGATTACAAAAACAAGTCCGAGCTTGTTGATTTATTCCGCGGCGTTGAAACCGTTCTCTCTTTCCTTGCCGTCCATTTAGACCCGGGCAATGAGACCCAGAAGCGACTTATTGACGCAGCTGTCGAGGCTGGAGTAAAGAGATTCGCTCCATCCGAGTGGGCAACGTGAGCTTTTACCTGAAATCTATGAATTTTATGTGATTCTTGAGAGCTAACGGTGTTGCAGAGGAGCCAAACTGGCAGACTCACTCGACGTCATGTCATGGTACAGCGGCAAGATTGAGATCAGAGAGTATCTCAAGAACCTAAACACTGATAAAAAGGTTGCATGCCCAGACAGCCTCTTCACTACAGGAGCTAACCTGGTCTAGGTTATCGACTATACGCTTTTCCAGCCCGGGGGCTTCATGGATTACCTTTGCCACCCGTATAAGACTGCAAAGTACATCACCACTACCGTCGTCAACATCGATTTCGTCAAAAAACATGCTATAGTTGTCGAAGGTACCCTTGACGATGAGATCACGTATACAAGTGTCAATGACATTGCCAACATCGTCACCAAGGCTATCGACTTCCAAGGCGAATGGCCTGTGATTGGGGGTATCAGCGGTGATCGCATCTCTATTCGTCAACTTCTAAAAATTGGAGAAGAACTACGAGGTAAGGATATCGGCCAAACAAAAGCAAGCAAAGACACTGACTTCACGCAGGAGAGCCTTTTACTATCGAGTGGCTTAAGATGGAAGACCTCGCAGCTGGAGAACTCAAGACCGACAACTACCCCCGACTTCCACTGCCATCTGTTCCACAGGATCAGGTGGAAGCTTTCTCTAAGATGGTGGTTATTGGTACTCTGACTGCCTTCCATCGCGGAGCTTGGACTGTCTCGGATGAGTGGAATCAGACTTTGCCGGACTACAAGTTTACCAAGGTTCATGAGCTGTTGAATTCTGTGTGGGAGGGCGAGAAGTGAGCGACTTCAATATTTTCTTATAGATATATGTAACAATGGATTTAGAAATCCCTTAAGCTTTCATTTCTCTCTTATTCCCTTAAACTAACTGTCTCTACTGATACATTTTAAGGCTAGCTTATAAAGATCCTTAAACTAAATGACCTTCTCTCCCGACTCCACCTCAAGAAACTGCTTCAAGGTTTCAATAACTGTGTCATCTAAAGGTCGATAATTGACACCAAGAACGTCAGAAGCATAAGATCCATTGACGGTGTATAGGCTGCCCAGAGCCTCGTTCTTGCCAGAACCAGGTCGCCCAATTGGGATTCTTAAAGCTACCTCTTCAGACAGACCCTTTCGGGCAGCATCAGCAGCACTTTGCCAATCAAAGTGCTGCGCCAGAAGGAATCTCTTGTTGCTAGCTTCAGGCTTATCCACAGCAGCTACAGCCATCATAGCAGCATCTCGTACGTCAATGACCCCGGCAAAATCAAGAGGTGGCAGGTTTGGACTGTCCACCAGTTGCCAAAGAAGAGAGGCAGTTGAGTGCAAGGTGGCCATGGATTCAATGTCGTCGATCTGAGGCCCGAAAATCATCGATGGACACAAAGAGACGACGTCAAATCGTGGCTTGTGCTCATCTACCCATTGCCAAACTGCCTTTTCCGCAAGAGCCTTAGAGGCCAGGTAGAGGGCAATCGGGTCCTTTTCCGAAACGGCTTCTTCATATGTAACAGGATTCCAGTCGGCCTCAGCGTAGACGTATCCAGGACGCGAACCTTTTGATTCGTCTATCATAGCCGGCCGGAGCATATCGCTTTCATTATCCTTGATGTCTTTACCCATTGGACAGGGACTAGCTACATGAATTATAGCAATGACAGTTTCATCAAGGACATCGCTAAAACACTCTGGTTTGGTCAAGTCGTTTATAAAGCCAAGACGGAGCTGATGAGCGTCGATTTGTTCCGAGAAGTTCTTTTGGATTATCTCGGCGGCTCGTTGGGAACGAACAGCTGCGCAGACATTGTTGCCTCGCATGAGTAACTGGTTGACGATGTGGAGGCCAAGGTAGCCATTGGCGCCTGTAACCAGGATGCTAGGGGATGGTGAAGGCATATTTTCAGTCGAGAGCGAGGGCCGTTAGTGTTTCATGATAGCATAATGGGTATAACCTAGCAGATATATACTGAATAACCCTGCAAATGGAGTTTAAGATCTTAAGTCCACTTAAACCAGAAACGCCCAAACACATTGTCCGATCATCTGTTATTGTTGAAGTCTACACAATAGTAGGCAGTTCGTCTGCTCTGTATCTTGTCATTTTCTCATTGAGACAAGAAATAACTTGTCTTGAAGACTAATCAATGACTTGTTCATTCAATGTGCTGCAGGCTGCTCGCCATGAAATTAACATGATGTATCGTGTGCTGAGGCTGTCAAGATTCTTAAACCTCTAGCTGAAGTCCATAATAGAGTCATAATCTGTTAACCAAACCATGGATACTAGGCTCTGGTTGGACGAATACTGGCATACGCAATTTTCCAACATACGACGCAAAGGACGATCAATGCGTAGAATTTCAAGCCCTTAACCCCATCATCACTCAGTGCGACAAAGCGCGGACAGATTTATACGCCGTGACCGAGATAGGTCCCGCAAAAGAACCCACCTGCAAGTGACCAACCTGTAGTTTACAGTGCCAAGAAGTTGCTGCGTAAAATTACCTTAAAGCTATGCATCCTTGGGGAAACCCCTCACAGGGTTGAAACCCAAGGCGGTCAATGCGTTGCTTTGTAGACCGTCCCACAGTCTCCAGGTAAGCTCTGCACCGTTTCAACCCAGCAATTTGTATTAAGTGGTCTCATCCAGTAAGACAAATCATCGAGGTCCGACTTCATACAACATCAAGGATTGGTGACGCACCTTACCTTTCTTGATTTTAAAAAGCGGCAGTAGGTGGATCTGCGATTGTTGAAGCCCTCTGTATAATGACACTGATATAGCTGCCAATAAATGCCCGTCCTTGCTGGTAGTATATCATTTATCTCATCCGAACGCATGCTTGAATGTTTATTTAGAGGCATCGGACCGTTTGAGACATCGGAACCTATTCCTATTATAGGTAAGGAAGTCAGTTGACCCACAAAGAACCGAGGCGATAAGTGGAACGCTAAGAAAAGGTTTGATAGGGGCGTCTTGTGCCAAAGTGTAGGACTTTCGTTGTTTGTTGGGACAGGAAGAATAAGCATAAGGGAAGAGGTTTTCTTAAAAAGAAAAGAAAACCCCGTTTCAAGGCTGACTTGCTTCTATTTGTTTATTTCCAACTTCTTCTAAAAATCTATGTAAAATAAAGAAATGATAGGTCTGGCATTAGCGTGGATCACTGATAGTAGTAATTACGTCCGCCTTGCGGCCGTGTTACTGGCCATGTGCTATTTCGTACTGGTACAAGCCCTCCGATACCGTCGTAGAGCAGAAATTGAAGCTCCATTTGCTCGCGAAGTAAGACCTTTGTCAAGCATGACGACAAAAGAAGCTCATGACATCGTTGCTCAACTGCAACTGCTGGAGTTCCCATACGCTTTTGAGAAAGCTCGCAAAATAGCTTTGCTCAAGGTCAGAAACAAATCCCTTACCCCTTGAAAAAATATATCTTTGAGACTAACTGTGGAACAGGCAGGCGGTATACCAACCATGTCTAAGCTTTTTGCCGTGACAGGTCAGAACAACAAAAGAAATGCAGGAAAGCGGGCAATCGATACCCAAATTCTTCTTCGCGAAACACAGACTCAACTACGAGACTCGGACCGTTATGCCACCGCCGTCGCACGAATGAACTATCTGTACGTGACCTTGTTACCCAATCCTGGAGTTGCCAAGATAGTATAAGTTGCTCAAACAATCAGACATGCTCGATATCGTCGCGCCAATAAGATCACAGATCTGGATCTGTTACACACTCTTGGTGATGGGCTCGGAGAGATCTCCAGGGTTATCCAAAGGTAGGAATGGAGACAATTAACTGATGTAGAGAAATGTGCGATTGGTGTCTTTCATAAGAATCTTGGGGACGACATGGAGATTCCATTTGACCCCCTTCCTAGTAGTAAGGAAGGATGGAGCAGCGGCCTTGAATTCTTTAAGGAGTTGGACGCTTGGACACATAAGTATGAGCAGGAAGTGGCTCGGCCAACTGCTACTAATGATCAGTACGTTCGAGTATATGTTGATTCAGCTGTTTCCAAGCTGCCAGGATTCGTTGCAGTCACTATCCGAAAGGTTTTGGCAGAGAGTCTAGATGACATCATGCGTACAAGTCTATGGTAAGTTGATCTTTGAAGAAATCAAACTATGTGCGTACAATAGCTAACATCTGTTTTCCTAACCAGCCTCGAGCCCCCTGGACTTCTTCTCAGTGCATTTATTAAGGTCGTCCGTACTTTCCGTATTACATACCTGCGATACATGGCTCTTCCACGCTCCCGCCCTATTAGACTCGTCGCTGAACAGCCAAACCCAGGCACCACTCATTTCAACTTTGACCAACTTAGCTTCCAGCCTTGGTATGTAAAGCCAAACTTCCGGGCGTCATGGGGACCTGTTGCCCTATTGCTCAGGAGTTTCGGTGGCAAGGTGCCGAGTTGGTCCAAGGAAAGGTATCAACCGCAAGGATATGACTTGATGACTATCGGTCCTGATCCGCAGAAGGGGAAGGGCGTGGAAGAAATGGTAACAGCAGTGGGTGTTATCAAAGCAAGAGGAGTCGCAACATGCCCTTTTTCTCAAGGCTTGGGTTCTTGAAGCACACGAAATGCCCAAGTAGGCAGTGGTTTATCACACGAGGACCTTAGTTTCGCCGCAATAGACTTGCCATTCTTTAAATGATTTACATCCGCAATGTGGAAGCCTTTGTTGAACCAATGAATGATCGACTTCTTGGCTCTCTAGACCGAAAGCTTGTTAGGTTCTTCTATTTCTAATCACATCAGGCAGATATGCATGATACAAGCCACATAGTGCTCTTTTGGGTGTAGTAGCCCGGCCATGGCAAGACCAATTCATCCGATTATGCAGTAATTGCATTAGTCAATGGTTACCATTCGCTCTCGTGATTAGTGATCAAACGACGAGAGGCAGGCTCGTATGGTTTATATTTCAGGCTTCCCCGCAGCCAGCATTGCCTCCAATTCTCTTTCGAAACTGCATTGTTCTTATCTTCTACATATATTGAGTTCTCCCTTATTATCACACAGCAATGGATAACCAAAGCGGCAGGGCAGCGAAGCCACTGGTACCAAAAGAGTATCCCATAACAAATAAAGCAGACGATAAGGAGCTGTTACTTGGCAATACAAGCCAACCGCTCACCGAGGGCTCACGAAAGTCTATGGCAGATCGGTTCTGGGGGCTTTAATAAGCTGGCCACCACTTGCTTCATATTAGATGGGTAAGATACGCCTAAGCCTTCACATAAGATGCTAACTGTGCTACTGATTGAGGAGTTTATACTTTCCCTTGCCTCGTCACCAAGAGCTCTGGAATATCGGAATGGTGATGCATGGTCTGCACAGTATAACACAGCATTGGATTCAAGGGTAGTGAGTTTATAATACCATTTAGCTCATGTGCTCTCTTGGGCAATTATTAAATCACACTGTCTGAGTAATAAAGCTTCACCCTGTATTGATACCTTATATATTCTATTCTTGAAGAGTAACATCTTTCAATTAAGAGTATGTCTAATCCATCCTATTTATCATAAAGCTTCTGGACTAAGCTTGACTGACCCCATTACTTGGCAAGGTTGACTTCATTCGGAGCCCAGTCACTTCTTAGATATTAGATTTGTAGACTTGTCTCCTTCCTCTCCCCAATGTCTTGATCTTCTTCCCATACCATGCCTAAGACTTGTGGTCAGTGTCATGACTACGTAAGAAACGAGGCGACAAACCGTTTTATAGCCAGCTCCAATGATATAGTTGCCAATTTTCTTTAACAACCAAGGGGTCGGAATAGAAATAGCAATGGCTCGTGCCTCATCATCCCCTTTGCTCATATTCAGTAGCGTGCTCGAGGGGGCAGAAGCATCCAACACTGCTGGTCGCGCCAGTCCAACAATGTCCAAGGCTTTGCTTAGTAGAGCATCCTCGATCACCTTTCGACTACGGAATCCACCCGTGACGAGCAGCGGTAGATCTGGGAACTCCTTTCGGATCGCTTTTGCGAAGTCGAGAAAGAATGCTTCTCTGGCCGCTGTGCTTTCTCTCTTCACCCGCGTGATTTTGTCAGGTCTACAATTCCCTGAATGATGTGTTAGACAATGCTGGTAAGCTCGGCGGCACAAAGGATAGACCTACGATTGGCTCCTCATAACTACCACCACTGATTTCCAGGAAATCGATTCCAGCATCAGTAATCAGTCGGAGCTGTTCAAGACACTCTTCCAAGGCAATGGGTGACTGATGATCGACAGAGTTAAACTTGATACCAACTGCCAGACAGTATTGCTGCAGTCAAGGCACAGATCGCATCTCGAACAGGGGGGTCTTTAGATATACTGTTCAATAATGCTGGTGCTTGTAGGTTAACCACTTTGGCAGCTATATCACACTTACTAACGTTTCTTGTCAAAAGTGTATGAAGCGCCCGCTATCGAAGCTGATGCCGCTCGCGTACGAAGCCTGTTCAACACCAACGTATTCGGGCTAATGGAGATGGTTACTGCCACTACTCCTCTCCTTCAAGCCTCGGTGCCCTCTGGTCACAAGCCGATTATTATAAACGTGGCCTCTGTCCTAGCACGTCTGCCGAGCCCGTTCACTTCTGCCTATAACGCGACTAAGGCAGCTGTTGCCGCTTATTCAGATACACTTCGGCTTGAAGTTGACCCTCTAGGGATAAGGGTTATAACCCTTTATATGGGAGAGGTATCTACTCCGTTAATGGCGACTGATAATATAGACTTTGGGTCTGAGAGCATCTACCGCGATGCGGAAGCTGCCGTGAAGCAGAGAACAGTAACACATCTCGAAAAGACAATGCCACCGGAGCAATTTGCCCGAGAGGTTGTCGGTGAGATCGTGAATGGTAAACGCTCTTTTCTTTGGAAAGGAAGTAATGCCTTTACTGTGTGGTTGCTGAATGCAGTGGGGCCTAGAACTGTCTTCGACAGCGTCTTGGTGAAGGCGGCTGGATTGGACAGCAAACAAACCAGATCAAGTGTATTTAAGCTGGGTCAAGCCACTTCTAGGAAAATGGCCTAAATGTGAACTATTATAGAAGTGGTGCAAGTACGGCCGCTGTTGTCTGGTGCTGAGAGTAATTTAATTGATATCATGCTCTGTTGGGCGTTATTTGTTCCAACGTGTTTTGAACGTCTACCTATGTATTTCTCTTGCAGGACAGAATACTGTTTATCTTCTCGTTTGTCAGTTCCGCTAACCGCGATCATCACCAGGGATGGTGGTTACTCTGAGGGTTAGGCATCCAGAACAGAACATCACGTCGGCTAGATCGTATCGTTGCTGTACTTGACAATCTTCCTTTGATCGATGCTCCATGTTGGTGCGAAAATAAAAGAGTGATCCGGATAAGTAAGAATATAACGATGTATGCCCTCCTTAATGACCCCTTGACCAAGAACCATTGCTTTCCAATTTTGAGAATGTCTTACCTAGATCTTGTGTTTGACCTCGGCGCGCTCTACATCATCCAATTATGTTTCCCACAGGGGAAGCATCCAGTCTGGCTCTCCTGTGAGCATGCCATGGGCGAAAAATGTCGCTGCCATGATCCGGGCGTGTTACGGTGGCAACTAAACTGTCAAGAAGCCTACTCTTTGGTCCTTTGGGTCGGGACTTCGCATACCACATTTTCTCTGTCCAATCTTCAAATACAACAAAGACCTGGCGAGCGTGGTCAGCTGCTTCTGATTGCAGTTACTGTCGAGAACATCGGACAGGTGTGTGTCTCTAAGAGGACTCCATCCATCAAGGAGCTGAAAGCTTACTCCAAGAGGTGGGCCGAGGTAAGTAAGTCATAGGTTGCTCGTATTGTCATGGATAGGAAATATGCAACGAGCTACTGGGATGAGACACGACATAAATGAACGGAGGGTAGTGGAATATACGACCTATTGGTTGGTACTTCGAGCCGTAATACTTCCTTGACAGGCATGTTGGAGGTTGCTGATACCTCATGGTGGTCTGGCGTGTAGGGAATTGGAGATATTACAACCTCAACAAGCATTCGCATATAAAGTAGCTCTTTCTAGATAGAAGCAATTGTTTGTCGCTGTCTAAATATTAAGTATAGCTAGCCCTTGCTCTTCTAGTATGACAGGCCTCTACCAGGCTGATTTCCCGCTCGTGGACGTAATCCACGACGCCGTACGGTAAAGGATTATCCCTTAGCAGATCGAGATCGCTCTTTAGCGAAGGTTTGGTGCTGGCACGAGAGTAACCCTACGCGCCAAAGACGGCGGGACGATCGCTTGTGAACTTGAGAATAGGGGCCAGAGGATGCTGGGCAGCTGCCGTGAAGCACCGAGGTTGGGATATTCGTGTCGCGCGCGCGATGGAGATGCGTCTGGTCAACTCGGGGAGCCCGTACTCCGTATGTCCAGGGGTTATCGAAGTAATGATCTTCTGACAGGTCCACTACGACCGTCTTCGCGTTGACTTGGCACGAACCCGCGTCGATAGCAGCTATGTAAGGGTCGCCCAGGCCGTTCGGCAGCGCCAGCACCCAACAATCTGCAGCACTGCTAGCTTCCAGATTATGTACATCTTCAGGCTATAGGTTTTAGTACGTGATGGGGCACTTGTTGTAGTCAACCACTGTCGATCCGGCAAGCTCGCGCGACGAAATGTGTATGAGTTCGAAATTTGGATAGGAGGCGAGGAGGTGGTCTCGAGCACCGACTAGGGCAACAGAGGCCTTGATCCTTGACGGGTTCTTCACATCTTTGCTGAACACGGAGTTAGCTGAATCCAACGTTCGACATTGGCGGAAAACTGAAGCTGTACTCGTGCTTTTGCTTCGAAACCGGGGCCGACCTCGACGAAGAGTAGGGGTGGTGGGACGTGTGATCTATGTTTTGTGCAATCTATTAAGAGTTCTCAAATTGCTGCACTGGCACTTTAATGGTATTTCATGACTCTCACCTTGACGAAACCCGTTTTGTACTGAGTTGTAAATAGGGAATGTCATGATGATGGGTGTATGTTTGTGAAGGACGCTCACTACTTGGACACGCGAACGAACGAACGAACTCCAAGATTCAGCCTCCAAGTCAAAAGGCTTATTGTCTACTTACCCTAATACATGAATCAGGCGTAGTAGTGGAGCTGAACTGGTACGCTGTTTGTTTTCGGAGTGTGCTCCGATTCTCGGCATAAAAGTCAGCCCGACGGCCGTGATTCATGATGAGTAAACGATCAAGGCCAGCCCCGCAGAAATCTCGCAAACTGAAGTAGGGGTTGCTGAATAATAAAAGCAAAAACGGAACGGCATCTAGCACCTCCGATGTTGTTCTATTGAAGACGGTCTCGGATGGAAGCGAAAGCCGACGGGGAGAAATCAAAGCCTTTGAATACCCAAAACATACAATTGGTCATTACAATGGCGCTCGAGGCTAAGAGGGATAAACTCACTGTTCAGTGCCATGCCGTTAATTACTGCTGGCTTTGCCACTTTCCGTTCAGTCTGTTATACTTAAGTGTGGCATCGCTGCCAGAAAGACTGTGTCATCACACACTATGTCGAACCGTTACCGCAAAGTAGTCATCCCCAGATACGGCGATGCCTCGGTGCTCGAGATCGTTGAAGACACATTAGCAGCCCCAGCTAGCAGGCATGTCCAAGTCGCCCCAGTTCACGCTGGTTTCTCCGGTGCCGACATCAACATGAGGCGTAGTGTCTACCCCTCGCAGCAGAAGCCCCCCTTGACACCGGGGTACTGCCTCGTTGGCACTGTCAAAGCCAACGGCACCAACAGCAATATCTTCAAACCTGGCGACATTGTAGCATGCTTAACCAAGTATGATGCGCAGGCTGTACTCGTCAATCTGCCCGAGAAACACCTCATTCCTGTACCTGCAGGCCTGGACCTGCAGCAGGTGACTGCGCTTGTTCTCGACTGGTCCACGGCGTACGCCATGGTTCACCAAGTCTCCAAGGTGAAGAGCGGACAGAAAGTCTTTGTCCACGGCATCAGTGGATCTGTGGGCTATGCCACCATGAAGCTAGCACAGTTGCAGGGGGCCAAGGTGTACGGCACGGCGTCGGAACGAAACCATGCTGCTATCCGAGAACAGGGTGGAATCCCATTCGTTTACACGGATAAGAATTGGATCAAAGCGATGAAAGACGGTGGTGGTGTTGACGCCGCTTTTGATTCCATCGGTTTCGACAGCTTCGACGAGTCCTATGACATTCTCAACGACCACGGCATTGTCGTTGGCTTCGAGGCTCCCGTCTCAGCTATCTGGCCAACGGTCAAGTTTCTGCTCAAGGGGAGAGTCCCATGGCGGAGCAAACGAACGTACTTTTACATCATCGATCGCGATCAGCCCGAGTACAAGCCTAACATGAATGCTCTTCTTGATCTGCTTGGCAAGGGCGAGATTCATGTGCCCATCAGGAAGGTCTGGGACTTGAACGATATCCAAGAAGCTCACCGTCAGTGGCACAGCGGATCCGGGGTTGGTGCAGTAATCGTCAATATCAGGCCAGGTGCTGCATAGCAATGTGTGCGATGAGGGTGCACAATTTCTCGTTCCATAGTTAGAGGTGTTGATAACGAAACATAGCCCGATTAATAGCAAACTGTTTACTATATTCCTGTCTAAGGCCTGAAATGCTTTCCTTGTACTTCGCCTTATGCAACGCGACTCCACCCATGCTCTTCTTTACAATTGTGAGCCAGATGTATTGCTTGCAGTTGAGACCTGTGGCTGGTAGCTATATCACCACGCCGAGCGTAGCTCTTTGTCACCATACCGGATAGCCTCGATCCGTTCTTTCAGCTGCAGTGCAACCTCTTAGCTTCTGTGTCTTCATTTGAGCTACAATCAATCGCATTGCCTTGACAAAAAAATAAACCTCACTAGGCTAGTAATGGTAGCAGTAATGGCACCAAAGGGTTCGTTTGACTGGTCTTCTTTCTATGCGTCTGCAAGTTCCGTTCCCTTAACCTCTACTTTGGCTTGATCATCTTCCATCCAGATAAAAGTTCGCAACAGAGACAAAGAACGGAATTAAATTACCAAGTGAAAGAATATGAAACCAAGGTAGGACAGGTTATATCTAGCCAATCCTACACATGGCCCCCGATACGACAATGTTTCATGTTGCGGGGTAAGATATCGTGAGGCTCTTTGCAGGGGTTGCCTAATTGGATTTGGCCCCCAAGGCAGAAAACAGGATAACTTTACGAGATTCTGCCTGACATGGCCCTCTTCTTTCATCTTTTTATTCCATTTGAATTAACGCAGCGACGGTTACGGTTCGATTACGGTTGAGAAGTCTCGTCAGACGAAAATAATTTGTTTAATTCTCGGAGTCGCACCAGGGTTCGCAAAGGTCGACCCTTGATAACTCCGACTGAAGACCCCACAAACAGCACAACATGGCGGTCCATAAGCTGACTCCCGTCCTCATGACGGGAAGTCTATTCCTGGGACTAGTCCTTGCTATCGGTCATCATCTCTACTACCACTATCTTGACGGGAGGATCATCAAGAGTCAGAACCAACAGGAGTGGTTTCTCCGTGTCGGCACCGGTATAGCGTTCCTTGCAAGGGCCTTATTGTCAGCAGCTGTTGGGTTCGCCTACACACAAATACTATGGCGCACCTTGAGATCAAAATCCGTCACTATCGAGGGCGTCAACTCGCTTTTTGGCGTCTTGCATAATGTGTGGGACTTTACTGCTTGGGAGCTCTGGACGGCTGCGCCGGCGCTTGCTGCTGTGGCCATAATAGCTTGGTAGGCAAGAAGCTCGAACTATCTGCAGCTTACTGACATTTACAGGGCGCTCCCGCTGATTGCAGTTATTACTCCAGCTACCGTGACAGTCCAGGTTTCTGACCGTCCAAACATCACGGTTGTGGACGCTCCCATTCCACTGCTTGACTACAACAACATGCTCAACTTTGCTCAATTCACCGGAGTAGGTGGAGTTGGGTATTACGCTCCCTCGAGCTATGTCTCACGGGTGCTCTTATCAGTAGCATCTCTCGGCTCTATCCTGACTTTCCCAGCACCCTTTCCCAATTCCTCATATTCTGTCGACTTTTACGGCCCTTCAATTTCATGCAGTACACCTCGCAACGCCACCTTTGCAAAGCTTCTGGCTGAGGCTGTCAAGAACGAGACATGTTGCGGGAATTCCGCCGGATATATTGGATTTGTTCCAAGCACTAACACAGTGAACAGCACTGAGGAGGGCTACGCCTTGGCTGGTTTGCGGGGTGCAATGAACTACTCTCTCATCTCATCGCAATCAACCATTGATGAGACGGCCAACTCCATCAACGCGTCCAGGCTCTTCGTTGTGGTACCCGATATGCCTGCGTCCAACACGACCATAAGTTATATCATGGCAAACAAGTCGATCGAATGCGCGCTCTACAACTCGTCCTATGCCGTCAACTTTACATTCGAGAACGGTCAGCAGAATATTACCTACAAGTCCAAAAGACTAAACGGAGTGAGGTCTAGTGACGCCGGTCTCAACAGGGATAAAGACGACGACCGGTTCAATGCTGCTGTCGCTTACATCGCGCTCATGGACTCCTTGGGTAAGCTACTACTTGGAAATCTTGGGATTTCACACTACGGTGTGATGCAACCTACTCAGACACAGATCATGAGCTCTATTCTCATGGATGCCAAAGAAATGCAGGTTCTTGCTGGTGTAAATGCGGCAACAGACCGGCCGGAAGTACCTGATTCTGTGATTGGGAATATCTCTATGGCGAATGCATTGGAGCAGTTGTTTAAGAATGCGACGATAAGTCTTTTCAGTAACTCAAAATTACTGCAAGCGAACCTATACACTTTTGTGACTGAAGCTCTGTTAACACTTCTGACAGGCAAAATGATACTGCGGCATCTCATGGTAATATTACCTACCTCACCACGCAAATCGCCTTCTCTTATGAGCCTCGCAACCTCTTCATCGCCTACGGTCTAGGCCTGTTAGCTTCCCTAGTTATCGTCATCATCGGACTACTATGTATCAAATCTGCATCAGCATCCTATGCAACTACTTTCTCAACCATCCTGCGGACTACCAGAAACCCCGATATCGACACTATCGTCCCCGCAGCAGAAACGTCTGGCGCAGAGCCTCTATCGAAACAACTTGGCGATACTCGGCTGGTACTACGGCGTCAAGAACGCAGACTGGAGGGTATGGATGAGGATATGGCAACTCTCTTTGCTGTAGACTCGAAGCCGGGTGAGAAGGATAGACAGAAAGACTCTCCTTACGATTCGTCCCACCAGGGCGACAGAGGGCAACAATACTCTGACGCAAGTATTGAACTTCTGAGCCATGTAGAGCATTCGGCTACAGATGCAAGAGCTGGAAATGGTGGTAGCAGGATGTACTCTCGTGGAAGCTGAGTAGCAAGAGTTATAGATTGGGTTATAACGAGGGTCCCAAACAGAACACAGAGGGCATGGTAGATAGAGCAATATTAATTATGTAGATATTCATGTCATGTCGTTAAATTGCAACGCTTGCAAACTATTTTACAAAAACCCTTGGTTAAAATCTTGGTTATAACCTTGGTTGAACCCAATCCCATCAGACAACAATCCCATCTCTTGCGCAAAATACAAAGCTTGGTCATTCTGAGCCCAACTCACTGCCCCTTGAAGACGCTGTAACAGATCCTCCGTTGTCTCCATACCCATTACCGACTCACTAAACTGTGACTGCTCAGATACGGGAGATGGCTCTTCCGTACTCTCTGACTGTGTCTTTTGCGCTCGTTCTGCAACTTCATAGACTACAGGCGATTGGGGTCCTATGTCTATACCCATCTGCATGGCAAACCCCACGGAGGGATCGTCTTCCATCCATCGCGAAAAGCTTTTCGCGTATGTTGCTGGTGAGAGCGGTCGAGGGAGGGTTATTTGCTGTGTCATCGGCATCGGTGCGAATTGTGGTTGTCCTAATAGCATAGGCATCAAAGACCTGTTCTTGTTAAAGAAGCGTCTCAAGGCAGCTGGGAAGTCACTATCTTGGGCGAGACGATCTTGACTAAGACACACATCAATAGTCAAAGCCAGTCTGAGATATTGTGTTGGACTTCGGGCCAAGACATCAGCGTGATCATTTGTGAGCATCATCTGCGAAGGCTCCTCGCGATCACTACACTCCATGAAATATCGAATTGTCTTCGAAATAGAATGAACGCCATCGTACTTGGGGTGAAGCTCCCTGAAAACTTGGATGAGGACGTTGAGTCGTGATTGCTTGGAAGCAACTTCCGGACGGGCCCATATCTCAGTCGCAGAAGAGGCAGTGGACATCTTCATGTCTACCATGTGCATCGCAAGCGGGAGAGCTGTGCATGCTACAGCGCTACTGGGGAGCCAGCGGGTGAGTCGGTGGGGATGTAGTCGGGCGAAACATTCGGCTATGCTTTTTGTGGCGTTTCGGAGATCTCTTCTGTTATTCTTGAGGAATTGGGTTTCGTGTGATGCGGTGGGATTTTGGTTGACGAGACCTAGTATTAGACCGAGATGGAGTTCGTAGTTGCAGAGTGCGACTTGGCTGGCGCTGGGGGGGTGTCAGTGAATGTGTTTCAAGTGGTGATAGGTGTACTTACTGGAAGTAGATCCAGACTAGATTAGTGAATAATACTGCAGAGTCCTCGTATCCTCCTGAACTCAATGATAAATCTTGAATGGCAAGCGGTGGTCTTGTAGCCACTGCCCAGTTCTTCAGTGACCTCTTATGCTCCTGTACTTGCGCATACGCTGTCGAATGCGCTTCCGCATCTAGAATCGGCAACGTCTCGGTAGGATATACCAAACCCAGGACGTCTGTAAGGGTGACACAAAGTTCTGTAAGACGTTCTAATGCGAGGATGAGCTTGTGCTTTGTGGCAATGTTGTAGACCCGCGATGACTCAAGTTCATCGACGAGATCATCGTAGCATAATGGAGAGCAGTTGGCAAAGTCGAAATGGGTACTTGTGATCTGGATGTTCCTTCGAACGCAGAGGGGCATGATTCGGTCGCGGATAATGCAGCACCACCAGATTCGCTTAAGTATGTTCCGTCCCTTGACATCTTGTTGTGATATGTGTAGTCCGTAAGAGGGAGAGTCGTAACTATCGGCGTCGCATGACTTGGCGTGTTGAATCGCGATTCGGAGCCATCTACTGTTTGCCTTGCCAGGTCCCGAGCGGAATGTTGGGCACCAGTAGGTCAGGAGTAGGGCAGACTGTGCGATGGAGATGGGATCGGGGTCGGTCGAGAAGTCATATAGAAGCTACACCAATGTCAGAATGGCTTCACTAACAATACGCATAAATTGTTTACCTTGGCCTTGGTGTAGAAAGCCTCCTTGGCTTCAAGGATGGTGGCGAATCCCAACGTGCGGAGACTCTCTTTAGACACAAACTTTATTCGTTAGAACAACCCAACAGGAAAGTGGTGATGTCAACGTACAGTGCATGAAGCAAACATCATCGACTGCAACAAAAGCATCGAAACAGGCGTCCCAGTCGTCGCAGAATTAGGCGTAGGATCGTACGCATTCCAGAAGTCGGCTTCGTTGATAAGAGGGAGTAAAGGATGGATGTAGAGGAAGTAATGTCGGATGAATTCGTCGAGGATCGGCTTGGACGGGACGCGTAGACAGCCTTGGGCGTTAAGGTGGTGGAAATCGCAGTCGCGCATGTTGAGGGTCCGAAGGAAGGGCATTGACGAGTATAGAGCTTTGAGTTCGGATCGTACAGGTTCGCTGGGTTCTTCGATGATGATTGAGGGTGTATATGGTGGGATCTCTCTGATCTCTTCGATGACATCTTCTGTGGAGTTTGTCGTGGGCGACTCGAGGTCAACCCGCTCTTGATGTTCGACCGACGTCTTGTATTCACTTTCCTCTAGTGTATGTAGCACGGCAGTCGCATCGTCGACAGGACTCGTTGGGTTATCGTCGTTCGAGGATGTTGTAGAAGCAGCTGCCGTGACGGCTTCACAGTCTCGAATGAGGACGTCATTATCGGAGATGACGGAGGCGCCACGATGAGGAATAGGACTATACTATGTCAGTAGAGTAAAAGTCTCGATGATATCGATAACATACAAAGCATCAGCACGACGAGCAACGACGCATTCACAACCATCAAGTCGACAGTTGGTACAAGGCGTCGAGGTGCGAGTGACATCACACCGGACCTTTCGCTTGCGACATTTAAGACACGCCTTTGTCGCGCGCTTCCTCGAGACAGGCTTCTTGGCGAAGCGAATCGGTTGCTGAGTGTTGTTCATCCTGGTCGAACGGAATGGTACCCGAGGTTGAAGAGGAGGAGCAGGAAAACAGAGGAGAATGAACCCCAGATTTACCCCAAACTTCAGTGTCTTTGCTGAGTGAACGACCCCCCCTGCTAGGGGCTAAGGGGCTGGACTGGACCCATGTGGGACAAGTGGTAGTGAACCTCGGAAATCTCGGCTAGAGGGGTTTGTGCCCCACGGGGAAGCTTTACTTTTTCTTTCGACGCGAAGAGATTAGAAATCAGATGGGATGTACTAGTATTTTGACGATTCAGAGCTTGTGATGTTACTTGTTTAAGCTGGCTTTGGAGTGATAGATGCTCCTTGTGGCAGTCCAGATTGCCCTGACAGCAACGGACGACATTGGTCGAGCCACCAGTGGCGAATGGCATGTTCCGGCTAAATGAGCTGAGAACAATTCAATACAAGTATCACACTTGAAGAAGCTAAGGGCCTGCTGAAGACTCCGCAAGAATTGAGGGCTCGCTTATCTTGCATGATGTTGTGTTTACCCGTTGTATGACAATCAATGACTCAGAACCCTGGATTGACGATGTTTGTGAAGCGTTGCGCCTTTTTTTCTCTACCTTACTTATCGGTAGGTTCATGATTCTCAAGTTACAGGCAATGCTTTCAAAACGATCCTTAAGATCAACATGTATTTAACTTTCCCCTCGAGCTGATTTAAATAGCCCTTTGCAGGGGCAATTCTCCCTTCAATATCCTCTATTAATGATCTCTAGGGTAACTGAGGGACACGCTACGTCATGTATCTAAGCCAGGGCGACAGTCGCGTAACGTTGTCTTCAGCCACTCTCCCACATAAACTCCGGTCGGACTCCTCGGACACCACCACAAGCTTAAATACTTTTCATTCTAGCAAATCTCAACTACGAACAGTTTGCGCGTGACTAACCCAACGCAGAACCATGCCACGTTGAATGCTGCTATTTTTATCTCGTGTTAGTGGAGCGTGGCTGTGCAACCAGTCAACGGCTCGTTCCAGACGTAATCGGCACGAGCCACAAAATAAATGTCACGATACCATCAATTAACCCTTGTAGCTCGTAGGTGTCGCCGAGTCTACCATTAGGCTCTGCGTAATACGAGGACGTCACATCGTAACCAGTGCCGGAATGTAAATGGGGCTTTTTGTGTCTAATTACAGTAGCTTTGCCCTCGTCCTTTCTAGGGATGCTCCCTTGATCATGTTATTGTCTCAGTATAATTTCAACTAAACGACCCCATTCTTTTTTCTCTTCATGTTTACTTTTTCATCTTAACTAAAGATCATTATTTATTCTATGGATTTACTATCGTGCTAGCATATACCACAAACACAATGGTAAAGAGGTTCGATGGCCTTGAGTTTTGGGAGCAACGATGCAAAGCTCTCCAGCTGTCGCAAACGCCCGCTACCAAATCACCTACCGACAGCGAGCCATCCCTGTCATTCGAAAGCCCAGAAATACCCAGCGCCGAGCCAGTATCACCAGCTCTATCGCTAATAAAATGGCCGACGACAGCGAAACCGCTAGGCAACGTCGATGATTCCGAACCCATCTTTATTCAGACTGTTTCTGCAGTCCACGACGTCCGCAATTCCATGTCCTTTTCGCCCTCATTGGACCAACATAGCCAGTCTGCTTGCGTGCTACGGCCAAGTAGCTTTGAAGGAAAAGAGGAGTTCCTCACTGTTATTAGCAGAGGGGGATCAGATATAAAACGGAACAGTAGTCTGGATGAGAGGAAATCACCATCGGCTGGCTCAAATATTACGCAACTCAGACGAAGATCACCACTGCGACTCCAAACGACCAACCTATCTGCCATGTCACAGCGCCAACAAAGACACTCCATGATGCCAAATCTCCCAGCCTCGAGTACAAACGATTCACCGCTGGATCACAGACATACATTGAGTGCATCAGCTGATTGCAACAAGTGCATCACCCGCCAAACAGACAAAGCATTCGAAGCCCTCACCCAAGCCCTAAACAACAAACGCCAAGAAGAAACAAAACACCTAACAATTATCCGACCGACCATAGACTGCCGCATGCCATCGCTCAAGTCACCAAAACCAATTCGACCCAAAATGATACGCCAAAAGACCCAGGAATGGGCACAGACGCAAGAAGACCTTGACAGCTCCACAGCGAGCTCATTGTCAAGTCCGATGAGTCCAATGATGTCAATCCAGATCTCGCTAGATGGGAAGGACTTGGATAAGTCCGATATTCCTCCGATGGGATGTAATCTGGATCATGACTTGGAGGACTTTTTGAAGTGGGAGGCACGGAATGTATGTGCCTATGGATATGGGACAAACGGGTATACCCTTTCGCCATAGACTAGAAAATGATTTAATGATGGGAGGATGATATACGGTTAAATTGCTGGACATCCTATGACTAGAATATTCCCTAATAATACCCTCATAATTGATACAATCGACCACTCATTGAAGTGGGAGAGATGATTTCAGAATAATCCTCATTTTACCAGTATAAATCGCGTGAAGATCTTTATATGCCTGATAGAGCAGCTTAGAGTTAAAATTATAGTCAGTTGCAGAATCATTAAGGTCATAACGTTACCTATTACTGTACTGCGAATGATGGACCAGTAGGATAGAATTTAAGACCCATTTCGTCGGCTACAATATACAAATTGGGCATAAAGCCAATGATTTCAACCAATGATGTATGCTCTAGCTCTTCGGACCAAAGGACACAACAGTCAACATCCAGTCTAGTCAAGGCGTAATTGGTGACTTGACGCAGTAGCTGGATTAATTGCCTGCCGGCTTTACTTCCAATTACGTGCTTTTTACCTTAATTCGACCTTGGTTGCTGAGTAATGGGGATATCATCAAGTTGGACCATTGCTCCAGGTGAGGGGTCATGTCAATGACCTAACCACTATATAAAGCCGTACACATCTGTTGTAACAACACTCATTGTTTACGAAATTACGACACAATACACAACATAAAATGGCCTCTGCAACTTCGTTCCGCGACCTCGTTGGCATTCCCGCCTCTACGGCCAGCCCCTCTGACAGCGTACTCATCATCATTGACGCGCAGAATGAGTACGCTGAGGGCCAGCTTAAAGTCGCCAACGCCGCTGAGTCGCGCAAAGTCATCGCAGGACTTTTGGAGAAGTACAGAGCTGCGAATGGAAGCATCGTGCACGTTGTACATGATACACCAGACGGCGCGCCGGTCTTTACCCCGGGCACCAAGCTTGCTGAGGAGTTTGACGAGCTGAAGCCCAAGGACGGCGAGACTGTTATCCACAAGAACTTCCCTGGTTCATTCACCAAGACGGATCTTCAGAGTGTTTTGGACAAGACGGGAAAGAAGAAGGTTGTTCTCACAGGCTACATGGTAAGTCACTAAGTTAAATGACTGAGATGCAAGACTAATCACGTGAAGGCTCATGTCTGCGTCTCGACTACCGCGCGTCAAGCTGATGAGCTCGGCTACGACGTCATCATCCCCGAAGACGCCGTCGGCGATCGCGACATCCCCGGCGTCGAGGCTTCACAGCTGGTCAAGGTGTCACTGAGCGAGATTGGCGATGCCTTTGGAACTATCATCAAGAGCAGCAGCATTGCTTAGAATTATCTATATAAGTGATGTAAACTTTTACAATCTATGTCATTACAATTCATTATACATTTTCATTCCTGCTTCTCTGAGAATTCCGGCTGTACGAGCTCTCTCCGTGTGAATTTGACGTTGAAGTCTGTTTGCTTGACAAACCAGGCGTTGATGATCCTCCACTCCTTGCTTGGGTCTTCAAAGTTGATCTGCTTCTTATTAGTATTGCATTCGAATAGTGTGGAATGAGTGTAGCTTACCTCGAATCGTCTTAGAAGACTTGGTACGACCTTGTAGATCTCCAATAGACTGATGTTCTTGCCAATACATGTTCGGCTACCCATGCCAAACTGGAACATCATACCGGTCATCTTCTTGATACGCTTGTCCTCTTCCTCGGCATCAAGGTTGGGGTCGGGCAACCAGCGCTCAGGTCGGTACACATGAGTATCGTTTCCAAAGATCTCTGGGCGGTTGTGGATGATCCAGGCTGAGACACCGACGATTGTGCCGCCCTTGATGAATTCGCCTCCAATCTCTGCTCCCTGGGGAGGAACAATTCTCTCAAGCGGAAGACCAGGCGCTGGGTGCATTCGGAAGGCTTCTTGAACACAAGCATGGAGGTAAGGGAACTTCTGAGCCTCGGAGAAAGTGACCAGACCAGTTTCGTAGTCAGAAAAGACACCAGCCTTGGCAGCCTCATCAAGCTCATTCTTGAGCTTCTGGTAGCAATCGGGGTTTCGGAGGAGGTAGTAGAAGACGGCGGAGAGAGTGATAGCTGTAGTTTCTGAACCTGCAAAAGCCATGGAAACAGCCATGGTCTGGACGAGAGTGTCTGTCATGAACTCGGGGCGGGATTCACGGGCGGCGATGAACTTGGAGAGCAAGTCTTGACCCAGGGGCTGCTTCTTGAGGTTGCTGGTGGGGAGGCTGTCGACTGACTTGAGTTCGGGGATAAGACGTTCAGCCATGCGGGCGCGGGCAAAGCGAGCGACGGCGATTGTTGAGTCAAAGAGACCCCATTGGGAGAGCTTGAGGTAGATAGGGTTCTTCTGGAAGATAAGATCAAGGAAGGGAATTTGTCCGACCTAGGGTCTGTTAGCCAAGAGTAAGGCGAAGTGAACGGGTGACTTACAGGTGCCACATAGAGGAACAGCTTGCTAAGATACGCGACAATACCCTCAACATCCTCATTCTTCTCAATGAATCCGTGTCTCTTGCTATAAGTGATCTCGCCAATGACATCAAAGGCGTAGAACTGAAGCCACTGTGTAAAGTCACAGACATCAGCACGCTTAGCAAAGAGCTTCTCAGTCTGTTCCAGGAACAGCTTGGTGGTGTTATCGACAAAGGGTTCGTATTGAACTAGTGCGCTCATGGAGAAGGGAGAGTTGACACATCGGCGGAATTGGGAGTGGAAGTCATTGTCTGTTGTGCTGAAGAGAGATGCGAGACGGTGGCCCTTGACCACGGATTGTTGAACAATGTAAAAGTCGGACTTAAGACAGTAAGCATAAATCTGCATAGCCAAGTGACTGACCTACCTTGACATAACCCTTGCTAAGACCGTAGATGGACTTGAGAACAGCAGGGTCCGCAAACGATAGAACGTTTGGTCCCAATCTGACAATATCGCCATGCTTAGCATGAAGTTTCTGCAGCGTCACCTCAGGTCTCTGCCCATAAACATCCCAGAAGCGCCACCAATCCGTCAAAGACGCCAAAAAAGGACCGGGGTATTTATTTAACCCATGGTGATATCTGTTCTTGACAAGCCACGCGACAGTCAGCGATGTAAGTACCAACACCCAATGCTGGGCGAGGGCACTGAGAAGAGTTTCAACCAAGCCACTGTGCATGTTGAAGGCACAAAAAGGGCAAGAAAATTAAAAGAATTGTTGAAGATGATACTGAAGTGGTTTATTTCTTTATTTTTCTAATCTAGCATACTCTCTCTTCTTATATCACTTTTCCAACTTAGACAGATCTTGATGACAGTCTCGGTCTTCGGGTACTCCAGGTTTGCCCCCACAGGTCATTCTGGGGTATTTGGGGACAAAATGATCCACCATCTCGGCAAGTAAACACGGCAAATACAGCTGATGCAGATATCCGAGCGCATTCTTACGCTTTGGTAAATAAATGTCATCATAATTATTGACCTACGACATATTACGGGGCAAACGAGGCGAGGAGAGTTTTTCCCTGCGACATGCCTGCGTTGGAGCTAATAAATGTTGTCGGCAGATGTGAACGGGAGAGCAATGATAACGCAGATAAAGTAAGCAGACGTTGACGATAACAAGTGTTCATTCGCACAGAGGATATACGGCGTTCGGAGTTCGCGGAGGAGAGAGAGATTGCAGAGTGTGGACGTCGTCATCGCAGCAGTCATATCGCGTATATCACAACTGCCGTGTCAGTCACAGAATTTGCCGATGCTGGGATTGCTCAAGGTTTTGTTGTGTCGCATTGAGGCTCCTTTTCATGCGCCGTGTCTGGACTTCGTTTGTGAGTGGACGCATTGCGTATTTATCAGCTGCGGTTCATTATCTGTGACTAGAATTAAGTTTATTTATTTTGTTATCTTCTCGTCTCATCAGATCATGTCATTGAACCCTAGCCGTTATGTCATAAATCCTCAATTGATGTCGGAAAATTTCGCGAGGCTCAACCTTCTTCTGCGCTCGATGCAACATCTATCTGTCTGGACCTTTTGGAGAGAAGACTCATCGGATATACGGATGAAGACGAAATGTATCCGACTCAAGGATACCTCTCATATAGAGTGTACTATTGGACCTGACGGTTGGCCAATCTGAGATTCCGGTCCTTCCATGCTCCTCTCCATGAAGTTCGGATATACGGCAAGAATGTAAAGTTTACGGCTCAGGCCATACTTCATAGCAGTCAATGCCATTGTCGGCCTGTTCCGAAGTTTATAAGGCTCGTCGCAATTGCGTGAAGGCAATACTGAGAATAAGGAATCTGACATGTACTCCCAAAACCCCGAGCCTCAGAACCTATTGATCAGTTATAATATATCGTTCTAACAAAGCTTTAACAACTGAAGCCGACGTGGCTGCAGCAAAGTCTTGCCATTTCTTGTTCTTATGAGAGTCTGCATAATCACAGACTCCTTTGACCACAATACATGGCAAGTCTTCCCACAAACCAGCGCTTTCCATCTCAAAGGCCTCAATGCCAAGCCGATCTGCAAGTCCATCTCGATCGCGACTCGATTTGAGCACTGTGTCACCGGAGCCATACCGCCCAAGAAAGATCAGAGGCTTTTGCGCCTCGGAGATGTTACCCTGCTCTGCCAAGAGCATTTTCTCCTTTATCCGACATCTCGGTATAAGGAACTTCTCATCACATCCCGCCTCGTCACAGGAGATGCTACGGCAGCGCCTGCACATCAAGCTTGGGCTGGTGAAGCATGTGCATAGCACCGAAGTGTCGATCTGATGCTGGTAGGTTGGTTCGAAGAGCCGATCGTTAGCTAAGCCAAGGTACTGACATTTCGGGTTACTCCGCTGGATCTGTTGCAAAACCTCTGCTGATCTTCCCATAAGATCGTTTGAGAACACATCAGTTTTCAAATGAACAAGGAAATTGTTTATCAGTTTCCTCCCAGTGTGCATGGGCTGTTTGGCCACGAAGTCATCTTGGTACCTTCTCCCAACATCGTACTGTACCATGTTTGAACTGACTATAACGTCGCCAAGAAGGACTTCTCTTTTACCTCCGTTGGGTGATCGTACCTCCGGGATACCGCCGCAGATGCCGGCTAGAAAAACCACTTCTAACTCTGTATAGGAACATTTTAAGCTGGCAGCTGCAGTTGCTGCGCTTACTTTGCCCATACTAGATAGGAGCAGAACAACAACGTCAAGGTCGCCTATGCGCCCATTGATGTAGTGGTTTGTGTCGCCTTTGAGTTTACCGTAGTGGTGATGCTTCTCTAGCCAGGTGGAGTCAAACAGTGATCGGATCGCATCGAATTCCAGCGGAAGGGCACAAATAATGGCAGCCTTGAAATCGCAACGATCCCTTGGAGGCTGAGTCTTTCTCTGAGAGGATCCGGCTTGTGTATTCGGAGAAGCGTTGGACTGAACGGGAAATTCCTTGCCCAAGCCGGCTTGCCGTCGTAGCAACTCATCATATGCGTCTGACAGTTCGCCGGGCACGTCATATGCATGCAAAAAGTCAGCATCCGTTTCCATTGTTGTACGGGTTCGTTTGTTCATTGGCTCCATTGTTGAAACAATTCCCGGGCTTATAGAGTGCTGGCGCGTTAGCCCGAGATTTGGTAAGCAATTATCCAAAGCTGTCTCAAGATGCTGAACTATGTGGTGATAGAGCTTATCTCGAATGGTTATATCTGCGAGAGTGCCCTCGTGCTTGACGTTTTGAAGTTGACTATGAACGCTCAGACACCCTCTGATGGCTTCCGTGTAGGAGTCTCGCAGCCTTGCACCTCGTTCTTGTAAGACATCCAGGCTGGATAATAGCTGGAGCCATGCTTGCTTATTCTCGTCACTATAGTGAGGACGAATATCTAGTGGGATGGCCTCTCCATCATCTAGCTCCAACAAGATCTTTGCAAAGGAAAGCAAAACTGGATGCCCAATATTGAAGATTCGGAGTTCTGGGGAGCTTGGGATTTGAGACGAGAACGAGCCGTAGAAACTATCTCTCTCAGCGTGGCTTTGACAGGGGACAAAAAAGCATATGTCTTTTGAGTCCAAGCTAGCATCAAAGAAATCCAACAGACAGTATCCCAGTTCGGCAGCAAGCGCTCTCTTGGCTTTGAGTGTATAATGAACTTTAGCATTTTGATTGCCATTTTTTTGTGCAATAAGATCCCGAACAGTTTGACGCTTGAACATGCCACTGGTGATCCTTTCAGCGAGAGACTGGCTTGTCATGTTATTGAGCATCGGATGGCTCATGGAGTCATGAGACAACATCGGATCCCAGGCACTTAAAAGCTGTTCTTTCTGCGGCAATAGGTGTAGCTTATAGACCAGCCCAGAAACACTTGCCATTTCAGAACATAGGTCCACAATCTCTTTCTGACAATCCTGTTGTCTAGGACTTCACGTTAATATGGTACACGCATGTATCGAATGAGATGAACATACCTGCCAGATGTACATTTAATACCTTTCCATTCCTCTGGCTCCCCGCTATCCGAGCACGTCGATAAGAATAGCTGTAACTCAGGAGACCTTCTCTGCACAGACATAGCTGCTGCAAGCTCCAGGAGAACTTTGTGGCCTGCTTTGCAACTAAAACGCTCAAAGACTAGCCGAAACGTTTCAGAAGCCAACTCTCTCCGCTTCACGTCCTTCCAGACATCACTATTTGCGCGTCGAGGGCCATCAGGTTCTATTTCGTAAGCCTTTGAAAGGGCCTTCATGACCAGGCTATTGCACTCTCTTGTGACTGCAAGGCATTTTGCTTTCATATCATCCCTCAAGACAAATAGGTTATGATAGTAACCGCTCACTAGATTGAAGTGGGCTGAACGTGCTAACTGGAACATTTCCAGATATCTAGTAAGTCCAGATAATGAAGGATATGATCTGTTTGTGCCCAAAAGTGTTGTCCTCTCAGAATTAACTGATTCGTTCAGCAAACAACATAACTCGCCGAGATTGTGCCTGAAGAGCTCAAAGCTTTCCTTTTCGAAGTGAATTTTCTCATATCTTATTAGGAAAATCTCTCTCAAATTTCTCTCCAAGGCCTCGTCCTGTCTGTTTGTTGTGGAATCCTGCCAGCTGCGGGCTGAGGGTTGACAAGGTGTCAGGTGAGATGCTAACACCTTGGCCACTTCCTGCAATAAGCGCCACTCGGGACTTTAGGTTGAATAAGGCATTGCCGAACCTGATTCAGATTTCGTGCCACGAGATCAAGGTAAAGATGCTGAAGGCTTGGCCATCTGAAAGGTTGAGAGTCAGCAAATGCTGACCTCTCAAAATCAGGCTGTCAATCAACCTCAACAGTGCGGCTCGATTTAATGCATAAGTTTCCCCGCTCGCGGACTTAAGTAATTCCGCACATTCTGAATGGGCAAAAGGCCAACAGCTGAGGCTCTTCGGATATTTGAAAGACCTTACGTTCTTAACTCCAAAATTCCATAATGTCAGGGAATCAAAGCCATGAAAGTTACGATACGATTCGCATCCTAGTTGTTCAATGTGAAACAATACTTCAGAGCATTATTGATAGTGGCACTCAATTAGCAGCAAAAAGTTTCTTCGAGGACTCCCTTCAACGACTGTCAACTTGGGCTGCTTATCTTGGGGTATTTGCTCGGCCCAGACAGTGCCTCAGTCATCGTTTAAACAATGCAACTGATATTCGGGACCTCGTCCTGCGAAGTCTGGACTCTATAGGAAGATCTTCAATGTCAAGTTTGTCGATGATTTTCGGATTGAGGAGGCTAGAAGCTGACCACAGTTGAACAGTATCTCAGAACAGCTACCTATCCGCCTTTACAGACATTGACGATAGTCAGGACACTTTAAACCCCAATGAAGAGGACTTGCTTGAGATCGAAGACGCCCTTGAACAACTATATCGACTGGCAAGTGTAATAAAAGGGTTATCAAGAAAAGCTACTGGGCCTAGAGCTAGGGAATTTGCCGGACCAGTGCCTGTTGACGAGCTTTTCGCTAGGACTATCGAATATCTATACCCACAGATCGACCAGTCTCTGCAAGAAGTCCTTTACGCCTCCATGTCTGATCGTTTTACCAAAATCACGACCTCAGGCACTCGACAAACTACCCTGCCAGCGAGGCACGTTGAACAAGTTTCCCTACCAACAATCTCAGAGGAGGACCAGAGGGCAGTTGTGCCGTCTTCTAAGTCACAAAATCAACAGCCCAGACGTTGCGAATGGTGCAGCGAGCCGCTTGATAGCAAACATACGGATCCTGTTTACTGGAGGTATGTTTAATCCTTGGTCTCCAAATTCTCTGCTTAAAACATAATTCAGGCAGCATGTGGACCATGACCTCAGACCTTATATATGCTTGGCCGAAAATTGCACTATTACTGTGGGATACCCAAGCATTCGATTGTGGTCCAGCCATATGCAGCAGCACAATGAATTTTGGTATCGGACAGTATATTTAACAGCGACATATATTTGCCCTCTGTGTGTAGACGTCATGTCGCCCTTTGCCAACCGTGGCGAATTGCTACAGCACCTGACAAGGGAGCATCAATCAGATGCCCTTGATTATGACCAGCTTTCGATGATTGCTGGCCAAAGCCAGGGCATCAAGGAAAGATCAAATGACGAATGTCTCTTGTGTGGATTTGTAATTGAGACCGAATGCCAGAAGGGTGTCCCCTCTCAGCGTCAAAACGAGTCGCGGCGTGAAGGAAAGATGAAGAAGCGCAAGACTAAGAGAGACCAGTTCAATCCCACTGTGGCTTTCTCGTCTTCCTCGGACGAGGAAGATCGTTGTTACGAGGCGAACAATCATGAATCTATGACTCACCATATTGCTGCTCACCTACAAACTCTAATGTTCCTAACCTTGCGTGTCCTTGAGATGCAAAAGGATATGGGCTCGGAAAATGAGGATGTGGCTGGAAGCAACATTGGTACAGTTGATAACCGAGATTACCAGGATTCACAGTACTTGGACGACCCACTGTCTTTTGAAGATGAAAGTTCTCAGTCAGAGCTAATCTGGCTTCCGGCTGTAGAGGCATACTCTTTTAATTTTGATCGACAACAGCATCAAGTGCTCAGATATCCGGTCCTTGAACGTGAGGACATAATCAACACATCTATAGAATCCCCCGATTCTTCGACTATTCAAGAAACAATTCTTCGTCTCGAGGCCCTTTTGGCAACTACACAACAGAATCAAGACTTTCATAACTCCACAATAAGGGCGTTGGAATCAACTCGCCATCGAAATTCCTCTAGACCTTCTTATTACAGCGGCGGTAACAGTGGCTCAGTTTCCCTATGGCAATGTGTGAGTTACTAATAACACTATATTCACATCCAGTACTAACAGTGATAAGTGCAATTGCGGCTGTGGCTGGCAACATATAGCGTGGGCAACAAATTGCCCTGATTGCGGAATTCCCCGCTGTAAACACTGTTCATATCACTAGAGAGTATATGTAGATCACAAGAACTCTAGACATTATTTAGTTTCACCTGAATATATTATAGTCAGGTTTATGTAATAGTGGCACAGGGCCTACTACAGTGCATAGACAAAAGTTCCAACACATCCTGATTTTTCCCCAACCACCTCAATTGCACCCTGCTATTTCACTCTGCAATTAACTAGGTAATATTTATTTAATTATAATAATATATATATAAATCTGTAGAGAATTAAAAGGAGATTCTAGCTATATAGCTTAATACTTAATATAGTAGCTATTTATATAATAATACTCATTTAATTAGTTAGGCATTAATTTTATTATATTTTTAACTATATCATCTTTAATCTCAGTCTATAACTCCTCTGCAGCTGCAATTAGTCAGTCAATTGCCTCAGCAGACTTTAAATAAGCAGCAATTTTAAGATATGTTTTATATATCCTCTCCTTAAGGACTTTCTAGAGGTTTTTAATAGGACTAAGGTCAAGACTATATAGAGGCCAGTTAGCAAGAAAGACTCCTCTTCTTCTTGCCTAAAGATAAAGCCAGTCTTAAACTTTCTAATAAGTAAATGTACAGGCATTATCATGCTAAAAAGTCTTTCCTTCCTTAATAAGGTTAAGAATATAAGACTGCAGATAGGATAGAATACACTAGCCTATTATTCCCCCCCTCTCAGATTTAGGATCCCCTAGAAGAGAGATAACTATAAACAGTTTATTATAGTTAATTATACTATAAAATATCTATAAATATCTTATAAGCTATCTATAGGCTTAGACTTTATCTTTATAAAGTCTTTTACCTTATAGTATTATTAGAAGAAGCTTTTAAAAAAGAAGTCCTTAAACTTATAGCTTAATAAAATAACTACTTAGTATAGTTACTATCTATACAGTTAATTATAACCTTATTAAAAAACTACTAACTATACTAAAATAACTTATCTTTATAATAATATTTATTTATAAAAGCTTTCCTTAATTAAGTAGCTTCTTTAGTAAGAAATAGGTATTAAAGTGTAAGTCTATATTATATCTTCTTATTAATAAGCTAATAATAAATTATCTTTAGTATTACCTTTAACTACACTTAACTTATAATATCTTTATATAAGATAAAAGGGTTATTTTTAATAAGTATTTTAATATGCATTTTATTCTAATCTAATAAGGCTAAGGGCCTATTAGAGTATAGTTTATCTTTATATAACTATTAGATTTAATTGCATTAAATAATTCTATAGATTATATAATAACTTAACCCCTCTCTATCTATAATATCCTTAATGTAAATGCCTAATTTATATATTATTATAAACTTTATTCTTATATAAGGAAAATAATATGCTTTTTGCCTTATTCTAGGCATTTTAATCTATAGAAATAATGTAATGAAGTTATAGTGTTAATGTTAATGTTTTATTGAAAGCGGGGTTGGACCCGAAATGTGTCGGAACTTTCGCCGCCCCACTGTACTTCTTTAATAAGCTAAGTTCTGTCTGTCGGAATAAGCTCTCAGCTACAAGTCTTAACTGCAAATAACACATTTGGATAACAACTTAGACATAATTCTTCAATAAGGATTCCGATGTAATGATCTCATTTTATCCCGTATAACTAAACAAAGTCCAATTTAAAGACATGTCATAAAGCGAATTGGCAGTATTTTACCCTTGGAGAGTAAGAAAACACTAGACCTTAGTATAAGATATTAAAATAAACTTAATAAAGAGTATTCTAAATTTGTATTCAATTACTTCAGTTTTCTTTCCTCCCCTAGTTGGCTTATAGCAAGGTGGAGAAGACAGGGTTCTTATCGTCAGATCAGCACGTTGTAACGTTGCTGAGTTGTCAGTTCCGCCGCCTTGGCCGTCTCTCCATTTGCATTCAACCTCCGGAATTGCCTCAGAATCATCAAGTCATATGCGCAAAATGGCAGAGACCCCAAAAGAATCGCCCTCTCCGAAGGCGCCCGTTGCTTCATCACCTCCGGCTGAGGCAACCCCTGCACCTGCAGAGGAGACTTCTACTGAACCACCCACTACAGAAAACCCCGCCGAAGCAGCTGAAGATTTCCATAACCCTGATCACTGGGCTACTCTGAACGAGGGCGTACGTAGAACCAAGACATCTTGGATACGTCTGTTGACATTTTATAGGATGCGCCAGGAGAGGACGATGCTGATTCAGCGGTCGGAGATGATGCTGCCAGCTCAACTGAGTCAATTTCTTCAAGCATTCTTCATTACCGCACGATTCACGGGAGGACGTATCACTCTCAGAGGGGAAATGCGGAGTATTGGTATGGAAGCACTCTCAAGCCTAAGCGCCAGAGCTAACAAGATCAGGACGCCGAACGATGAGCATCATAACGAGTCTATGGATATTAAGTGAGTCAAATGTTGCCAGAGGTAATGCACAAGGTCTCAAGCTGACTGGTAACAGCCATCACCTCCTGTCTCTGTCGCTAGAGGGAAAGCTCCATCTAGCTCCTCTGAAGGATGACATTCAGGTTCGTGCACTACCTTTGGACATTTACAATAAATTGCTCACTAGGGCTCTAGAAAGTCCTCGATATTGGAACGGGAACTGGTATGTCATTGGAACTATTTCCGAGTGTATGAGACTAACTGAGGCAACAGGTATTTGGGCCATGTGAGACATCTTGACATATGTAGGCCTTTGTTCTTTACTGACTTTGAAATAAGTGATTTCGCCGATGAGTATCCCAATGCCGAAGTGGTCGGCACGGATATCTCTCCCATCCAACCCGACTGGGTCCCACCCAATCTGAAGTTGTAAGTAGCTGTGAGAGCCAATACTCCGGAAATGTCCTGACGAGAGCAGCGAAATCGAAGACTGTACCCAAGAGTGGACTTACGACCCCAACTCCTTCGATTATGTGCATATGCGCTATATGTATGGAAGTATCAGCGACTGGTCCGCCCTGTTCAAAGAGGCATTCCGCGTTTGCAAGCCCGGCGGTTGGGTTGAGAGCTATGAAGCCTCCCCTAGAATGGAAAGCGATGATGGCACTGTAACTGAAACGTGTGCTATCAACGAATGGGGCAAATTCTTCATTGAAGGCGGGAAAAAGCTGAACCGCACCTTCGAGATCATCGATAAGGATCTGCAGCAGAAGGGAATGGAGGAAGCTGGCTTTGTCGATGTAAAAGTTTGGGATTTCAAGGTATGCATATCACTCTTTTCTTCGTATTGTGACTGACTTGGATCAATTCAGGCACCTATTGGAGGTTGGCCCCAGGATCCTCGACTCAAGCAGATTGGCCAGTTTGCCCAGGCTGCGCTTGAACAGGACTACGAGGGTTATGTTCTGTATATGGCTAATGTGGTTCTTGGCTGGACGAAGGAGGAAGTTTCTGTGTACTGTGCTCAATTGCGACGCGAGATTCGATCTGGAAAGTTTCATCCTTTCTATCGCCAGCGCGTTGTTTATGCAAGGAAGCCTGAATAAATATCATCTCGCGGTGTGGCTGGCAGAGCTTCAAATTTTGGGAATGCGCATGGAATCAATAAACGACTTCACTGCCACTGATCAATACCAGGTCTGTCTCGAAAATTGAATTGGTTGCCGGAGAGGTCATAATTCTTCCCCTGTTCACGTAGTCATTCAGTATAGAAAACATCACGACATCAAATCACATCATGATGCAACGACTTTCACATGCGTAACTTTAATGTAACTCACAAGCTTTTACAGAATTGTATTAACCTCGGGATCTGTGACAGTCTTGGCTTGCGTGTTCTTATCATTAAAGTAGGCGACAGTCATGGCCAGATCAAATCGCGAGCTCGATCATATGACTTGGCGTTTTCAATTGCATCGGCCAACCCTACAGCACTACAGCCCTTTTTTTCTTTAATTGGTCATAGTGGACCTCCATTTTTCGTCGTGTTGGGAGACCCTCGGGCCTCTGAATCACGAGAGGAATGAGATACCCTAGACTCGGCTGTCACATGAAGTATTCTGGCTCAATACGGTGCACAGCCATCACAAGCTTCGCATCGTCTTGGCAGGGTCCAAATACGTGTTCCTCACTCGCTCCACGTGGTGATGTTGCCTCATAAGGTAGTAAAGGCGAAGAACTGCCAGACCAGACCAAATTGGCGGTGCATGAACATGACAAGGAATCACTCGTCTTGGGGATTACGACGGCAAAGACAAGACCACTATTTCCAATTGCGGTAATAAGTGGAATGATCGCCAAGATTACGCCCTAGGGTACAGGCCCGATACCGCGGGTTGACACTTATTATAGAAGGCGGTGACAGGATCTTACGGCAGAATTGATCTAATTTTATTCCCTTTTTCAGGTGTTGAGTGCCGAAGAGCGGTGGTCTAGTGATTGAGAGCAGGTGATGGAGGGGACTTAAGCTTAAGTTTATCATCAGATATAGTAATCGGGAGATCCGATAGTTGGCCGAGTCATCGAGACCTCAGAAGACAGGCTGAGTGAGTAAGATGAACCGCGGCTTGGATCGGCGAAATTGACCTCTGAAGCCACTGAATCAATCACAAGGCAAGGATTTCCCACTGCGTCATATCGCCATAATCAACAACTGACAAGGGTGCGTGGATCCTGCTGACCTAATATCCTCCGCTCACCTCACCCCTTTTCCCCATTCAGCTCACCTCGACTTTTTCAACGATATCGATAAATTTCCAAGCTTCGCACTACGCTCCCACCAACACCCCCAACTCATTGCATAAAAAAAAGTAACATCATACGATTACATCATGCGTCAACCCATATCGACACAACCAGTCACCAATGGTGATGGAGAGGAATGGTGTACGTATATTCTGCTGCTGGTTGAGATTGTACTAAGATTGAGTTAGATCTTCCCGACAAAATGCTCGCACGTGCGTTAACCCATGCTGTAAAATAGCTGCGTACTAACAACAAATCTTCAGGACATCCTAGCAAGCCTCACATTGGCAGTGAGTTATATCCTAATCTGGAATTATTTACCGTACTTACAATATCTAGGCTTGGAGGAGTACCAGCAGATGCATCAGCTCTCCATCCGGGAACCTGAAGCTTTCTGGGGAAACTTGGCTCGTGAGCTTCTTACATGGGATCACGACTTTCACACCGTCAAGAGCGGCTCGCTAGTCGAGGGCAATCCAGCTTGGTTCCTTGGCGGAAAGCTGAATGCTTCGTTTAACTGTGTTGACCGCCATGCGCTCAAGGATCCTAACAGGGTTGCTATTATCCACGAAACTGACGATGGCAATGGTGGGCGCTCTATCACATATGGCGAACTGCTTAAGCAAGTCAGTAAGGTCTCCTGGGCTCTCAAGGACCTTGGTGTTCGAAAGGGTGATACAGTTGCGATTTACATGCCCATGATTCCTGAAGCTCTTGTCGCCATCCTTGCTTGCACCCGTATCGGCGCTGTTCACTCCGTTGTCTTCGCTGGTTTCTCAGCTGGGTCGCTGCGAGATCGCGTCGTCAACGCCAAGAGCAAGGTCGTCATCACTGCTGATGAAAGTCAGCGCGGCGGTCGAACAATCGGAATCAAGAAGATTGTTGATGAAGCGTTGAGCCCGCTTGAGGGCGTTCAGACTCTTGTTTTCAAGAGAACTGGTGCTGAGGTTGCGTGGACTGAGGGACGGGATCATTGGTGGCATGAACAGACTGCCAAGTGGCCTAGCTACATCCCTCCTGAGGCCATGGACGCTGAAGATCCTCTGTTTTTGTTGTATACCTCTGGTTCAACGGGTAAGCCAAAGGGTATCTTGCATACGACTGGTGGCTTTCTGGTTGGAGCTGCTGCAACGGGAAAGTATGTGTTTGACATTCACGAGAACGATCGATACTTTTGCGCTGGCGACGTTGGTTGGATCACTGGCCATACCTACGTTGTCTACGCTCCGCTCCTTTTGGGTGTCTCTACAGTTGTTTTCGAGGGAACACCGACATTCCCTGATGCTTCTCGTTTCTGGGATATCATTGCCAACCATCAGATCACCCACTTCTATGTCGCTCCTACGGCTCTTCGCTTGTTGAAGAGAGCTGGATCTGACCCTGTGAACCATGATACTAGCAGTCTGCGAGTTCTCGGTTCAGTTGGTGAGCCTATCGCTCCTGAGATTTGGAAGTGGTACTACGATGTCATTGGAAAGGGAGAATGTCATATCGTTGATGTAAGTTGATTTCGAAAGGTCTTTGACGGACGAAACTAACTGGAATAGACATACTGGCAGACTGAGACTGGCTCTCACGCCGTCACTCCTCTAGCTGGCGTCACACCCACCAAGCCTGGATCCGCCTGTCTACCATTCTTCGGTATCGAAACAGTCCTGATCGATCCTGTTTCTGGCGCTGAGATCCACGGCAACGGAGTCGAGGGTGTTCTTGCTTTCAAGACCTCATGGCCTGGCATGGCCCGAACTGTTTACGGTGATCATCAGCGATTCGAGGAGACATACCTCAAGGTATATCCTGGATACTACGTAAGTATTCTACCAAGCTGAATCAGCTGAGCAATTACTTATCCTTATGTAGTTCACTGGCGATGGAGCTGCCCGCGACCAAGACGGCTTCTACTGGATCCGCGGCAGAGTCGACGACGTAATCAACGTCAGCGGCCACCGCCTCTCAACCGCCGAAATCGAAGCTGCAATGGTCGAGCACGCCGCGGTCGCTGAATCCGCCGTCGTAGGCGTCTCCGACGAAGTAACAGGCCAATCCGTCATCGCCTTCGTCTGCCTCAAAGAAGCATTCCGCACCTCCGAGGAAGAAGTCCACGCCGAGCTGAGACTGCAGGTCCGCAACAACATTGGTCCCTTTGCTGCGCCTAAGAAGATCTTTATGGTTGTTGATTTGCCCAAGACTCGGTCGGGTAAGATCATGCGTCGTGTTTTGAGAAAGGTGGTTATGGGTGAGCAGGATCAATTGGGGGATATCACTACGCTTTCGGATCCGAGTGTTGTCGAGAAAATTATTGGTGTTGTGCATAAGAGTGGTTAATAGGTGATGATAAAATGAGGGAAGGGATTGCGTTAAAAATGTTTCTTGGATGGGTCATGATTAGAGTATTTCTCTCAACCCACTGTCTATATAACTTTTATAATAATTCAAGATAATTGGCTTGCAATTATCCAATCAGCTATATCATCCGTTTCAATATCCTCGTCCAAGTCAAGAGTACAGCCAGAGAAGTACCTGCCCACGTCCAAAGCATGATCGTAACAAGTGACTAGTAGTTTAAAAACCGGATACCGGCCCTGATGTGCAAGCTGCACAAGTTTCTTCACTGCCATCTCAGTTTCTTCCCCAAGTCTAGAAGTCTCATAGACCGAGATCTCATCGATAATGCAGAGTACAACACCATTCTGCGGTATTTGATCCACAACGCGTTTGAACATTGTGCAGAGGGTATGAAGTTCTAAGAGTTCCAGCTTTCGCCACTTAGAATCGGAGATGAAGGAAAGATCAACTGCTAGACCTTTCTCTGTCATTTGACAGATTAGCTGGCCTAGAACACTCTCTCTGGCAGAAATATCTCCGCGACCGTTGACGAGTAGACGCGTTGAGGTCTGAGTTTCCCTCATAAAGGTTTGGAATCTGTCGTTGCGGAGCATAGCCGCTACTCTCGCCCTTGCGTTCTCGCTTACTTGATAGTTAAACGATAGAATAGATGAAACGTCTCGAGTCAAGGCTTCTGGGTTATAGTTGAGGCACCGAAGAAGTCATTGTTTTGCATGCTCCATATCTGCTTTAGATTGGACAGGCTGTTGTGAAGGGCTTTGTAGAATGGTAGGAGTTGTGCTTTGGCTGATGTCCTGGTCCTGCCAGGATAAACAGTCCACGTTTAGGAGATCGTAGCTAGAGACTTTATGTCGGCTGGGGTCGCTTTCCGGAGCAGAATTTCCTGAGCTCAGGTTAATTCAGCACATATTCATTGACAGCCGAGCCTGTCGTGAAGCGTTGTTCATGGGTAGAGATACCTGAATCAGCCGCCTGGAACCTGGGGTTTGTCAACAAAAACTCCATCAGTCGGTGAAAGACTATCTGCGTCTGTTCAGTCTTCTCATAAACCTTCATGACCATACGTGCTTGACACTGCGACGCCTCGTCATTCACAGCCTGAGCACACGCTTTGATGGCCTCAACACTCTGGAACAGCTGTTCCTTGTAGGCACCCTGCTGAATAAGGCTGCCAATGAATTTCTCTACAGACTGTCAGTGACAGAAAACCGGAATTGTTGTGATGACCTACTTGGTTTGCCATCAAGGAAGAACTGCATGATCTGGTGAAGCAGGGTTAGGATGGCTCGGAAAAGCTCGATTGTGCGCTGTTCAAGAAACTGATCGCGCATTTGTCTGTACATATCGACGTATCTCTTTGCATGCTCCATGATTATTGGTATCTCCGATATTGCTTCATAAACGCTCTCCTCGACCTTGATGTACCTCCCGGCAGCCTATCTCGTGTTAGAAAGATCTCGGACGAGATAATTGACTTACCCCAATAATGATTTTGAACGCTCCGCAGATACTAATTAGGTTGTTAGTAACGTTTAGAATGCTATACTCGGGGACGTACCTTGACCCATAATCGCCCGCGGGCAAAAGCCCCAACCACTTTTCAAGAGCTTCCGAGTGCCGCCCAACTTTATCGACAAAGACCATGATTTTGCTTTGCTTGTTTGGTCTGCTCTTCCATAGTTGAGCAGTTTTCTCTACTTCTCCCATCACCACTTTCCAATTGCACTGGCGGAGGTCGACCTTGGTACTGTATTTCTGGCCTGTTTTATTTTGATCGAGCTTCTTCTGAACTTGCTCCATGACTGCGAAGAGAGCTTCTATCTCGTCTTGTATTTCCTTCCACTTGGCTGCACTGCCGTTGGTGATGTTAGCAGAGTTTAACGTTGGTATGTGAGGTGCTACCTCTCCTCCTGCTCTTGACGAGCCTCGTCCAATGATACAAAGCCATTTGCACGCTCACTGAACACAGGTAGCGGCTGGCCTGACACAGAAATGTTGTTTTCGATGTATCTGGCTGCTTCGTTTGGTGGATGGCGATCGCGGGCGCTCAAAAACAATTCTCTCTGGGCGTCTTGCATCGTGCTTGGTGTTCCAGATGAAAGCGATGAGTACAAGACAAGATGCCGACTTCATTGCGACCTCGAATATGAGGCTACTGTGTCGGACTTGGTTGTCAGAAACCAGAAATGGTAATCACTGCGAGGGGAGCCTGATCGGGAATCCGACGGCTGACTGCATGACTGCCGAGATGGCAACCAATAAGTCGCGCTCTCGAAGCGCCCAGTAAATTCAGTTGCCTAGGGATTATGCTGTACGAATTGAAAAGGATGTTTGTGTCTTAACTGTGGCTGGCTGACGTTTTGAACTGGGGGGTTGGCTGATGTACAAGGTGAATGCCTGATCAGGCATGTTCTGCGAAATGTGACACTACAACAGGAATGAATCTGTTGAAATATGCCTCTCTTCATCTCTTGACCCGCACTCAAATCGTGTATATGATGGATTAATTAAGTAGTCCAACTGACTATTTCTGAGCTTGTACCGATTAGTTCGCCAATATCCCTCACTCATTCCACGACCACAAAGGTCTTTCAGCTCACATATAATATATCGTGATGCCACCAGAAGTTGCTCAGACAATCCAGATGAGCCCTGTACTCCATTCAGATGCAGTCCTCAAGAGGGAGGAAACTATGGACGCCCCGGCTACACAACCAAAAAAGCTAGATCATGTCGAGCAAGAAAAGGCAGACAAGACCTCTGAAGTCGACCCCCTCCAGGAAGCCTCGGTTCGCCTGGCCGAGATAAATGAGCTGTTCATTACCGGAAGGATTCACGAGAATATCGAAGATATCAAGGATGGCGCTGGAGACTCCATGTATGACGGGCTCTGCAAGATATTGCTTGATAGAAATCGTCGGCTTGGACAGCTCAACATGCGATCGCAGCAAGCAGCCATGCACCACAACTTTACAACTCTGAGGATCGAGGAACTTGAGAAAGAGGTTGAGAATTTAAAAAACAGAGTTTACGAACTGGGAGATGACCATGACTTCAAGAACCCGAAGGACAAGCTTCCTATCCATCTGCACGAACTGAAGAGATCCAATCCTTATGAGTTTGTACTCAACAAAGACACCGTCCTTCTTCCGATAGCTCAGCAACCAGCTTTGGAGGTTAAATTGGCAGAAGCAGCAATTACTAAACTGACTGAAAATGAAAACGCTTTACACAATATGGGTGATGACCCTGACATCACACCCGAAGCCCTTATCGAGTTTAACCCGGAGAGGCTCCGAATAAGATCTCGTCCTTTGGTCTTACAAAGCCTGACAGAACAGACTGTAGAGCCAGGTATCCACCTGCAGCGAGATGACACAGTCAGTGAACGGTGTATGAGTTAGCATTCCATGATTCGAGCTTACCGGCACTTTCACCAACGACAAGGGTTCTGTTAAGGTTCAGTTGAAGCTTGTGTTGCCCAATCGCTGCAAGATGACGGGAAGGTCCTCCAGAATGCATCCAATTCCAGAAGTTTCCCATTTCATGAAGAATATCCCGTCCCTTCACTTCAGGAAGAAGCCTATAGTTAGGACTGATGATAACAGCATCTTGCTCCTCTGCGAAGTCGAGAACCCATTTGGAGAACCAAGCCGGAAACAAACTTGAGCCGGTGATCTAATAAATAAGTTAGCGCAATGTTTCAATGCTAAAATGAGGCTTGCATGCCAGAAAGCCGCCGTGGATTCGGACAATGACTGATGGGTTTTGGCTTCTGAGGCGGCGAGGTATCAGAATATCAATACCGATCTGAGTTCCTGCGGACTCATAGTATGTTCGGGTGATTGTGAACGGATCGAATATATCGCTCTTGACACTGTGCAGTACATCGATGAGGGCGTTGAACTGAGCGTCGCGCTCTTCAGGCTGAGAGGCCATGATGTTACTGTGTTGGACCACGATCCAACACCAAATTCGGGGGCAGTTCCCCCGCCTTGGCTATGTAGTATGAGAAGAGAGTGAAAGTGGGAAATGGCGCTTGTCTGACTCTCAAGTGCTGTTTAAGGTAATAGCTAAGTGCTAGATCAGGTTAGTCTAAGAGTTACCAGCACTTACTGCAACCCCGTTTAATAACTATTATATAAAGCATAAATTCGCTACAATAAGCATTCTAGCTTCGATTGAAAGAGCCTTGTTGTATTCAATTAGGTAGCGGTCGGTTTGACATTATCAAGCTATCTAAATCGTGCAGTGGGCTTAATCTCCAATCAAAGAGGGCCGGGTTGCTCACGGCGCAACACAAAGCTTATCCAGTATTAACACTGGAAGTAAGCTGTAGTTAACTTTGTCGTCTCCGCAAAACAAAAAGCCACTTCACAGCTTTTCCAATTCCCTGCATGATCTCCTTAAAACATAGCGCTTGTAACACTGCACCTCCAGCGGATGTCTGGGGCTTTGCAGACCACTTGGTTCCCTCAGACCAGATTGAGTCGTAGTGAGAGTCTGTGATACTTAGCCCCTGATAGCTACCCTCTGATTGTTCCGTTTGTGTAAGCGCTTCTGAACCGTCGTTGCTGCAAGTCTGGCTGTTTTGGTATGGACGATACGGGAAGGCATAGAGGTGCAGAATGGACACCAGTACCATCTCGATACATAGAAGTGTATTGGGGATACCAACCGCCCAAGATGGGTAGGAAATATATGCGGTAGGCTTTATAGGTCCATCTGGCTTGGTGATAAAACTGAAGATGAACTACAAGGGATAAATAATCAGTATTGTTCTGCTGTAAATTGCTATTAATTCCGAAGAAAATCTGTAAAACACACCGATTGTATGTAAAATACCATGATAACTAGCTTGATAGCCAGAAACTTCAACATGGGTTGATGTTTAGCGATTCGGTGACGCACCTCCTTGTAGAACTGTAGTAGGCACATCATGGCTGAAACCAGGGATATAATCTCAATCACCATAACCTATAAGCTTTAGTATCATAAGTCAAGAAGTCCAAGATCTCCTACCCAGATCTTGGCATGAGAAGCACTGTTTGACTCTTTGCAATATACATCTGCAGCTTCAGTGATGCATTTAACCAGCGCTCCAAGAAACTTGACAACGCAAAACTGCAGCACACCAACACAGATGATCTAAGCAGAGAGCGATTAATATGTTCCAAAAAGGCAGTGGCTATATGCACAATAACATGCAAAACTCACGTTGAACCATCTATGACCATTTGAAGCCTTCCCTGTCCTATTGCCAAAGCAGTAAGCAACTAGACGAATAGGGGGTATCCAGGGCTTGGGCTGAAGTTCAGCAAGGTCAGCCTGCAAGGTAGCCTGGTTGACGTGCAGAAGTTGACAAAGAAGTAGGAAGAAGGCGGCAATGACAAGCGATTCGTAGAACTCGTAGGTCGTGGCGATGTAAATGTGCTGACGGTAGAAGATTATACTGCAGACACATGCAATGGAATATACAGGCACCATAAAGAGTATTCGAACCACTCTGAAAGGGGTGGGAGGTCAGTAATGGCCAAGCAATTTGTGATGCATCAGAACCCACTGTCTCTGCTGCGAAGGCTTGGTAAAGCTTTGTGCATGCTTGTATATCAGGTAGGCCGAAACCAGACATGCGATGAGGCAAGATAAAGCAGCGATGAGAATTAGAAGACCATGAGTCGTCAGTCCGATGCTCAAGTCCTTTTCATCGACTAAAAGAAGTTAGGGGGTCGATCTCGCGCTATGTTGAATTGTGACACACTATCAACATCGAGAGGATGCTCTTTGCATTTCGCCATGATCGGGGGAACTCGCTTAGAGGGGGATTGGGAGATAATTGGTCTGATAAGATGCTGATGGAGGGTAATAAACCTGTTCAATTACTCTATGTCTGAGATGTAGAAATGCGGCAGGCCTAAGCTTATATAACGATGCTAACATAGTCAGACTACACACTGATGAATCAAAATAAATACTTGAGACGCCCGCTGTGCTCAGATGTGCACTGCCGCGCGGCGAACTGCAGTCTCACGGCAGATGAGCTTGTGCCATTAGTTGTTTGGAGAAAATCTACAAAATGTCTTGTTGTTTGCGATAAGATCCGTCACATCCGCTAAGGGTACTCGTAATTATCATTTGCCTAGCGCCCTGTAACACAGCCCGAGCTCCATCTGGTGGGGAAAGTGAATTGGTTCTGAATACGAGGCCCTTGTCCATGATGAATGCATGATCCTGGTGCAATGAGTACATGAGTCCGCCATATTTAGGGTTTACTATGTAAGTGCATCTATAGCAATCGACACAAAAATGCCGATCATGACATAGATAATGGGACTCGGAGATATTTCCTTTGAGGCTTGTAGACGCGTATCGGGCATTTATAAATACCGATAAGTCACGGGAATAAACAAGTCGCGACACCCCGATGTGTCGATGCTTCGTATAGACTCAACTGTGATTGGTGACATTTCTACGTGTCAACCTTCCCCAGCAAGTAAAGGATCTCAAACTCTTCATCTATCAGACATTTCCCTAGGGATCTACATTGATAACTTGAGCTATAAGAGAAGCGTTGTTCATCGTCTTTCACGCAGTTCATCGCACGACTGTCAAATCCTACACTCACCATCCTCTTTGAAACATCGAACAGAAACATGCTTCCTCGTATCTTTGGCGTGCTTGCATCGCTTGTAGCGTCTGTTGCCTCAGCCAAGACGAGACCAAACATCATCTTAGTCTTGGTGGACGATCAAGATGTGCATATGGAATCTCTCAAGCACATGCCACTGTTGAAGAAGCAAATGGCAGACGAGGGAACTCTGTATACAAGTCATTATTGGTAAGTCAGGATGGAAGTGTTCTAGCACTTAGACTGACATAGACTAGTACCACGGCCATTTGTTGCCCAGCTCGTGTTAGCATTCTCACCGGCAGACTTTCACATAATACCAATGTGACTGACGTAGTTGCACCGTATGGTAAGTCGTTCACTGATAGGTCACAAGTCCTCCACGATGGTAACGAGAAGTAGGTGGATACCCCAAGTTCATTAGTGAGGGATTGAACAGCAACTACCTGCCCATCTGGCTCCAAGAAGCCGGCTACAGTACCTATTATACCGGCAAGCTTTTCAACGCACACACTGTTGAAAATTACGACAAGCCTCATGCCGCCGGCTGGACCTCTTCTGATTTCCTTCTCGACCCTTTTACGTATAGCTACTGGAACGCTACGTGGCAAAAGGACCAGGGCGCTCCCATTAGTCGTGAGGGAACCTAAAATACTGATGACCTGTCCGATAAGACCATCAACTACATTCGAGAGGCGCATGCTGCTCGCAAGCCATTCTTCATCGGCAGTGCCCCCATTGCCCCCCATACCGAAGTCGTCCCCAAACCGGATACATATAACGGGACCATCTCTCCAACAGACCCCAGCATTCAACCTCTTATCCTGCCTCCGAAGCCTGCTAAGCGCCACGCCGACATGTTCCGCGATCTAAAGGTCCCCAGGACGCCCAACTTCAACCCAAAAGAGGTAAGGGAGACTACGACTCCATTAGTTATAAATGCTAACATGAAGACAAGCCGAGTGGTGTCAACAGGGTAGCACAACGCCCTCGTCTGAGCCAGACTTATATAGACTACGGCGACGAATTCTTTCGCTTGCGCTTGGAGTCTCTGCAGGCTGTTGATGAAATGGTCGACAGAATTGTCAAAGAGCTCGAGTCTCTCGACATTATTGATAACATCTATATCATCTACACTAGTGACAATGGCTATCACATCAGCCAGCATCGCCTCCCGCCTGGAAAGCAGTGTGGGTTTGAGGAAGATATTAACGTCCCGCTTCTTATTCGTGGGCCAGGAGTTCCCAAGGGTGTAGTCAGTGATGCCATGACAAGCCACACCGATCTCGCACCGTCTATCTTTCGCATGGCGGGAATCAAACCACGGCCTGAGTTTGATGGTCTCGCGGTTCCACTTACTGACGGTGAACTTGAGCGAGGCAATGAAAGCCGTGCTGAGCACGTTGGTATTGAGTTCTGGGGCCTGGTAGTTGATGAGGGAATCGATAGTAAGTCAAAGCCGAAGGACTGACCTTTCTCCCCCTTAATTCGGAAGAGATGTTGACAAGTTTCTATTACAGGCGTGATTTTGAGTGATTTGAACACGTATAAGGGAATTCGTCTGCACAGCAAAGACTACAACCTTTATTATGCGGTCCATTGCACGAACGAGCATGAACTTTATGACATGACAGTAGGTATCCTTTGTCTGCTTCCACTGAGATACTGGTACTAACTATAACGCTGCAGGTCGACCCGTATCAAATCAACAATCTTCTCCCTTCTGGTAAGAACAGCACTGGCATGCCAATTGCATCATACGCCGACTCCAACGTCAAGATCAACAAGAAGCCGCTCGTCAGTATCGTAAGCCGTCTGGATGCCCTCATGATGGTCATGAAGAGCTGCAAGGGTGAGACTTGTATCAAGCCATGGAAGGTTCTTCATCCGGATGGTGATGTCAACTCCTTGAAGGATGCATTGAACAGCAAGTATGACAGTTTCTACCTCCAGGCTGCAGAGAAGAATTCTGTCAGCTTTGATATGTGTATGCCAGGCTACGTTGTAACTGCTGAGGGTCCTCAGGATCCCTCCACCTATCAAGGCTACTGATTGCGGACTTGGATGGAGTCGTATGAGATCAGGCCGAGTATCATTGCCCTTCTATTCAGTCATTTTAAGAACTCCCTTTTGGTGTTTCTTTATTATTTACACTAGCGCATAGAAAGAATTAGTTTCTAAATCCATTCAATACATGAGTAGATCTATGCGCATATTGCCTTCCAAAAGCTAAAGTTAGTCAGGACTTTTCAGTGTATTGGCTCGATATGTCTCGTTGAGATGTCATAAGCCTTAAGTATCAATCAATACATGAGTAGGTATCTTCCAACTTACAAGACTTGAAAGACTTAGAAATTCACTCAACAAGCAGCTCTGTAATAAACATCGTTCTGTCCTTGTGGCTGGGAGAGTCTTGAATGTTTTGCACCTAAAAGCTTAAGCAGGATTGTATACTGATATGGGGGCGAAGACTCCCCAGATAAAAGATATACATGACGTAACATGACATAGCAGTCTAGGGACGGGAAGGGAATCTACCCAAGATGTTTGACAGTCTCAGGAGGAAAAGGGAGAAATCTTAGGAAACGGGGGTAGCTGCGCATAGTGGGCAAAACAAGCGTAATGACCTGTCAGGGCTGTCAAAGCTTACGAGCCAAGAAAAACAAGGGTCTCGTATTGTCGACCAATTGGAAAGGGGCCGATACAGATAGCGCTCGCATCACGGGGGCGCAGCGAATAGCTTTCATGGATCCCCAGAGCTCGTTTCTGTCAAGTTGAACCATGGAAGAGGGGAGCAATTGCACTATCACGCAAGATGATTAGAACACACTACAACCAAGCTACCGAGAGAATCGATTGCTGGCAATGTGCTCTTGAGCCTCAGAATCTTACACGAGGTCGACCAATTGGGGTTCTGTCGATACGGCGAAGCCCATCATCGGTATACACAAACAGACCGACCCGATTTCAACTTCACATTCCAATGTTAGAGACACGTGTTCTGTATGTAGGTTTAAGCCATTAATTAATTAATGCCTAGTACTCTTAATAACATCAGTATGCTTAGAATTAACTATTATCTATTTTGCCTTTTAGTACCTTATATATCTCAGTCTCCACCTGTTCCGAGCACTCCAGCACCAAAGCATCTTGAACCTTAAGTCAGCAGAGAATCCCTTCCGCTTTATCTAATTGACTTACCGCCATATGGAAGAATCTGGCTGGCAATGATACCGCCGATATTGTTCTTGCGATCAGCGAACCAGAAAAGATTGGCCAAGCCCTCCCACGAAGCAGACCCAGCTGCACGACCGGTTGACTCAGGGAAGTGATTGATAGAGAATGATAAGCCCCAGCCCTCTGTGTGATCATCTGGCATTGGCGTCAGAGGAGTTGGGTTTGCTAATTCTGGTTTGGCTACAGGGACGCTGACGTTGCTGAAGCGTGGTTTATCGGGGATCTGATCAGTGAACATGTCTATAAGATAAGTCAGTGCAGGCCTGGTAGCAAGCAGAGATGAACACACCATTGACAGTCTCGGGTCTGAGTAGCCGAACTCCAGATTTTGCATCCAATCCATCGTTCAGAAGCAGTGATATAATTCCTGTAATGCAATGAGTAAGACGCAAAGCAGGATCAAGGGCGCCTGTACTTACGTCCAAACTCTGCTGGTCTTCCAAAGCATCCATGTCCTCCAGCGCACGGAACCTTCTCTCCATCCCGAGCAAGAAGTGGACGTCGATAAAAGTGATCCGTGGTACTCAATTTGCCACTCAGGCTTCTACGATGCATATATGCCAAGTTCGACTTGTCTTCTGCAGATGGATGGAAAGTGACATGGTCCATTCCTAGAGGCTGGAAAATCTTCTCTTTGAAGACTTCCTCAAGTGACTTGTTGTACGTGCGTTCGATTATAACGCCGACCCAATCCATCGAGACTCCGTATTGAAAAGTCTCGCCAGGATGGTTCACTAGAGGTTGATTTGCTGTGTCAATTGCTTCTCCCGAGAAATCATCAAAGCCAATGGGGCGACTGAATTCAGCCAGCTTCTCATCTTCAAAGGCGTATCCGAAACCAGCTGTCATGCATCAGTGCTCATATTCCATCACGGAGAGATCCAAGCCGTACCTGTGTGGGTTAAAAGCATCCGAAGAGTAATTCTCCTGTCTTTCTCAACCAGCTTAAGTTTTCCGTCGTCATTCTGAGTCAATACCTTGACATCTCGTAGCTCAGGGCAGATGGCTTCGACTTGATCTGCATCATCTAAGCGCAACTTCCCTTGCTCGACGAGTTGCATGCACGCGACTGATGTTGCCAATTTTGTGAAAGATGCCATGAAGAAGATAGTCTCTTCTGACATGTGGCTCTCTGAGGTGACTCCCCTCAAGCCGGAGTAGTGCTGAAAGATTGGCTCGCCATCATTTCTGAATGCGGAGTAGACCAGGCCTGGGATCTTGCTCTCGGTGCCTCCAATTGTGTACTCGTCAATGATACCACGAAGCTTGGATTGAACATCCTGCGATAGTACGGACATGTTTGAGGGTGTATGGATCCGGAATAGTCTAGATCGGATGGTACCGGGTCTGGGTGCTTGACTGGCTGTCACTTGGCCGGAAGCGTTCGACCCTCTGCAGAGTATAAGAATAGCTTGGCCGATCTAGCACGTCGTACTGATTAGACGAAGCCCCAAGATAGAAGAAGCACAACTACCAGTTTTGTCGTTAGTATGTTACGCAGAACAGAGTTACTGAAGGGAACTGGAGACAGGTGCGGGGATCGAGCACCAAGAATGGAGTTGAGCTTATTACCCAATTAGGAATAAAGTTAGACTGCTTGCGCGATAAGCTACAGAGACTAAACACCATTTACATACAAGTCAATAGACCGTGTAAGTTTATCTGGAGATAAAACGGGGACTTAACTAGCTCTTGATAATAGAAAGCAATTCTCTACAGTGTACTTCTAGCAATCACCAAGCCCAGGCGGAAGAATAAGCACTCGTACCCGCTTCAACAGCAATCAAAGCCAATACTTCATTATCAACATGTCCTCAGTCCGTTATCAGTTCCTCCCAGGCCCAGTAGGAGAAATGCTCCGCTCCGCATCCCTCGCAACAACCGCCACGATCCCACTATCAGGCTCTCTCGTCATAACTACAGGCCATGTCGGGGTAGACATCAAAACAGGTCAACTCGTTACTAGCTCTATAGAAGCCGAGTTCAACGCAGTGTTTGACTGCCTTGACGCAGCGCTAAAGAACGCGGGCGTTACCAACGGTCTAGCCTCAGCTCACAAACTGGTGGCTTACTTTACCCGAGCTGAAGATGAGGCAACACTGCTTAGTATCTTCCGCCAAAGGTATCCGGCACATACTCCGACTTTGACCTCGGTTGTGGCTGGGCTTGTTAATCCGGGGATGCATGTTGAAGTACTAGGTTCTCTCTGCCGGAATAAGCTCTCAGCCACAAGTCTCAACTGCAAATAACACTTCTAGCCCACAACTTAGACATCAATACCATGATGACTGACCAATAGCTACAGCGTAAAGCTGATATCATAAGAACCTAAATGATGACTCCTTGGCCGGCTTAGAGGCGTATAAAAGGCATGTTGAAGTACAAGCGGAGGCGATCGCTATTTAGAGGGGTTATGGAGATGTCATGGTGGAGCAACAAACAGAAGGAGGACAGCGATAGATAAACTAGCTACAAACGAATATACACTCATGTCAACAGACCACAAAGTCAACAATTACAAGCTCCACGCAATCAATATTTCTGCTTTCGGTATTAAACACAAAATGCTAAGCAACTATCTACTCTCGATCAGGCATGTTTCGGTAAGGGTTGTTAGGATCCGCCAACTCCTCCTCCACACTCTGTATCGTCTTGACAACCTTTGCAGGGGCGCCCAGGGCGATCGAGTAAGCGGGCAAACTCTTAGTGACCACCGCCCCAGCACCAACAGTGCAGCCTCGGCCAATGGTTACACCGGGGAGGATAACTACGTTGCCACCGATCCAGCAGTCGTCTTCGATACGGATGGGATGTCCGAACTCGACGAACTTGATCCTGGATAGGACGCTTGTCTCGTGGCCTGCGGTGTAGATGTGTACGTTGGGACCCATCTGGACACGGTCGCCTATGATGACGAGGCTGGTGTCTAGGATGGTCAAGCTGAGATGCAATTAGTAATTGTTACACTATGTATCCGTCTTGGAAGTTAAGACTTACCCAAAGTTCATGAAGCAGTTCTCGCCGATGGAGACATTACTTCCGTAGTCAGGCATGAAAGGCGTCTCAATGTACGTCCCCTTGCCGACCTTTCCGAGCATCTCCGAGAGCATCTCGGCGCGCTTGTCGTCGATCTCCTCACGAGTGCCAGCGCTGGGATCAATGTTGTTGTACTTGTACGCCAGACCGCGCGCTCTGTGGCGGCCGTCCAGCAGCTCAGGGATCAGGGGGTTGTAGCTAGCCCCAGGTTAGAAAATCATGCACTGGTGTAGTATCAGACGCAAGGTGTACTTACAGCATGCCAGAGATCATCTTTTCGTACTCTTCGCACCATGGTGTACCTTTGAGGCCTTTGGCGATTTCGATGATCTCATTATCTTTCTGTTGCTTGGCCATGATGAAGTAACGTGGCTTTGAGAAGTCTTTGGGACTGAACCTGATAGATAACAAGTGATTTCAGAGGAAAGTTGTACTGTCTGATTGTCGAGGTAGATACGGAGCTGGTACCTGATCCAAGTTGGAGAAACACGTCTGATCTTTTAAGCGTGGAGAAGGTGAGGGCTCATTACCAGAAACGGAATTAAGACGTGACCCACACAAAAAAACAAGTCTACCCCACACAGTGCCAACTCTTCACGAGAGGTAAAGCTTATCGGCAAAGGCACATTCTTGAGGTGATTGATGCCGAGATAACCCAACTCAACGGGCTCCATGATTTCCCCCGCGTTCTGGTTCTGGGGGTCTAATCTTGATGAACGGGGAGATAGATTGCGGGGGAGATACAGGTCTCTTTGATACGTATCTGATCTTCTATTGGCTGTAGGTTTGCGTGGCTGTAGTGATTCCGACTAGCCGTTGGGAATACGACAGCGAAAAGTATATTACCTTGACGCTCCTGACTCAATCTGACAGAGCACAGAAGCCCAGAACTCCGACAACAAGTCCGACATCAACGTCAGAGATAACTACGACGTTGATGTCGGCAGAGTCGAAAATGTCGAAGGTTTCACAAAGAGCCCTGATGCAGTCGACGATAATATACTCCTCGCTCAAGGCCACGCTCCCGCGATGAGACGATCTTTTGATCTATTGGGAACGCTTGGTCTTGGCTTCAGCATCACCAACTCTTGGGTTTCATACGCCAGTTGCTTTGGACAGAGTCTTCTCTATGGAGGCGCTCAGGCGACCGTGTTTGGGCTTATAGTTGCCTGCGCGGTGCAGTGGCTTATCATTCTTGGTCTTGCGGAGCAAGCTTCGGCGTTTCCATCTTCTGGAGGTGAGTTCATCTTATTTCTGGTGAGGTAATTGACTAATGAGTATGGGCATAGGGCAGTATCACTTTACGTACATCCTCGCTCCCAAGAGATATCGACGTTTCGCTGCCTTTGCTGTGGGTATCATCAGTGTTCTGGGTTGGTGGGTGATTACCTGCTCTGGCATCTCGAACAACGTGCAGTGCATCGTTGGCATGGTCCTCTTTGTCAACCCTAATTACCAGCCTCAGAACTGGCATTCATACCTGTTATACATAGGGCTCATTCTAATCACACGTAAGTCTCCCCAATCCCATGCCTCTAGCTATTATTCTGATCTTTGCAGTTATCCCCATCTTTGCGATCCCACAGAAGCATCTCGGAAAGTGGACGCAAGCATGTCTCGCGATATCAGTCCTCGGCTTCGTCGTCGTCACCATCACGATCCTCGCCATGAGCGACGGGTATAACCACCCTAGCTTCATCACCACATTCGATGGAAGAAGCGGCTGGCCAGATGGAGTTGCCTGGGTCATGAGTATTGGCAACGCCATGTATGCTTTCGCTAGCATGGATGCTGTGATTCACGTCGCTGAGGAAATGCATCACCCAGGCAAAGCCATTCCTCGAGCAATGTAAGTCTGTAATCTTGAGACTATTCAGACTGAACTCTAACAAGGCATCGTAGGAACCTCACAATGATCATTGGCCTACTTACCTCAGTCCCGTTCATCTTGGCTATGATGTTTGTCATCAAGGACCTCGATGCCGTCAGAGCTGCCCATCTACCAAGTCTTGAAGTATTCCATCAGGCTACTGGTAGCAAGTCAGCCGCACTCGGACTTCAGTCTTTACTTGTAGTCATTTTTTACAGTATGTTATGTAACTCTGACGTGGTTTGAAACCCCCCGCTAATGGTGCAAAGCATGTATGCCTAGCCAGTGGATCACATGCGGCCGATTGACTTGGGCCTTCTCACGAGATGTAAGTGTCTCCTTTCCGTACTTAAGTATCTTTGATCATGCTGACACAGCTATTAGCGTGGACTCCCATACTCCAACTACTGGAATCACATCTCACCCTCTCTAGGCTTCCCCGTCCGCACGACTCTTCTGTCTGTCGGGTTCTGCATTATCTACGGACTATTATACATGGCCAGCAGTCAAGCCTTCAACTCCATCATCACCACTGCAGTTCTCGGCGTG